>CM075293.1:5111959-5507101 GCA_037672795.1 Lagerstroemia speciosa | reverse complement strand
GAGTCGTTTTTTCCTCCTCCTTTTCAACCTTTTAACGCATCCCGTATCCAGATTTCATACTTAATTTTTTTTAAATAATGATGTATAGTATTATTCTTATTAATAACAATTTACGGTAATACTCGACAACCACTATTTATTATTTATTTATTATATTGTAATTTGATTTGAAGTATACGCGAGTCGTACTTGTCCGGGTGCAAATTTCAAGTCACTAGTTGACAAGCACCAAAAGGGCACATGATGTTTTCCAATCGCACATTGAATGAACAGTACTCAATCGCCTTAAATGAGGAAAACGCCTCCTTAAATGAAAATTATTAATGAGAATTAAATTCAAAATTTTTTTTAATTTTATGTCGAAAACGATATTAATTATACCGAATCTCATTTTTCACTTAAGTCAATTTTGGTTGTTTGAGTAATTATTCACACCCGATATTCATTCTCCGGAGTCCAGCCCGTTGGCTGGAGCCACCAAATGCATCGTCTTGGATAACAACACCCCCCACCAATCATATAAGCAGTGTGTAATATGTAATGAATTCTTTTATAATTTTTTTTATTTTAATATGTGTAAAATTTTTACAATTTTGGACGGATTGATTCGCACGTGTCAAGATCCGAACGATAAATTTGTACAACCAACCCAGTTATGTTATGTATTATATATTAAATACTTCCCACCAATCACGATGGGCCGTAGCCCGCACTTCAAGTGTCATGTGATGGGACAAATCTTACCAATCTCCATTGATATATAAGAAAGAATCAGTCAAATTATTTTGATAAGTATTAATTATAATAATCGATTAAGTAATTAATATTAATTTATTCGTTTATCGTATATTAATTGGTGCTTACTCAGCCACGTGACGAGGTAAGATCGCTTGAGAATTTCTTAGAGATAAAAGAGAGTTCTGTTCTGCCCTAACGCGTTGAAATTTGAGCGTGGATTTTCGAAGGTTATCTTGGTAGATATAGCAGCCCGGTGCCAGCAATATCATTAGACGTGCGCAGAGCATATCTTTATCCGATGACACATGACAACGGGACGGTGGTGTCGAAAACATTCATTAGCACAATGTACAGGAATAGCTGGCAAGGATCTAAGAGCGCCAACTTACCAACAAAATAATCAAAAACTCACTGAAAAACATCCTTACCGGCAAGTGTTGGCAAGCTTTCTTGATAATATGAACCCACGTTCCTTGCGACAGCTTGAAAAATGGAGCTGAGCTGCCTAGTCGTTTTCACATAAAAGATGTACCGGACCATCGGAGATTCTAGACATCCTGCATAAAAGTTAGGACATGCCGCCTTTGTCATAACAGCTCCCGGAAAGGACGTGAAAAGTCAAGCTCATTGACACAATATTCCAGCTTACTGGGGTCGGATTGGTTGAAAAACGAGGGCGTCCCCATCAGTCGATTTCCACCCACTGCGATTTGGGAGACTTGTTCATCAACCGAACCGAAGCGATAAGGCCACTGCAATTCGGAGACTTGTCTTGTAGAAGCAGACCAGAGAACCCTCGAATTCAAGGGAGAAGAAGGGACTGCATCGATCTGAATCATTGTCATCTTGAGAACGAATTTTCCATACCGGAAATTATAGTTGGAGAATTCTAATTTCATATACCAGCAGAAACCACTGGAGACATGTGAAGGAAGTATATTCCCGAGCTTCGTTTGAGGCATGTACAGTGTTTGCAGGATCTTCCCCGCTTGTTTATCCTGGTGAGCTCAAGATATAGAGACCCAAAATTTGATATTTGATGAAGCTAATCAAGTTCCGAGTTCTTGCCCTGCTGGTACGGTCAACAACAACCTGCACCAGGGCAAACAAAGATCAAAATTATTTTTGGGTCCGAGGAGCAAACTACAAACAATTGATGCTGAATATTTGTACTGATGGACTCCAGAGTTAGCAATAGATCTCAAAAAAGACCTCATAATCATCAACACTTGTAAGCTAATAATCGCATTATGCAATGAATTAGCAAGACTGAGTGAAAAATGAGAGATTTTTTCTATTCCAAGTGATCAGATACATCCACCACTAGTTCCGGTCATTGATAGATTGTTCGAGTGATAGTTCCCCACGCTCAGTGTTTGTTCCTCGATGAGAGAACAACTGCATTTTTTTTTCATGTACACAGGTACTCTTTAAATCAGAAAGCAACAGTGCTTGCTCTCCTTCTACCTTTGCCCTCTCTTCCTCCAAGCTTTCCAAAGAGCAAACAGGAAGGAGAACAGGCGCTGCGGTGCAGACCAGAGTTTCAGAACACAAACAAGGCAAGGGTCTGAGTTTCCACTTGGTCTGAAAATGAAATTCCATGATGATCCTTTCACCCTTAAATGGGAGTATTTCCTGACTCTTATCATCACTAGATCCATATCAGCACTCAAGTTTGTGCTGCAGGTGGACATCTTCTGGGTATTGGATCGGATTTCCTATGGATCCGATATCGGGGTTACCATGCCCTCCACCTGGTTCTTATTTGTTGGGTCTCTTATCCTGGATATTGACCCGTGCTCTCCAACTTCCCCGTAGAAGATTTTCTGATGGTGTTCCTATAACATAAATAGTCTATTCATGGACAGGAATATCAGTGCAATCAATATCCACGGACAGGAAGATTAGTTGAATCAATGTCCATAATATTTATGGACAGGAATTAGAATCAGAATCCATGGACGAGAAAATCAATGGGATCTCGTCAGCAATGAGTCCGTCACAGATCCAGAGACCAGAAATACGGCAGTATTGAGCAGAGGTCACAGTTACTTGACAGCACCTACATATACATGATCCTGTGTTTTTTTTCCTTCCGGCCATCCAAAGGATGGTACTAAATCTCTGTGATCGTCGGATACAATGGCCATAGGGCTGGACCGGTTCCTTTTAAGACAGTATATATAACACTGCTTAAAAGAGATTTCTTACAGCCGGCTGCTGATAGTGCATACTAAGCCCTCAAATAAAGTTGAATGTTTTGCTTCTGTTCTCCACTTCGGCTTTCTAGAAGCTCCAGCAAGACTTGCCTTGCTTTTGCTGGCAAGATTGCTACCAAACTTCACATAAACGATGAAATAGCAAATCCGTCTATTGAAATTGTAGAATTTTCAAAGAGATTTGGCCCGCACTCACGTGTCAATATAACTTACTCTTGTCACATACTCCAATACCATGTAAAAGTTTTAATTAGTCATACAAGAGACTGGACCCTTTTTCACCTAAAAATCTAAGCTAGTACGTGGCAATATTCAATTCTTTTATAACCAAATTTCAATCTATTATTTATCTGATATGATATTGACTCAACAGAAATTTGGGAGTTTGATACTGATAAACTGGAGTTTCCAGCAGATCTTCATTCGCCAGTAGAATAGTAAAATGTGCATCCATACACTGCTGAAAACATTTGCCGTGATTCACTTAAATAGCTAAGAATGAGCTGACACTGCCTAATTGTGAACAAAGTAATCAAATTTCTTCAAAATTTTGTCAGTACTTCAGGTAAATGCGTGAAACTTCCTTAAGAGATGAACCTTCAAGGGCAATCTAAGACCTGCAAAAGAGAATATTAACCCCTCTGGAGCATGCAGATGGTTAGGAACAGCTCTAAGTCGATATAACAGGGTGGGAAAAATGTAGCATTCTATGGAGACTTGAGTTACCTCGAGTTAAGCTCAGAACTTTTAACACTCGTCATGTCCACTCACCCTTATGATGTAAACCTGGGAAAGAACAAGTAAAGCAAGAATCTTAAAGGATGCTTCTCCTTGAAAGTGTAAACTTTTCGTCTGCAAAAGGGATCCTGTGAGTTCCCAGAGCCAACTGATGTGAAAGCTTAAGTTAAGCTCATTGATGTACCTTCAGCACGGTCGGCCTAATCACTTGAAAAACCAAGGCATCCCCATCATTCAATTCATGAGCCACCGAGAACCCTTTCCACCCACCACTAAGTCCTGTCTTTCGGGCCAAATACACAGTTGGGAAGTCTTCTCCCTCCTCGTCAACTAAAGTGATCAAGCCATCACGATTTGGAAGACTTGTCTTGCAGAAATGGACCGGAAGACCCTTTCAAGGGAGAAGAAGTAACACCATATTCACTTTATCAGCAGTCATCCATCGAAGGAAATTGCAATTCCTTTGAAATTATCTTATTTTTATTTACCAGCCAGAAACAACCGGAGACGTGAGAAGGAAGCATAGACTTGACTAAGGAGGGATAGTGAGGCTCTAACGTGGATTGGAGCTCCTTGGCCTTCTCTATTGCACATTCTCGAGCTTCGGTTGAGGCATATACGATGTTTGATGGGTCCCTTCGCTTGTAAATCCTAATGAGATTCAGGACTTAAGTTCGCAGATCCCAAATAATGAACTTAATCAGATTCAATTTTACCATGTACCTTCTGGGCGCGCTGATCCTGTCGACAGTAATCTGCACCATGGGGAAGAAAGTTATGAATTTTCTTTTCCAGATTGCCGGAGCAAACACAGGCAAGTTAGAAAGGGATCTCAAAAGGGAATTTGACGGGACTTGATGAAGGGAAAGAAAGAACCAACTTCTTTATAAACAGGAGCAGGCATGTTAGCGACCCGACCAGACCTCCTGACAACAACGACTTGCTTCTGAGGTGTTCTTGGCTTAGCCTGCTTCATCTGAGCAGTCCAAGAAAAATGAGATTTTGTTAAACCGTCTTAAGCCTGTGCAGAAGCTCGAAATAGCATTCAGAGCACGGCGTCATAGTACTTAGTATCGAGAAGAGAAACAGATGGCACAGAAAATGCGATCACGGTCGTATCAGGTTTAAGCCACAAGAACTTGCTGCTTGTATACAATATCAAGAGGCTAACACTGCCGACTCATCGATATGTGTGAGCTAGTAAATGCTAGTTGGATATTATACCATGACTTTGACGAGATGGAATCTTCAGTGATAAAGGACGTAACTATCAGGAAAATTTTTATGGTACTTCTCTGTGTCAAGTGATCAGATTCGTATGTTCTTGTCTCCTAACATAGGTAACTATTCAGATGATCATTATTCAAGCAGATAAGTATCTCCGATGAGAAAAAACTGCACCTTTACATGAGTAAAAGCTCTATAGAACCAGTAAACAGGACAAAATAACCCAACATCGACAAAGGGACAGAGAAGACATAGAGGGGGAGAGAGAGAGTCGGGGACAGAGAGGTTACGGGGCTGGGAGAGGGAGAAAGGGAAGAGCTTCGACGGAGAGACTGAGCGAGAAGGGGAAGGTTAAGGGCTTCCATTCTCTTCTGGTTCTCTTCCAGCCTCTTCCGACGGCATTCCTCGTACGACACCTTTGCAGCAGCCACCATTTTCCCCGCTAGAGAGATGATCAACCTCAAGATTCTACCGAGGTCCCTTGTCTTGCTCTCCCGCAGGGATGAACGGTCTTCTTCTTGTTGTTACTGTTGTTGTTGCCGTTCGAGTTTTTTAAAGAGCAGATGTGAGAGAAAGGTAGAGGAGGCGAGTCGCTACTGCTGTGACCAGAGCTTCGGGACGTCTTCCATGTCCGCAATTTCTATTCTCATGAAACTGCACAAATAAATAGAGAGAGATTTGAATTTCGAGTTTCCCGTTGGATTCCCACTCGACCTTTGCTCATCCACTGTGGTCTGTAATAAAACCTCCCGGCTTACACGTGTCAGCCTGAAAGTAAAATCCTTTTACTAATCCCATTATCACAAGAAATTTTCAGGTGATCCTGAGATGCAATACGATAAAATATCAATCAAGTTATAATGTAAACTTGTGTTAATCACTAAAGTAGTAGTCAGAATTATTACTAATCATATTAATTTAATTAATTCTTTCTCGTCCCATCATCATGACATAAGACCACTTAAGAATTTTTTCATTTTCACCCCTAAAAACATTTCCAACAGGCTTAAATGCTGTATTGATTTAAATTTTATTAATAAAAAAACATAACATAAGTTTAACTTCTTAATTAATATATATGATTCAAACCTGAATTAGTTTGATAATCTAAATACACCATCTGTCCAATGCAGAGAACCGGGACAACGATTTAAAGTTTAAATTGATGATCTCCCCCACATGCATGCGGTGCCCACTTCCGATTGAGATACAATACAACTAGTCGTAATTACTCTCAGCATAGATTCAAAATATAAAGAACAGAGCACGTGAACCAGTTTTGACGAGGAAGCGTGAGGGGTACCAATGGAAGTTCAGTAAGGAGCCACCTACTCGGCCCTCAAGGCTACAACATGATGCCTGGGCAAACACCTTATCTGTTTAACGTAGGTATGAAAAAGTTGACATGGGAGATGTTCCCCTACCAGCAATGATTGCTCTCATAGAATTAGAACACGACGGTGTCGAGCATCGTTCCTAAGGTTTGCACTATGTTGGAAGACATGAGGTTGGAGACATGCTCTTCAAGGTGCTTCTTCGCATCTTGTCTGCCGACATTTACTATTGCTAGCTTCTCTGGTGGTAACTCGTCCTCCTCCTGCACTGCTTTGTTGTACTTAATCGCAAGGTTCAGCATCTCCTGCAAAGATTACGTGAAACAAATTGATTTCTATATAATACGCCAGGCACACAAGGTGAGTAAAAATTAATAACAAAAAGCTTCACTAGCCTGGACAGTCTGTTCATTGGTCTTCGAGTGTGCATCAAAGCGGCGAAGGGTCAAACCATCAGTCCATTTCTTCTTGTGGAGGTTGAGAAGCATTTTCTCCTCAAGCTCATTCTTCCTGTAGTTGATGGCTATGGAGTAATAATGCCTGTTCAACCCATGGATCAATGCCTGCGAATTTGTGAAAATAAATCAGTCAGGCCATTTAAAATCCGAGATTAATTCTTTATACTTTAACCATGTCAAGGCTTGAGAAAAAAGTTAGATGGTACTACTCACTTGAATTGAAGGTTTGTTGAGATGTCCGAGGTTGGATGTAGTTTGCCTAGGTTCTTGGCCAAGCATCATTGTCTGTGGGTTGATCAAACGGAAGGCATCAATCACCACCTTCCCTTTAACGCTCTGAATGGGGTCCACAACCACTGCAACAGCACGTTGATTCAGAGCTTCAAAACTCTGCATTTATGTGACGAAAAATGTCAATAGAATTCATCTACCCACTCAGTATATGCATGCTGATAACTTAATTCACATTCGTAGCTGACAAGAAATACTTCCTACAATCAGAAGACAGAATGCAAGCACATCACCGAACCTTCAAGAAAAAGTTCATTAATGAAGTATGTGCTTTGAGATTATATGCACTCAAGTTCAGGATCCATACAACAGTAACCCATCATGAAATCTCCCTGTGTCTATCAACAACAGGAAAGTAACTGCAACATGTCTGTGTGACCACACTCCTAGAAATTTGCGTTCCGAGTGAAAGAAAAAATGCTGCACATGGAACTGATGAGACTAGTTCAGGAAGTTATGACATGAATCTGCTAAAAAAAAAAAACAATTGTATTTTTCTATACCTGCTGAGTGTTTATGTCTACACCAGAGAGCCAACAGCCAAACCCAGGATGTGAGTGGTACCAGCCGACCACCATCTCTGGTCTGCACCACCAAATAAATAAACAGAATGGTGATATGGCAGAGCAATGGACTGCAAACAAGTTTCTCGCAAAAGAGGTTCTTTCTTCTTATCAGTTGCATTTTCCATGAAAACAGCTCAAACATTAGAAATCATCATCCAAGTACAAAGAAAACAATTGTCCTTTGCATTTGC
This sequence comes from Lagerstroemia speciosa, assembly GCA_037672795.1. Classification (NCBI taxonomy): domain Eukaryota; kingdom Viridiplantae; phylum Streptophyta; class Magnoliopsida; order Myrtales; family Lythraceae; genus Lagerstroemia; species Lagerstroemia speciosa. The sequence continues at coordinate 5,499,339 of CM075293.1, read as the reverse complement.
CTTCTGAGTGATAGAAATGCGATTCACGTAATTTTCAGGCCTCTTATTCTATCTGATGACCAATTCAAGGATAGGTAGTTATCTAAACTGATATCACCAAGACCCGTGTTATATATACTCAAGCATCAACGTTTACAGTTCTTGTGTAATCTTTATCATAATTCATTAGGAGAAACAGTGAGTGAAAATAAATGCTTCCTTTGAGAGGAATCAGGGAGTTGCAGGCTTCCAAGATTCGAGGGCCAAAAAAAAGTAAGGCTGTCACCATCCATGAAAGCATTAGAGTACCTTCCAGTCTGTTTAAGCATATCAAGCATATTGGTCTGGAAAACATGATCAACCGCCTCAACGCTAACACCAGTTCCACTCTGCGGCATGGCAAAGACATCGACCACACGAACAGTGTACTCATCCACAAACTCCCCCAACATCAAACCCATCACTTCCATAGGCACTCCAGCTCTCCCTACAGCAGGAAAAATGCGTGTAAGGAACAGATAATCGTCATCAGCCACGACAGATTTCCAAATTGAGCAGAAAACAAGCAGCCCCACCATAACCTTCAAAATACGCACCAGAGAATAGTGCTCTTTCTCTGAAAAAAGATTTCAACGCCAGAAAACATAGAAAGCAACCAGTGCTTTAGCTTATGATATATTAAAAAAAAAAAAAAAAAGGTCTAGCTAGAAAATGATTGGTTAAACACAGGGTAAGATTGAATGCTTGGACTGGACAAAAGATGAAGGAAGAGCAACCAAACACTCAACCTTCTCGGTAGAGTCTAATGCCTCCGAAAAACAACGCGAATGCTCAATATGCCAAGACAACAAGCAAACGTAAACCCCATAATGTCCAGAGTCAGAATGCATATAAAAATCACCAGGGCAGAAAACCCTAGCGGGTACTTCAGTTGCAGTCACGCGACAACAATGACATCCATCATTATATATCAGAGAGAAAAGGCCAAAGATAGAACCCAGCGGAGAAAGGAAAACCCTAATTGGGTTTGAATTCCCGTATCGGTCACTGGAGGTTACCGTGCTTGAGCATCTTGAGGAGGGCAAGCGACGAGATATAGACCTGCTCCGAGGAATCGAGGGTAGGGGAATCGGGCGGCGGGTGGCCCAGGGATCCTCCCGCGCCAGCGAACATGCGCTGCAGCCTCTCCATCGCCCGCCTTCTCTCTGATCTGAAAATTTTCTCGCACTCTCGATATGAAACTGAAGAATCTGCTCTCGCTCCCTCTTCTATCTGCGTTCCTCTGTTCCTGACTTCAACAGCAAGCTAGAGACTGTACGGACGACAATTACTTTATAAATTTAAGATTTATAATTTTTCGTTTGCATTTTCCCCTCGGTTAAGCATGTCTGAATTACGTCTGATAATATGTCGTTTCGTTTTCGAACGTCTTTAGAAAGCGACCCTCCTAATACCAAACTCGATGCGGACGGTTATACTACATGATAATACTACGATATGATATATTCATTAAAATTGAGTTTTTTTTATTATAGTTTTGTAGGTTTTTAAAGATTTGGTGATTACAATTGGATAAGTATTTACTATATGTCAAATTCTGATTAGACGAATACATTATTTCAGTATTATCACATTGCATAGCAGCTGACCGCACTGTTGTCAAACTCGTGAGTTAACTTGTAGACTGGTCCAAGCTTAAGAGTTTGTTGCATAGAATCGAGTTATCTCATAGTAGAATTGTAAGTTATAGTGGACTCGGTAAACTCGAGAGTTAACTCAGTAAAATCAGTAAACTCGTAAGTGTCAAGTTGCTGAATCAGTGAATTAAACAAATTAATTTTTTGGGACCCGACAAACTATCTAATATCTATGACTAACTCTTTAAGTGACAAATGAGTTAGTTTCAATCCTATTAAATGGGGTCAGATATCTCTCTAAGCATTGGAGTCTAATGCTTGTGGTAGTTTGCTCTCACTATTTTGTTACATGATCATTGTTGTCTAATACTATTTCGCCTTGTTTTTGTCACCGTGGTTGTGACTTGTTGAAAAATTTAATTTGGAAATGTCATGTGAAACATAAATTTTGTATTGAAGTGTTTATATGGAACTTAATTTATAATTTTTTATGGGATGAGTATGATATGACGAATATGAATAATTATATTTACATTGAATATAAACTCTACGAATTTATCGTATGATTTTACGTTTCGAGTTTATAAGAGTGCCAACGAGTTTACATGGACTCTCGAACTTGACAACCTTGATTGACCGGAGAGTTTTCCCGCCGGTTGTACGGATTCGATTCACCAAACGAGAAACACTATCTTTTTAATAAAGGATTAATATGGACATCAAAAACTTAAGTCTAAATGTGTAGTATCTAGGCACGCACTTGTTAGCATGCAGAGGTGTGCACGGGTATCCAATTACATGTTTAATGCAATCGAAATCGGAACCTATTTTAATCGATTCATCGATTGTCTATTCAGAACCTACCATGTTCATATTAGAATTTACCCGAAATCTACCCTATCGGATACCCATGCACACCCCTTATCTAAATTTGCATATTCACAACATGATTGACTCGTTTAGTACAAACACGAATGCTTCCCTGGTCTTGCACAAATGACCAATGCTCCCTCTGTAAAGTGTAAAACCAGCCCCGATATATAATAGTGACCACTTATGTTCGATCGAGTTACTCGGATGGAATCGTACTAAAAGCCATGGAATACAAACATCCTTGGATCTTAGAACATAACGAAATTAATATGCCCGCCACCACTACAAAACCTCAAAACAGTACTGGAAAAATGTAAAACCTGGATCTGTAGGAATAAATCCATATATGCTCAAAAAAAATGCAATTCCAGATCAAGTTCATAAGCTGGAGCCGAAGATCTGCTCTCAGCATCTTCTGTAGCTAGACCAACAGGTTGTTGCCACAGAGTTGTGTTCTTCTTCGGTGCACGAGTTATCGGTCCAGCTGTTCAAGATTCATCTTCGCGTCTGTGAGAATGCAGATCCTGTAGTATCAGACTTTTAAGACTATTTCTAGAGGGAGGGACAGACACCATGCATTTGAGCGAACCTTCCTTCAACCTTCCGTGATTTTTTCTCAAAGTGTGTACTACCGGAGAAAGTCTTGTATGTAACGAATATATTATGTGACGGTGCTGATGTGGTGTCACGAGTCAATCAAATCGAACTATTTTTAGGGTCATTTCATTCCCTTTTATGGTTTTTTTCCTTTTAAGTTTTATAAAAAAATCTTAAAAATAATTGGATTCTATTAGCTTGTAGCACTACATCAGCATTGTCACGTGGGGTACTCGTTACACACAAGACTCTCTCGTACTACTAGTGTCTAGAAATCTTTTAAATTACTAAATAACTCAGTTCAAGTCGGATCGGTCATTAAGGGTAAAACCCTTTCGGCACGAATTTTCTCTATATATAAAAACTCAAACCTAAACGTCTATTCAAGAAGAATAAATGTCTCATCACTTGAGTCAACTCGTGGTGGTAACCATCTGTGATTTCTATTCCCTGGAACCTAAGACCACCAGGAATCTTATTAATCAGTGTTATCGTGTCAGTATTATCGTGTGATGACGTTTTAATACCTTGTCCTGTTGAATGAGAGAGTCTCTATTGGAATAATTGTCCGATTGAAACTTGGCATATAATTTACACCTGTGTAATTATAATTATGAAATGCTAAAATGTTTCAGGGAAACGTAAAAAAATTTAACAATTAATAAATTCTAATTAGATAAATGCAATAATACTTTCACATGATGAAACCGTTCACGCAAGATTTTCTCCTAGGGCACCATACCTACCTCATGATCGCAGTGCTGATTCGCGCGAACATCAACGGCTAAGATTAACAGCGGCCGTGACATCATAATCCACGCCCGGGATCACATGATTGGCGGCACCATCCACCCTCCACCCACATGTCAGGTCCTTAGTTCCCTCACCCTCCGTGCCACGTGGCGTCTCCAAAATTCTCGGGGAGCGACTAATGAAACCTCACCCATCACATACCATGATTACAACTGGGCAGTCTATCTAACCCTACGTACGTAAGGAAAAAGAAAGGAAAATAGAAAGACAAAAAAAAAAAAAAGGAAATCAATATCATATTTAATCCCAAAGTCCACGGGCTCATTTCGATCTCCCAATACAATGATATCTTTTTTTTTTATAACTATCGATGTTCAAAAATCCTCTAAACTATTGACTGATACAATTCGAGTCAGGTCAATATATTAATAAACAAAACTTACTTAACATAATTTTTTCTATTTATTAAAAATCGAACCATGTACCTTTAATCAAGGTAAAGAATTAACTTCACACTTTAACTGACTCATGCTAGTCAATACAATGATTTTTGTTGAGTAGAAACAAAGACAAAAATAGTGGTAACTTAGATATTTTATTATGCAACTATATCTAACTGTGAATATATCAGATGAATTGAATAATTGATACTAATATTGGTCCGACATGTGAATTTAACACCACAAAATGTTTAGTTGTATAGTTTAAGGAGTCGCATCTGCCAAGCCCCCGACTCAAGAATCCTTTATAATAATTTTACTTGAAGGAAGACTCGAACAAGAGATTTTGACCATAACAAACAGTATGTGGGCGAGTTTTGAGTAGTCAGAGTACTGCTTTCAATGGTACCATGATGCTCGATGGGCATTGTTTAAACATCAATAGTTAGAGTATGCTTTCATCAACATTACGGGTGGCTCCATAGAAAAAACGATCCGTGATTAATCCGTAATTGTTGATTATATATGTAATCACAATTCCATATAAAATAATTGCTAAATTATGCAATTCGAACTCCATATGTAATTAATATGTAAACGAAATTCTAATTACGTACTACCAAACGTGCCCTACATTTTTTAATCCGGAAGGATAGAATGTTCGGGGATGCGGGGGGTTAGTAGCAAGCTATCGGTGTCTATCCTTTCTATGGTTAATTGTATTTTCCTATGTAAAATCTTGAATTTTTGGGGGGAAAAAAAGAAAAATATTATATTTGGTAGGTATAAATGATAAGAGGTGAAAATTTATGTAGCACAAAAAAATTGATTCTTTTAAAACTAATGCCAGTTTATAATAATTTTAAAATTCAGAACCACTATATATATCATTTTTACTAAAATTTTCATAATAATTTTTACCCATCTCAGTTTAAACCACAATTTCTCTCTCTTCTTCCCCTCTCACCTCCCAGCCTCTTCTTCCTCCTTGCAGTGCAGCCAGCTTCTTCTTCCTCCGACGCTCGCCACCCCAGAAGCTCGACGCCCGCCGCCCCAGCAGCCCGATGCTCGTCACCCCCGATGCCCCGACGCCCCGACGCCCGATGCCACCAACGCCCCTAAGGCCTCGATGCCACCGACGCCCTGAAGGCGCGAACGCCACCAATGCCCCCGACGCCCACCCTGACACCCCCCATGCCCGCCGCTCCCGATACCCTTGACACCCGCGACGCTCGACACTTCCGCCGCCCTGCCGACTCCCTCGACGCACCCACGCTCGATGCTCCGACAGCCGATGTTCCCAATGGCTCGACTCGAATCCCAGCGAGCTCGAGAGGGAGGTGAGATGGGGGGGGGGGGGAGAGAGAGAGCAGACGAAGGCTTGCAGGAGAGAGAGCGTGAGGGAGATGATGGTTCAAGGGAAATTTTGACATTTCACATAAATCAGTGCTATTTTTATAAATGGTTGTAATTTGGTGCTATTTGTGTAAGATGAGTAGAGAGTTGTGCTATTTTTAACCCTTAACCTTAAATGATAATAAGTGAAATGAAATGAATAGTTCACTCACTAGATTTCCAAATGAGTGATCCCGGGATCGACGGAAATTCTCTCAAGGATCTCGATCGGACTACAGATTAGTCTCGAGGTGCACTTCGACTGGTCCGGTAATATTGCGTGGTGCAAACTAAAAAAAGAAAAACGAAATGAATAGTTTACATTTTCGTTATAGACTTTTATATGATGGTATTATTGAAATTAATATATATATTTCACAGTAATAAAGTTTTTAATTAAAAATGACGAGATGAATTGTGGTACTCATGTCATCAATTTTATAAGATTCATGTTGAATTTGTTCATATCATTTTTAATATTAATTCGAGAACTGACAAATCCATGTTGTTGTACTTTACTCTGATAAACTCTTTTTGTTGTACTATTTTTATTCAATGTATTAAACATGACAAATGGGGACTAGACTTGCCCAGTGAGACGGTAGAGCAACAGATCAAATTTCACCCCATTTATTTGTTTGATGATAAGTTTTATCTAATTTCAATTTGAGTTAGATCCGTCTATTAAAGAACAAAATTTCCTCAATTACAAATTTTATTTGTCCTTGGCACATACATATATATATAAACTATTTTATTGGGAGAATGCACGAGTGATGTCGGTTGTTTATTTACTTGTTTTAAGTTTTTTTTTTTTTATTTATACCACTTCTATTCATAAGTCTACCAAATATGACTAATCCAATTGAAGTTGAGTTGATCAATTACGGGATAAAACTTTTTCAACATCCTCCTCATCCGCAATATGAAATTTTATTTAAGAGAAGAAATACTCTACCGCCTCAATTAACATGCTTTACACTTTGTTTGAATGGGGGATTTGAAGGGATGGTATTTGGAGGGATAAGAGAATCCCTTATTTGGATAATTTTTTAAGAGGGATTCGGAGGGATTCGGATCCAAATCCCTCTGATACTCAAATTTGTAATTCCCCCAAATCGGGAGAATCTGGAGGGATTATAAATTTCTAGATAAAAATATCCATCGGCTTCTTAAAAAAACTGACGCTATATTTCTTATCAATAACGCATGTCTGCTGCCTTCCCCGCTCGACCATCAACAATCCACGTCTCTTAGGCCTTTCTCCTGCTTGACTGATCCTCTGCTGTTGCTTGACACGTCGTCCTACTTTTGCTCAACTACATCTTCAACAAATGTTTTTACTAGTATTGTTTTATCTATTCTTCGGTTAAAAACTTTCTTAGGGATGAACATCGTGAGAAATATGACTGCAAATATTAGAAAATCTTTAAAATAATGTCTAAACATAAAAAAGGATAAAAATGTAAAATTAACTTTTTTATTCCTCAAAATCCATTTTTTAATAATCATATTCAAATAAGGGATTTGAAGGAATAAATTATCTACCTCCACTCTCGATCTCTCTATTCAAACAAAGGGTTAATGTTTGATTAATTTAATTATTTATTTCAGCAAAGAGTAATAATTAATTCGGTGCAGTACGGTCAGATTCCAAAATTGCGTTTGTAATTAATTTAAAGAAGAAAAAGGCGTCCGTTTGGCCGGTGGATTAATCGATCGTTTTTTGCTTATTTTGGCAACAGCTGGCCCGTTTCAGCCTTTCTTGTCTCTGGTTGCTCTCACAGAACCCAACACGTCTCCCATGGCCTTAGCATCCCCATCATCGTCGTCATCATCTCCCCCTATCCTCCTGCGTCCCAGTCCTCCGTCTCCATCTTCGCCACTTCACTGGCACTTCCCTCCGCGTCGTCGCTTCGCAGCAGTCAAATCCTCGCTCGCCTCTTCGACCTCCGTTTCGCAGCCGAAGGTCGTGGTCACCAGGGAGCGCGGCAAGAACGGGAAGCTCGTCAACGCATTGGTGCTCTCTCTCACTCTCTCTCGCTCCCGCACCTCCTTTTATCTCTTCATCGCACGCGTTGTTGCCGTTCCTTTGCTTGTTGTGGTTCGGCTGCTTTGTTTCTCGATTCTGGAGCTGTTCCTTCAATTTATGATAAGTTTGGGCCCTTTTCCGTCGGTTTAGTATGTACTTGCGCTTTGTAACTTCCCCGATGCTGGAGTGGCCTTTTTGTTCGACGAATCGTGGGATAAATGTCGATCTTCCCAGGCTAGAAAACAACTGAGATTTTCTGAGCGTGCTGCACTGCAGAATGATGGAATCTAATCCAGTGGCGACCTTAAAGATGGTCGAAGTTCAAATTGGCTAGATAATGTGTTAAAATGACGATTTGGAACTGAATTGTTTACTCGTGAGGCATGGTCTTTGGTTCCAGTTAGATTTGATGTTAATTCCTGTTCGGTCTCACTGCTTAGAAGGACGGTGTAATCTTCCTGAGAACGATTTGCTTAAAGTAACTTTTGTTCTGATTTATTACTTGGACAGTTAATGAATTATGCCAAATTACTGGGCCGTTCAGTAAATTACTATGATTTTGCGCAAACTATTCATGTGCCGGTCGATATTTCAGTAACTTACAAGCAAGTTATCTAGGCATTTAGAAAATTATTTGGTTCTTCTTCAGTAAGTTACCCAGATTTGAAATAAGTATATTACTTGGATTTTAAGTAAATTGCTCGAGCAGTTGTTATTCTGGTCCTGTTGTGTTGTTTTCTGATTTCGGAGCTGGTCGTTTAATCTCTATTTCATTTGAGCTCATGTCTGTTGGATTAGTATATGCTCACACTTTATGCTGTGTGATTCTGGATCTGTGTTTGCATCTGATGAAGTGTTGGATCAATGTCAATGGTCTTAGTCTGGAAAAAAGATGTAACCTTCTGAATGTCATCCTGTTTAGACAGATGAGATATAACCTAATGATTGACAACTTCAACAATTGGGCAAATTTAAATTCGCTAGACAGTAAAATAAAAGGACGTTTTGGAACTTGTGGTTTAATCAGTATACTTCCAAGACTGGTTTTAGGTTCTGGTTGGATTTGATGCTATTTCCTGTCTGTCAAGGCATATCAAAATGATTGTATCGTAAATTACTTGGACATCCAGTAATTATACTTACTTAGGTTGTCAGTAAATTTCTATGATTTTGAGTAAATTACTTGTACAGTATACTCACTTTGAATAGATGCCATCGAATTCCTCTGAAGGGCCCATCAAGAATTTTCCTAATCATGCTCTTTAAGGTTAATGATGCAGAGTTCCCACTAGCAACCTTTAGAAAGCTAAGGCTGTGCCTGTTTAGAAAAGAGATGTTTGTGATGCTGCTTGCTGGCAGTTGTAACACAATACGTTTAAGGCTAAACAATTATTTGTTTTATTGACTTGCTGACAAAGAAAAAGAAAATAGTTATTTTACATTATAAATCCTAGTTCATTCTTGATAAGCCATAGGTAGAAGAATGAAAATAAATACGACTAGGCTATTAAACTCTTTCCCATTCCCAGACAAATGAAAAAGGTTGATTGTCACTCAACTAGTTAAATATAAAGAAGTTGTTACAGGAAGTGCAATATGGATCATAGCCGTGAGTTTTAAACTGTTAAAAAGATTTTCAATAGTAATGTCACACTTTTTCTCAGCAGTCTGTTCATTTACAAGTGCTTTTGTTGGTCTGGGCATCCAAGGCTGAAGATGATAATATAATATTTTTGAGAACTTGCTTTGATGTCATCAGTTTCTGCCAATGAATACCTATTTTCATTGCTGACTGCCTTCTTGTAACTCCTCCTTTAGTTGTTATCATCTCAATTTACTCTCTAAATAAATGACGCTGCAAGTGGTTGGACCTCAAATAAAATGTTTATTAGCAATGGAAGTTATCTCATATAGAATGTTGATAGCAGTGGAAGTTATCTAATTTCAGTTGGAATGCAGGCCAAATATGGGATCAACTGTTTGGAGCTTCCCCTGATTCAGCATGCGGAAGGACCTGATTTGGAACGGCTTCCTTCTATTTTGCCAGGTATTCTTAACATTTTTATTGAAAATTGAAAGTTGCCCCCTCTTTGGAAATGCACCAAAGTTGCAAACGGCATTCTGATTTCTGTAGGCTGTGATACATTTTAACCAAGGATGACTTAATCATCCAATATATACCATGTAGGCCACGATTTCTGTTGCAGCTCATGAACAGAAAATTTGGTAAGCTTAAAATGGTCACTTTGACTTACTAGTGAGAACAGCAGATATGTGCTATAGATGAACGCTCCTAAATACTCGTAATAAAAAATTTTGATGTGTAGAAATAATAAGTCTTTCTCTTGGAAAGAGAGGAATATAAGGGCTTTTGATAGTTCAGAAAGGATAAAATCACAGGATAACAGAACTATAGAAAGATGGCCCGGGGAGGTGAATTTTTTGGCATAGACAGGAGGAGTATATAGAGGATCACGGTTTTTGTGAACGTGATCATTTTATGTCAGGTTTATGAACTTTTTTTACAGTCCCATGACTTTCTGTACATGATGATATGCATCTTCTTGGTGCATCTTCAAATAAAATACTTTATTTTCTTATTCAAAAGAATACTCTCTCTATAGTCCAGGTGAATTTTGGTAGAGAAAATACCTGCTACATTTTGTATTTCATTTCATTGCCTTGAGTCACATGCATCTGTTGTAATTAGATACAGCATCAATCTTTGCAGATATATTGAAATGTTCTTGCAAATCTTTGTCCTTTTACTATCATGCTCAGATACTCCATTTGACTGGATTGTGATTACTTCTCCGGAAGCTGGTTCAGTCTTTCTAGAGGCATGGAAGTAAGTTTCTGGACTTATGGAATACTGCCTAACCAACATGTCAAATGATCCCCATCTATCGTTAGACATTCAGTCTGTTAGTTTTTCATTTCTTTGTTTGACATGAAGTCTGGCTTGAGCTTATGGCCTATCGATTTCTTGTGTCACAATAATGATGCATTCCACAATAATGATACATTCCAGTTCTATTTTTCCAGAATAGTGATTTACATGAAGGGTGAATTGATGATAGTTTTTTCTTTCTATATTTTTCCTTCCATACGTAATTTCCCCTTCATGCACACCAAGCACGTGTTATTCATGAAATGGTGAAAAAAATACTGCACTGAAAGTTGAATTATGATGATTCTTATCAGATAAGACTAACCTACTGCTTATAGGGCTGCTGGGACCCCAAATGTGAAAATAGGGGTAGTGGGAACTGGTACAGCTAGCATTTTTGAGGAGGCAGTGAAGTCATCGGAGGGAAAACTCAGTGTTGCTTTTGCACCTTCAAAAGGTATCTGTGTTCTAAACAGATGAAAGTCCCACATGTTTCTTCAAGCTTTATTATCCCTGATAAAAGGTGGCTTAATCTAGAATTGTAGAGCTCTCTTGGTGAAAGGGTAGAGATAACCATGCTTTAAATGTATAAGACACACGGTTGACTTTGACAGAAAGCTTCATCTTGTAATTTCTCCTTGCAATATTTTGGATATTATATTTGGTTCTCATGTGAAATAGTTTCCTTTATGCCCTTCACAAAGTAGTTTAATTGTCTACTGAAATTAATATTATGCAGTGTAGGCAGTTTTAGTGTTCCATCAGTTGTTAATGAACAAATTGTTGATGCTTTGTGTTCAGTGTCTATTAAACTGCAATGTAATATTGTAAATTTTACTCTTCCAGCAACTGGTAAAGTCTTAGCTTCAGAGCTTCCAAAGATTGGGGATGGAAAATGCAGAGTCTTGTACCCTGCTTCTGCAAAAGCTGGCAATGAGATAGGTACAATCACATACACTTCTATGCTGTTGTGAGAGATCTACTTCAGGTTATGATGTCACATGTAACACTGGCATATCTCTTTCAGAAGAAGGCCTCTCAAGTCGAGGATTTAATGTCACAAGATTGAATACCTACACAACGGTAAGGTATAGAATCTACACTGTTGCCATAATCGATTGAATATTTGGCTTGCTTTTTCCTGAAGTAAGCTAGTTGTCAATTTTATTGCGCTGGAACTGGTTTTTTAATGCTGTGTAATTCTCTGCAGTCAGCTTTTATGTGTTAGTCGCACCTGTGGTTTATAGCCTTCATGAGTTGGAGAACATGCTCATCTTCTGCAAGTTCTTTTCTGGCTGACCTGTAGTCTAAGCTCTGTCAATTCATAGCCCTTTCAAATTAGCTACATAATCCTATTTGCTTTTATTCTTAATGAAATAATGATTATAGGCAACTACCTGAAAATGAGATAAGATTAGTAAGTTATTACTAACTTTTGGAATTACTGGTGTTTGTCAATGTTCTTGTACATCTTCATTTCCACAAATATACAACGTCAGGCTGAACTCTGCAATTTCCTTTTCCAGCATGAGACCTTCCATGTTTGTGTGTATCCATAATGACACCTACCTCAGAAATTCATGGTCGCCAGCTGCTAACTTTCCAAACTGCTTCTAGATACCTGTGAATCACGTGGACCAGGAAGTTTTAAAAGAGGCAATATCCTTGCCAGTTCTGGCAGTTGCTTCACCTTCTGCGGTAAAGTGAGTTTATTTTCCATTCAGAATGTGTGCTTCAAAAATCACTGTGTTGATCAATGTCCTATCTCTCTTGTAACTCTTAAAATTGATATTAAGAGATACCTCCATTTTTCTGGGACAAGATTTTCTTAAAAAGTTTGGACTCATTTGTTATATATTACTTAGACGAGGAAACTGCTGATGATGCTGCTAATGCTTCAGGGCATGGATCAATATAATCTCAGAACTGGACTGCTGGACCAATTCAGTTGCTTGTATTGGTGAGACAACTGCGTTGGCTGCTAAAAGATTAGGCCTGCAGAGGGTGTTCTACCCAAAACATCCTGGTTTGGAAGGGTATTTGTCGATACTTCTCATATTTCTTTAGATCATCCTCGAGATTTCATTACAGCTACTTAACCTCGCTTACTGTTGAGTCTCCTCTGATCTCTCTTCCCTTTGGATTAGGTGGGTAGGTAGCATCCTTGAGGCCTTGAGAGAGAGCAAGCGAACAGGGCAAGTACCATTGGATTAGAGGGCCTTTTAATTAAAGGCTGCTTGATTCAGAAGTCCTCAGCTTACTTGAATATTGTGCAAGATAACGAGGACCACAAAGCTCGGGAGCCGGACGTGAACGTCCCCACACGTGGAACCATTTCTTGGTGAATCGAGTGGATGAGGAGATGCCGCGGCCTTCAAAAAGCTGTAGTTTAGTTCAATCTGTCGCGGTGTGATTCTGTCCAGTGTAATTAACCAACCCTCTTATGCAGTGCATTTCATGCCCTTGAAGTAGACGTGGAGGATTGATGTTAGATTAAGATTTGGGCTGGACCTCCTAACCTCTTCTGTACACATGATGCTTTATTTGAAGTGGAGCCTGAGACCCATTCGACAGATGGAGAGCTAACCTGAACAAACCAAATTGAATCTTCACAACGTGCATGGGTTAACTAAGATAGTTCGGTAATTCTTCGGTAATTCTTCTCCTTAATAAAAGTTCTAAGGTTTGTGTCTTGTAATGACGGGCCCATAGGAGGGAGACTTAATTCCTTAGTAAATTGACTCGGCACAAACATGATCTGTGGGGTTTTCTGGACATAGTGAGGTGTTGTACCTTTCTCACATTGGCTCCCCAGATTCCCTTTTCTTTTTGTGATTTCTTGTCTTTTCTTTTCTTCTTTACAAAGTTACCAGGTTCGTGTCTTGTAATAAGGGAGAGTTAATTAATCCTTTAGTAAGTCGGTTCAGCACAAACTCGACTTACGGTACTTTTTTTTTACGAGTGCCTTTTATATTTTATTTTTGTTGGTGGAGGAGGAGACGGTCATCAACTTTATCCATGCATCATGCACATATATGTGCACATTGACATTGTGCGATTTCTTTTCCTTTCCCCTGATGATTATTGTTTTTGGCTAGCCCACTAGCATCCCCAGCTAAACAGGCTTAGTCTAATATTTATTCGGGCCTCGTTCATTTGACATTTTCAGCGAGTTTCGAACCCCTTCACTACAGTTAAAGTAGCAGTCGAGATACTGATCTTCTTCACAATCGTTGTTTGAGGAGAGAACGGAACAGGGGAAGGGAAAGGCTTAAGAGTAGACGAATCAGGCAAAAAGGCGCAACAAAGTTACAAACAACCACAGCAAATTGTCTGTCTGACCAAAGTGCTCCGAGGCGGCCACAACATTCTGACAAGGTGCAATGAATAAATTAAATGAATATGGGACGGGTAGATATAAAATTTAATTCAAATTCCATGCAGGTTCATTCCCCACGCGGTTTTTGGGGGCGCATCTGGGGCCCACACATTCCCGACCAGGCTATGTAACAAAATCCTGGCCCGCCATAGGCTACAAATCCAGCGGCTGAATCATTCCCTTTACCTTTTAGTGCCCAAAGAAGACGGAAAGGAACTCAATTATGAGTAAAATGCAAGTTTTCGAATTTGAGATTTTGTAAGTGAAAAAAATTCTTGTCGAGAGAATTTTGTTTTCTGTTGGATCGATTAGGCTCGAACTGAATTATTTAGAGGTATGTGAATTTTGGATACCAGAAGTGCATGTAAATTGAACATGTTGGTGAATGTATAATTCAGTGATTTTGGACATGCTTGGAACGACTATGATATCGGATATTGTTGGATGCCTTAGTAACTATGCGTATTATGTAGCGAAGAGCATATGCTGAGACCTCACCTTGTCGAGATTACGGGATGCCTCTAGTAGCTTACCCTGTAGTTGCTTAGGAAGCCGTGCGACGAACGTTTTTTCGGACGACGTTTTCCGGTCGATGGAATTCGATATTAGAAAAAGAGGTTAATGACACAAGATGTGACCATCAAAATGCAACCCACTACTACTACAACTTGGCTCCTTCGGAGAGAGCATTTTCAAATGCTTTCCAAGTTTGGATTATTACTAACTAATTCATCCTTTTTTCTAGACCCCAAATACCTCGAAGATATTCGGTGGTTACTGGCCGAGAGTTCGACACCACCTCCCCTTAATCATAACTCCGAGTTCAAGTCACGTAAACATATATAGATCGACCGGGCCAACTCGAACACTTATTTTGTTGGAACTCGATCAGACAGATCTATCAGAGTTTCGAAAATTAATTGTCGGTCTCCAGCCAGTGTTTATATTGTCGTTAAGATGGAGCCATTAAGGAATGGCAAAGGAAGCCAGCTTATGGCCAATTTTTGGACAGGCCGAGGAAGCGAAGTGAACAATTATTGGAGATCCCCTCAGTACAGGAAAAAAACATCTGTCCTTTCAGTCAATTAGTGATAACTGTCATTACATTCCGTATTTCTTTTCGGTTCACAAAAGAGACTACGAACCTCGTCAGAGACATAATAGAAATACGAAGACGGACAGAGAACTTTATTGATAAGGATCAGACTCGAGACATTTTTATCCCTGATTGAAATTAAGGTTAATGTCGGTGCACGGTACAGTACTGGGCTGTCACTCATTTATTTTTCCTTTTGGACGTGTTTGAAAATTCTGGACCCACCGGGAGACAGGGTACAGGAAATTCTAGGGTTTTTGTGATCAAATACATATGATTCTGATATTCTGTTGGATACAGCTGTGGCTGTCAAGAAAAGGCTCGACTCAACTGCCTACCCAACTGCTGCATCTCACACCTCCATCCCGCCATAACACAGTAAATATTCAGCATGCAACGTACGACCGAGTTCGTCGCGTAAATTACCATTCGAATCTTAACATATACATATTAATTTGACCGTAAAAAAAAAACAATAATAATCTCTACACGTGTTAAGATCCGAGAGAATTTTATTACACGTTCAATAGTTACTCCAAGTAACAACAGTCCAAAAGCTCCCATGAATATTAAATGTGGGCTGACTTTGGATGTCATCATGACCGATCCCCGAGCACTGTTCACAATGCAGCTGCCTGGCTAGGGCAAAGGTAGCCCGTGTGTTCATACTTAAAAGATCGCGAAAATGTATGCATAAGTAGTTAAGTCCTCACTGTCATCGGCCGATGATCTAACGGGGCACGTACTCCTTAACGGTAAGACTCGGTTCCGTTCTTGCCGAATGAGGGTTTAGGTTCGGGTTCAGAACATCGAAAACGAAGTTACAGTCTGGTAAACTAGTAATTAATTGGCAGTGTTCTTGTTTCTTTCTTTCTTTCTCTTTTTTGGTGGGGAAGAGTGTGGAACGATTCCATTAGAGATCATTGAGCCAGAGGTTCAGGTGTTTGGCACCAGCACACACTGGGTAGATTATCGTCTGTGATTTCGTAGGCCATTTCTTAAATTGATTCGGATCAAATATTACACACTTACAGTCGACGAGTAATTAGTTCGGCATTAGAACTTTTCGCACCCTTTTACGATTTCAAAGGGGCCGTGAAACAAACTCAAATGCGCTCACTACCGAAAGTGTTACTGAGGAAATGATTGCATAGGCGGCCTAACGCATACAACATGCCTTTTCAGAAAAGAATTTGTAATTGCCATGGTCTGCCTCTTCTTCTTCTTCTTTTTTTTTTTTTAAATTACAAATACGCATACGAGCCGATAATATAAGAAAAAGAGAAATAAACGAGTATAAAAAGTACATAACAATCGAAACGAAATTTTTTAATCTTAAATTCGTGGCGATATCATTCCAAGATACTCTTTTCTTGTTCTTATGGTCTGCTCTGATGCCTCAAACCGATGGAAAGAAAAGAGAAAAATCGGCTTACCATCGCTGTGAATTAGCTAGCATCCACCTTCCTCTTCTTTCTTCTATTGCTCTTTTTTAATTTAAAAAAAGGAAAATATGAAATGCAGGAACCCCAATGAAAATCGAGAAAATTTAAAACGATTCGTCACGTATTGATATGATAAGTAAATATTAATCAAATTGCTATAAACATCAGTGCCATCACAACTTATTTGCTCATCTCTTGTAATTTAATTAGTATTTTCTAATATCACATGACGATGTAGGATCGCATACGCACGCATACAAGCGGAAATAACATTAAAAAAAACCCAGATATGCAAGCTTACCCCTGGGGAATTCGAACCTTGGATCGAAATTTCACATTCTCCTTACTACAAGACCAACATGTTCGGGTTTCTTCAAAAATTTCTTTTATTTATCAAAGCATATGATATACTCATGTATAATCTACATATATATGTGTATAATCTATAAAAAAAAAAGCATATATATATATATGTATGTGAAAGTTGCAAAAAGATTCGACCGACAAACTAATTTCTTTCAGGATGCACATGTTCGAAATTGAACTCTCTCAATTGTTGAGATTTTTCAATTTTTGTAGCTAAAAGATAATTCCTATTTTTATTATAAAATAAATGTTTTAATTTTTGAGTTACACTATTTTGTTCAAGTATTCCATGCATCGTAGTTTTGACTTGACTTTTAGGGGTACGAATGAAAATTACCAACGGGACGTCGTAAGTTCAACTTTTTAACAATATTAACGAAAGATATTATATCCAATTTATTTTGGTATTTAATTAACTATTTTCCATTATTGTTTAATATGATAAAAATAAATAAATTAATAATAGCTCCGACCTGTGGGAGGGAGGGGCAGGCAGGGCGTGGCCGGGCCAATAATAATCAGGAGGGTTGGAGCGTGAGGTCCACGGTCGAAGAGGGGAGAGTGGAGATTGAAAAGGGGCTTCCTTTTTCCGGATCGGCGTACTCCCGGATTGAAAGTCAAAGGGATTCAACCCTTCCATCGCGTCACGTGAGATTCTTCCAGGCTGTTTGTGGGGCCCTTCCAACGTGGACAAGTCTTTGAAAAAGTCATCTTTTTTATACCGGCCAATCTTTATTATTCAGAGAGTTTTTATTTTTCAGCAAACTGGTAAACTTTTTTTTTTTTATGAGCATCTTATTTTTTTAATATATTATTTAATATTCAGAATTTTTAGTTAACAAAACTTGGATTTGAGATTTTGCTCAAGGCAAAGAGCATGAATTTGTCACGTAAATTATCGATCAAATCTTGACGCACGTAAATTTAAATTTTAAAAATTGTGAAAGTATTACACATATTGAGAAGAGGGATTTACTTGTTTATGTTATTATCAACGATTACAGTGGAAGTTCCACATGTTTGGTATTTTTAACAGTTGAGTCCTATAAGTTTAAAAATAATTAATTTGGTCATATAATATCATTTCTGTTAAACTTTCAGTTCAAATCGTCGCTACTTTACTAATGTGAACTTCACGCCATCAACAAAACCTCAACGGAATAATGACAATTCGAAGTGAAAATATAATAAAAATAAACTTATAGGACGGGATTAATTATTTTTAAATTTATAAAATTAGACTATTTTTTCTGTTATCAACCGAATATTATTTTGCTCGGGAAGGTGGGAGTTGCCGTTTCTGGGGACGGTTGATCGGAGCCGTTGATTTTCCGAGTGAAGTGACGGGAGGCTCCAGATATCGACTATCGAACAGACGAACAGCTGTAAGCCGCGAGGGAAGTGGAAGAGGAAGAAAGTTGGTCAAAAGAGGTTTTTGGCGTTGCCGCGGGTGCGGGGCCCACACCCTGCCGTTTCAAAAACGTTTTTTTTTTTTCCTTTTTTTTTTGGGTTTGTGTCGAACAGCTCGGAGTCCCCTGTCATGTTTGAAACGCTCAAGATTTGTTTTTAACTCTCCGAGTTCGCGTGCTCCAGTACTTTTTTTTTGAATTTGAGTTTGGAAAATATCGACTTCACTAAATCTTTGATGGTACCGCGCCGACAGGGCTGGTGTGAGCAATGATCATTCAGTTCATCTAATATGTTCGCTGTTGAACAAAAAGTTCACGTAGCGAGGACGATCGTGTTGCCACTGTCATCATCCTCCTCTTTTTTCAAAAATAAAGAATAAAGGAATATTAAAAGTTTTATCGATAAAAAATTAAAATCTGAACCTGTTAACCTAGTCATTGCACGAGAACAAGACTTGTGTGAGAATGATTTCTTAAGGAAAATTCCATCCATGTCTTAGTACATATGAAACCAAAAAGAAAAATACTAAATCCTCTTCTCTAGGAGTGTCTTTGAGTGAAATATCTAAGAATGTTGATGACATTACAACACACGCTGCTGGGATTAGTAGTTGAGAAGATCTTTGAGAAGGATAACTAATTAACTGTTACTATTAAAGGATTTTGGAACCGATACCAGTCAGTTCTATTGTGGATTTATTCTAGGTGGAAAATCTAATTAAAAAAATCCTCGAATACGAGAAAAATAGGTACGATCATCTATTAATTTAAGGTTTTTTTATATGAACTCAATCTATATTTAGTAAAAAAAATATCGTGGTATCAGATCATGTTATCTCACAATTCCTTCAATTAAGTTTTACACTCATCCCTTAAAAATTAGTATTCCGTCGAATATTTTTTTTCCATATTCGAGTAAGGGGACAACAAATATCAACTAGGCTTCTCTTTTTATATATATATTCAATTTACCGACAAGGATTGTATTTCCATGTCTCAACAACCCACCACGAGCCGAACAATTTTCTTCTGCACTCGAACTCGCCGGCCACAAATTTCACGCACGAGTCTGATGGAGTGTGAGCTCACATGATATCCACTCCAACCACATAAATTTTCACTAACCCTGTATGAAATTTCAAATATTTTAGGTTAGATTCGATCATTAACCTTTCATGCCGATACTTCATCCTTCACAAGAAAAGAAGCTGATGTTTTCGAAAAATCACTCTCCCATCCGACGGCGATAAGTTACGAATTCCTTCTGCCATTATGAGATTCCTTTCAAAAAGAAAGGGGTCCATCAATCTGCATTCCAATCCCAAAGCTTGGAAACTTTAAAAGCTCGGGATCGTCCGTAGTAACCGTACACGCAGGTGGAAGAGAGCGGTACACGTCACCGCAACACCCACCACCCCCAGTCCCATACAATGATGCAGCCCCAAATTGGTAAATTGACAAGAAACGACAAAATAGGCATTAAAACAGGATCCTCGCTCGCCTCAGAAAGGAGGGAGGGAAAGGTCAAAAGGAAAGAGATCTCAGAAATTAGGAATTAATTAATTAACTATGAAAAAAAAATTGGTTTTTGAGATTTAAAGAAAGATTTAATAATTGCCCGCGTCCCTGCATTGCATCCACTTTACTGTCTCCACTCCAGCACGGATTCGAGGGTAACGATGTCGTCTACCTTTAAATCTGAGAAAAATAGTAAAGTTATTTATTTATTTTTATTAAATTATCTTATTTTATTTTTTTTATATAATATTTACTTAAAATTTTGTCATCCTAAACTCAATTCCCATATATATATATATATACATACATTATACATTAATCCATGCTATGTACGGAAAAAAAATAAAAAAACAAAAAAATAAAATACTTAGATGAATATGTGAAATTAGATATTTTATTTATAATGTAATATAATCTAATTCATTTAAAATTCATTAATTAGAGTATTAAATAAAGCATTTTAAGTAAATATTAGTAATGTCATATCAGTTTTCCTCTTTTCAAGTTTACAATTTTAAATTTTCCGTTTAAAAAATATAATGGATTTTTGCTATTAAAAATTTATAGATATAGAATGAGAAAGGAGAATATGAATGTTAATAAAAGACTTTCGTTATTAAGATCGTAGATACTGTGTGGTAGGGAAAATGACTAAAATTACTATTTTACCCTTAATCTAGATGATTATATAAAGTATATGCAAATTGGATTAAGGATAAATGTCAAAAAGAAAAAGGTGTCAAACTTCTCAAATATTTATGTATAATAATATAGGTATATATATCATTTTTCTTTTTACCTGAGCCTTTCGATCCTATCGCTAATCACAGACAGTAATCCTTAATTCCAAGACTACTTAACCTAATGTAATTTGTATTATAATACATAATTTAATCAGATCGGTGTTATGTATTTTATATAATTTTTTTAAAAGTATCTTGTTGAGTATCAAGAAACATGGTTATATATATATATATATATTTCTTTCCGGCATTATTAAGGTTGTTCTAAGTGGAAGGGAAATTCACTGGTCCTTTGGAGGGTCCGTTGCTTTCGTCATTTAAGAACCAAAAGATCATTGCAACAAATTCTCGAATTCTTTTATTATTTTTTTCTTTTTTTTAATTTTCTTTTAAACTGCTGCATTTCTCTTTTAAGGAAAAAATTAAAACCCTTAAGGAAAAACTACTTGAACTTACGGGAACAAATTATTATTAATATTAATGGCGGTTAATTGGTTAACGTGTCTGTCCTTTCCCCTTCCTGCCCTTCCCCATCCATCATCCCATCCAAGCCAATGACAATCAATATCACCTCCTTCTCCACGGAGGAGTTTAACGTATCGGTAAAATCACTATAAATATCTGAATATTTATAGATATTATACTGATATATTAAATATTTATTTAATTAATGTCATATATCACGTGGTATTTTATCTTCTTATGCACAAGGGTCTCTCAATGTCTAGATAAAGTCCAAGTGAATGGTGCAACATCATTCATGCATAAGCTTTTAATACGTCCGTCATGTGGAGAAAGAAATGGAACTTGATACAATGATATTATAATTCTCGATACCGGATTAACAGAGATAATTTTCTGCGTCTTTTTATTCTCCTTTTCCTTCCTCCTTTTGAGACAAACACCCGAAGCAGGAAAAAAAAATGAAGAATGTCCCCTTCAAGTAGTAAATTAATCACTTAAAAATGGCAAAACCAGAGGAGATACATCCTCCCAGCAAGGGAAACACGGGGCACTGAACAATGTACATAATAAATTAGAAAGCATCGGTTGTAGCAATCAAATAATCATATTATAATTGCAGCAAATCTCTTTCAATAATCCCCTCCTCCTCCCCACCAGCTTTACACAACCCATCTTCCAGGAAGCAACCTTAAAATCTCTCTCCCCCTCAAACTTTTCATATATAAAAAGCCCCCATCGCCACTCCCCTTTTCTCCTCATCAGCTCATTCCAAAATATCCACAAAAACTAGACTCAGACAGACACGCTCTCTCTCTTTCTCTCTCTATCGCAGGGAAGACGATGGAAGCGGTGAATAATGTGTGTTCTACCTCGGCCGCTTCTTATTCCTCGGACGACTCTTCCTCGGAGTCCACCTACAACTGCGGCTACGGTTCTACGGCGGTTGCCGGGTCGACGCCCGTCTCGGGCCACAGGTCGGATCGGGTCAAGGGGCCGTGGAGCGCCGAGGAGGACCGGGTTCTTACCCAGCTGGTCCAGCGCTACGGCCCCAGGAACTGGTCCCTCATCAGCCGACACATCAAGGGGCGATCCGGCAAGTCGTGCCGCCTCCGGTGGTGCAACCAGCTCAGCCCCTCTGTCGAGCACCGGCCCTTCTCCCCCGCGGAGGACGAGACCATCCTCGCCGCCCACGCCCGGTACGGCAACCGATGGGCCACCATTGCCCGCCTCCTCCCCGGCCGCACTGACAACGCCGTCAAGAACCACTGGAACTCCACCCTCAAGAGGAGGGCCTCCTCCCACTTCCCCTCAGCCGCCACGGCCATGACGGGCTGCGGCGAGGGCAACACTGCCGGAGAAGCGCAGTGGACCGTCCAGTACACGCAATGCGATGGTGGGTCGCTGCTGGCGGAGGATGGGGATGACCCGTTGACCGCGCTGACTCTGGGGCCGCCAGGGTTGGGGGCCGGGGCGGAGGAGGAGAGGAGGCAGACTCCGGCGGCGGAGGTGCCGGAAGGGTTTTGGGATGTAATGAGGGGTGTGATCGCGAGGGAGGTGAGGGAATACATGAACTCCACGCTGGCCGCTCAGACAGCCTCCGGGTTCCATTAATTTTCAGAATTAAATCAGTCTTAGGGCTCTTTCCTCTTCTTTTTTTTTTTTTTAAATCTTTTTTCGGTGGATGGGGTGAGTAAATTGAAATGGAGGCTGTTCTGGGAATTTCGATTAATTCAATGTTAATCTCAAGTGTAAGAATTCGATCTTATCGATTCTTATCGATTCAGAAAATATTACCGTAGTGATTCCCTCGACATCCCATAAATTTACTTGGCAATAAATTTAGTTTTAAAGCCAATTAATCAATTGATTATATCTCGCATATAATATAAAAAATACTAATCAAATTAAAAATTTATATTAATCACATATATAATTAATATAATTATTAATAAACAGATCAATTTAATTAATTATTTTTCCACCTCCTCAGTGTAAGATAACTGTGGGTGTTGGGCAGAGAGATTCATTGGACAAACGCTCTGCGTCATGTAATTGGAGGATTACAGCCTGTCCCGCGTAAAACTAAATGGGTTGACAATAATTAATTATGTTTCTTCTTTTATATGTAAAATTTTTTAATACATCCAGGGAAAAAAAAACAATTTCCTATTTCTTTATGAGTAAAAAAATGAAGGAGATGTGGATCAGAGACTCCTATTATTGTCAAAGAACTGACCAGAAGATCTTCCACCATTATATGGAATTTAATAAATAAATAACCAATGGTAGATGAAAAACTCAACCACCAAATTCTCAACTCAAACTGGCCTGCCCGGGTGAGAGTTTTGGTTCTAAATGGATTTATCGTTGGATGGGTGAGTGGGCTCTTTGGGATCGAGATATGACCGATAATTTTCCTGGAGATTATATGGGCTCACACGGGCCTAATGAAATAGTCTGTACTCCTTCCAGCCCAGACCCGTTTGAGAAGCCTGTACACTGCTTCTTCTTTCTTTCCCGGGTTTTCTTTCTGATGGAGAGAGACCGGACATTGGGCACCAGGCTGACCGCATCAAATTCAATTCATGTACACGACATCAACTGTCGAGGAATTCGTGCGTATTGTGCCGGTAAGTGTCCCGATGATATGATGCAATGGACATGGCCGAACATGGAAATGTTTGTTATTGAAGTTAGAGCCTGGCATGGTGAGAATTCTTGGTTGAACCGAGCTTACCATGAACCGATACTTTTTCCGAGACTTTCTCCAACAAGATCAAAGAGGGACAATAAGACATGACTTATTCTCTTTAAACCGCAGGTACACGATGCCAAACAATGGCCAGACACAATACAAAAGTCATAAGACAACGTTACACCAAAGCCCTTTATTCGATACGGTTCTTGGGGGTGTTACTATTATTTTCGTCGGTTTGATCTGATCGATGTATGTGGCCGTCAAAACCATTCATTTTATTTCAAGTGAGGCAGAGGCATGGCGAAGAATTTCATCATCCCGGAGGAGCAGTCGTCCCCGCTCGACGACGCAAAGTAGTAGAGCTTCACCTGGCTCAGCACCACCTCGAACCCGCTCTCGCCCCCGCCATTCGCCCCGGCCAGCAGCTTGGCGTTCTTGAAGTCGCAGTTGATGTAGCTCCACAGGTACGGCATCAAGTACACGTTGTGAGGTGCCTCGTACTTGAACACTTCATGATGCAACAACCGTAGGGATTATAACAAGTCATGGAATATAAAATATATTGGACTAAAAGTGTAATAAATGTGATTAATAAATGCGATTAATCGATATAAATATTATATAAAATGAGTATACCCCGTACCTAAATATCCAATTTATTTGGAATTGTAGATCCTATTTTCTAATAAGAATAAAATCAGATTCTAAAGGAATAAGTCTATATATGTATGTGGACTGACCGAGCTTGTCGTTGATATAGAAGGGACTGTTCTTGAGAGCCCAGTCGGTGTAGTTATAGCCAGGGCGCCAGCCTTCGGATCCTCCAACCACGATGGTCCTGGCCTGGCCTAGACCAAAGGTAGCGAAGGCGATCGCGAGGAGGAGGAAACCCTGCACGGCGACGGAGCTGATCGGTCCCATCTTCATCATCTTCGATCTGATCTAGCCGAGACTTTGCCAAGAATGGGTGTGTGACAGTGAACTGGTGCGCTTCTGAGTGTTGTGAGTATGGCTGTGGTGTGGTGGCCTTTATATAGAGAACTGGCAAAGGTTTTGGTCGTCGATGGAAGTGGGTCGAAGGTGTAATTTTCTTGCTCTGTCGTGCCCAAAGAAGTCCTTAAATTTTAAAGAAGAAAGGAAATTGTATGTTGTGTCCAATTCCAACTTTTTGACTCCTCCATATTGCAGCACGACGGTTGAATCTTGACGAGGTTTCACCTGGGTACATGTCAAATTGCGAGAAATTCTTAGGTGAATAGAATTAATATATGACATGACAAACCTAGTTAATTAATATTAAGAATAAATATTATTAATGAATAAAAAAAAGGAGACTCAATACTTTATAATTATGTAATAAATATTTATTATTTTAGTATACGGATAATGTTGTGAGTTGAACTCCCGCCAGAATCTCTCACAAATTGCAGTGCAAGTTGGACATGCATCTTGTCAAAATATATCTAAGAGAACATCGATGCAAATATTATAATTATGCTGTATAATTTTTTGTACTGTTAACCAATAAAATTCTTGCAATTTTATACATTCTAGCTAGGACTTGAAAAGCTAACTTTGGTGTACTGTCTGCATTGTTCATAACTTAAAATTAAAAGGTCATGAGTTCAATTTTTTATTGATAGATTTCGCATGTCCTTTTTATCCACACTCTCTTTTCTAAAATCGAGCCTGTGTCTCTCCCTTGGAAATCCAGCACACTCGGGCACTTATTTGGCCGCAAATATATATATATTTTTTTAAATAAAACAGAAGTTTATAACAAAGCATGTCGACACAAATTTGACATATAAATGTTGAGGAAAGAATAATACTGCGAGTCGTGCCAACTTATCGTCAAATTATATATATACACACACTGTGGATGAAAACCTTGGAACAAAATGTTTTGTCGAAAAGGAGTTGGAAAGTGTTGAGAAATTTTGAATTGAACACGAACAACGAAGGTATAACAAAAGAGAGGAGAAGTTATACACACGATGTACGTTGTTTGAGATAACAGTGGAGTGCCATTCGTACATCATATCAAAAACATGGTCGATAGTATCTTCATTACGGAGTAATAATGAGATGGGCACAAGACAGGGGTAACACGACAGACAGACTGCCCAATTCGCATGGCAAATAGATCAGAACAAAAGAGAAATTCCAAAACACCTAAACACAAGACTCCGAACATGCATTGGATGTATCAAGCGCGCCTTACATGAAAGCTCTCAGCTCATATTTATATATCCGATGCACTGAATCTAAAATATTTTATTTTTATCTCAATCCGAAATGTCGTAAGATACAGTATATCTAGATATAATCTTCACAGAAGATAGAGTATCAAATCTAGAAAAATAAGAAAATAAAATCATGTGAAAACTGCCTTTAAAATTTAAGACACTGGCAAAAAGCTTTCCGCACAATTGTGATATTTCTTTTAGTGGCATGTCTAATCCACAAGAGCAAATTCTTGATGGAAAAGTTGACAAGAGCGAGTGAATTAGATCTATGTGATGGAAAATTTGTTTTCTTGAAAAAGATATGAGTGAACACTCCATCGCACAAACAATGTGGATGAATCAGTGCCAATACTAAACAACTTAAAAAAAGAATATTGCGTAATGGTTCAAATCTCATTCCTACATGATTTGTTGAGGTCGACGTTATGGGCTCGAATTTCATTCGAAGCAATATTGTTAGAATGAACTTTTGAACTTGAATCTTGATGGACACTTACTCGTTGAATTGCACTGGGCGTTTGGTGGTGCTATGTTGATGCATCCCATGTTGATGCGTCCCATGTTAGTGTTGATTATTCAATTAGTCTGGCATGTTCATAACTGAAAGTCCGAATATTATATAGTGGGATGACCGGTACCCTCGTTTTTACTTTGCTGATAGAAAAATAAACAACTGAAATGTGCGGAGGACGATAAAGTTGAAGAATTGGAAAGTCAGTCAATGGGGGTGCCGGTGCTTCCCCTTCTAGATATCGGTAGCTGTGATCGGAAAGGAATGGCCGATCACCGATCCTTTTCTCATTTGTTTTGCAGCTTCTCCGAGTTCGCTTTTCTTCTTGTTTGAATACCGTTTCGATGTTTTTTTTTTCCCTGAAATAAAAAGTGAGACAACAACGGTGACGATTCAATCATTCTCATTACAAAGTGTTCGAGATTTCGTGTTCGACCACGAACA
This sequence comes from Lagerstroemia speciosa, assembly GCA_037672795.1. NCBI lineage: Eukaryota > Viridiplantae > Streptophyta > Magnoliopsida > Myrtales > Lythraceae > Lagerstroemia > Lagerstroemia speciosa. Next base: position 5,472,420 of record CM075293.1, on the reverse strand, counting down.
TATCAAACGAACTGAACGATAAGAACTAATACCGGTTCCATTAAAACAGTACCACCAATCACCTAACATAATCTAAAAAACTGGTGTCCCTCATGATTCATGCTCAAAAAATCCATTCTAATAATTTTACTTATATGGGCTCTTGCCTGGTATATCGACCAAGTCAACCAACATGTTTTGGAGTTATAACAGTCGAATTAAATCACGGCCAATATCAAAGTTAATATCTGTCCAGCAGCACCAAAAGATGCATATTCGTTTTTTGAGGTTTATAAAATAACTTTTTTAGGATACATGAGCACAAACCAGCTGATCTCATCATCGAATGCAACTGAAAAAGATAAAAATATTTTCATACGTAAATGATTATATATATATATATATGTTCTGGGTAATACAAGAAGTGAGAATGTTCAGAAACTAAATAAAACTACAAGGGACAATAACAGGGCAAGGAAACCCCAACAGTATCTCTAAGGATCAGAAAGTGGAGTTTGGAAGGACGAGCATCGATCAATCCTATGAAATCCAAGTGGCAAGTGCAAGGCTTGGTTCCCGAGCTAAGCCATATGGCAATTTCCCTTATCTATAAGTCAGATGTGTTCCCACCGACCTGTCACGATTCGATAATTCTCGAGTATCCCCTTAGGGGAGGTCCTGTCCATCTAGTCCCTCCCCTTCTCGACTCTAGAGCATGATAAACAAGTCCCGAGTCTGCCTCGACTGCTTACTTTCTTATACGCCCTCATTCCAAGCAAGTAGGATATGGATATCGGCTCTCACTGTCAACAATTTTGCAAGTACGCATGCCGTATGTTCCACGTTATGCATGGATAATCCTCGTACCCATCGACCACTATCATCCTTAGTGAGTCCTGCTCCCCTAGCGAGACCCGAATTTCCTTTCACCGCCCTTTCAGTACTGAGCTTCATCCAACCAGATCCGACTTAATCGTCGAATCATTCTCCATGCCTTATTTCTTTCTTCATTGTGTGAACCCGATTCTCATATACGGTGGAAACGACTTGATGGGTTGCCGATTGTCCACACACCATCCGAAGACCACAAGATTGATGGGATTTATACATCTTACGCGTTGAATAATTCACAATATAAATCACCTAATTAACTTCAAGTTACTTAGATTAATGGAATTTACAACGTGAATCTCCAAGCCTAGAATGTGAATATTGAACAGCCTACCTTAAACTTGTCCCATGACATGGACCGGTCGAGGTGCAAATAAACTATCCTAGATTATCTAACCAGTTCGAACCGGGAAAACCCTCTATGAGGTAAAACTCTTCAAAGACGAATTTTCACAATTTACAGGACTCGAACATGAAAACTTGCTTAAGGGAAAGATGCGCCCGGAAATGAATTCTTTAATTGCTCAATGGAGTTGGTTGACGGAAGACCAATTAACAAAGTCATATTAAATCAGGTAATTCCCCATTTTGAACGGATGGAAAAAAAGGGCAATCACAATGATTAAGAAGGAATTTGTTGTGCTTACGGTTAAGTCTTCCAAACCGGCTCCAACGGTCAGGACACGACATCTCTTGTTTTTTTATAAAAAAATATTGAGTGAGTATTCGAGTTTTTTCAACTAATTTCTACGGTCCTGTGAGCTCATGCTAATAACAGCAATGGACAAAATAAACTTAAAAGTACTAACTAGTCCCAAGAATATTTGAGCCTTGGATATGAAAGGATTACTAATATTTCTTCCAATCATCAGCCAACTCTGGGATTTACGAAATCAGTTGGTATTCACTATCAACTTCTCGACACCTTTCGTCTTTTTTTTTTTAAAAAAAAAAATTTCGGTAGTCAACGGGACTCAAATAAGCCCATGCATTAAAGAAGACTTATAAACAACAGAGACGGGATATACACACCCCTATAGTATCTGTAAATAGCAGTGAATGAAGTCTGATTATGAGATACACTGCAGGGCTATGGGTACATGAAGGCTGGTTTATGGCTTCTCTCACGAGCTAATCTATGCTCGAATTCTCTTCTTGAAATGTATGTTCCACAATAACAATCCAATCCAATCCCGATCCAGAATATTTCGAATATTTTGCCTTATTTATTAATATCAGTATTAGGCCCTAAATATGATTGCGTTGACAAATAGGACTTGCTCTAATTTGAAATTAAGAGATTTTGCACTCGATTTCGATCGATGAAATTGCTTGTATTCTTTTACTGTTATTTTCCTACTGTTATCTCTTTATGTTCGTGATCGCTGCATGCGTAATTTTTTTTTTAAAATTTAATTTTCAACACTTTATGAGACGGGATTAATAAGGATCAGCTGTATGATTTCTTTTTCTGTATTTATAAGGAAATCAAAACAGCCATTCGGAAGGATACTACCTGTACGTCGGATGTAGGCACATCATTTTCTCTGGTCCAACATTCAGTGATGGAATGGTTCGGTAATTTAATTTAACGACTTATGGTTAAATAATTTAAATTGAAAAAAAAAAGAATTCAGTGTAGTTTATGATAGTTTTTCTTAGGGGTGTGCATGGGTACTCGAACACATGTTTAATGGAACCGAAATCGGAGCCTATTTGAACCGATTCCTCATTTTTCTACTCGGAACCCACCATGTTTTCATTAGAATTAACTCGGAACCTACCCTATCGGATACCCGTGCACTCCCCTGTTTCTCACTCGCTTAACAGTTCAGTTGTTGAAACGTAAAATTTCTCCGGGCTGTAATATCACTGTGAATATGAATCGGGTCTTATCACAAGATCTGATCCGATCCTGTCCCGTACCGAAAGGTGCATGGATGTGGATCGGATCGGAAAGTGAAAATACTGTTGTACCCATCTAGACATCATCTTGTAATAATGGAGTTTCGTGTCGTCGATATTACTGTTGACCTGAAACTAAAATATTATACTTTCAATACAATGCAATTTCTTGTACATATTTATTCGCTTTTTTTCTTCTATCTCCTTTTAAACACATCCACCTCCTCTATAGTAAAAAATTGCTATGAAATAGGGGAAAAAAAAAAAAGAAACAAGAGAATGAATGAGGCGAAATACTACAAGTCTCTTCTTTTCGGTCCACCTAGAGCCCAACAAAAGCCCATAAGTAAGGTTGTTCATCGGCCCAACTACACGACCAACGACAGGCTCTGCCTTGTGCTTTCCACCTGCCATTACTGTCTGCTTCACTAAGAACCACTGCCCCCTGCAACTTCTTGTTTCTCGGGCAGCTATGAGCTCCAGGGGCAAACAGCCCTTCTGGTGCTTCCAATTGCCGTGGGTTTCCCCTCAAAACGCCAGCAAGGCGAGCCCTAGCACCTGCGAGTTCGATACCCCGTGGATGGTCAGGTCCCTGCAGAGCATTGGTTCCCTCGCTCTCAGTTTCTTCGACCCGGTCTCGAAATCCAAACTTTCTCATGGCCAATCTCGTAAACCCTTCTGGGTCGGCTCAGGAGATGCGGCTCCGAGGCCGAAGGCGAGGAGACTTAGCCCCGGAGAGCAGGGGGAGGCGGAGCAGAGGGCGTTCGCCTCGGCCTTGGCCGCTCAGAAGGAGGCGACGGTGATAGAGTTCTACTCGCCCAAGTGCAAGTTGTGCAATTCTCTGCTTAATTTCGTGCTGGAGGTGGAGGGGAGGAACGAGGAATGGCTTAACATTGTCATGGCCGATGCCGAGAATGAAATGTGGCTCCCCGAGGTGAATTTACCATCACGCTCCGGCCCTTCTGTGTTCTATGCTGCTGGTGGTTAAATCTGAAACTCTTTTGGGAACTGTGGTGTTGGGTTTGGTCAATTGTTTTGTAGGGAGAATAAAAACTTGCTTGCTGAGGGATTTGGTTGGAAGATTTCTACTTTCTCATGGGGAGTGTGTATGATCCATTAGCTGGTACCTATTAGTTGCAGTCTTGCAGATATTTGATATCAGCATTAAAACTTAAATGATGTTCAAGCTTTGCTGCATTGCTTGTTGGCCGGTTGTATAAGGTTGCCACTGCCCCCTTGTGCTTGTTTGGAAAGAGTCGCAATTGAGGATGACTTACTCTGTGTTGTCTACTGTCTATTCGGCCTTGTAACCCGAGGAACAGATGCAGAGAGAATGAAATTAGTAGGAAATGGAGGGATTAAAAGCAGGGTACAGGAGCTGGATATCTTACGTCTTGCTTCATTCACCCGAAATCTAAGCTTGAAAATGATGCATCTGCGGTCGTACACACTAAGCTTAGTTTTGAAAGAATCCGGTATGTTAGGGATGAGGGAAAATTGGAATAAGGGTCACCAGGGGATCAAGAGCTGTTGGAAATTGACTTTTGCTTCATACTGTGTGGAACCATAAGTCATGACTTATTGTCTCCGCTCGACTGAGTAAAAATTGATGTCTTTGTTGTTGATGCAGCTCCTGCATTATGACATAAGATACGTACCGTGCTTTGTGATTCTGGACAAACAAGGGAGGGCACTTGCAAAGACAGGAGTTCCAACCAGCCGACTACATGTGATAGCTGGTCTGTCTCATCTCCTTAGATTGAAGCGCCCGCAGAAGAATTAGCCATTGTTGGGGTTCCTCAGTGATTCAAAGGTCGAACTGCCATTGATGTAAGTTTGCGTGAGCACTAAACTATGTTAGATTGTGTAACTGAGAGCTTGTTTGGGTAGATTATTTAATAGGTTTTCGTAGTTGCAGAGCCATTGATGTAGACTTTTGGGCTCCTGTCTCTCTTGGAATCTCTCTTATTAGAAAGTCCAAGCGAGAATACAACTTAATAAACAAGTTATCAATCTTTCAATCAGCTGTGGCTATAGAATTCAAACAAATCTTTGGTTCATTCAGTAGACCCTACCCTGTATTTACATTGGATCAAGTGGAATCCCGATCGACATTGGAGGGTGACCTTGTAGGGATCTGGTCAGCTCTGATAACTGTAGACCACTGGACTCTTATGAAATAGAACTCAAGAATGTTGTCCAGGAATGGGGGTTAAAGCCAGGTTTTTGTACGGACATGGGCTGTTGGAACAGTAGGAACTTAATCGATGTGATGTCCCATTGTCAAAGAATACTGCAAGGAGGTGTGAGGAATTGGTGAGTAGTATTGAGGTTCCTAGCAGTAGTACAGCAAATAAAATTTTGTCGAAGGTCATATACACAAGATATTCACTGACCACAACAGAAGATCCAGATCCAAGCCACTGCACTACGGAAGAATTTAAGCCCATTATATATATATATATATATATATATCAAGGGTAATTACATGATCGCTGCTGCAATCAGTTCTACAAAATTGCTGTCTCGGTAAGAGAAGCCCCGAGTATGACCCTTCACTGATACTACCTACATTAACTATCAAATGTCTATTCCTAGGAAGGATGCTTCCAGCATTGCACAAAAGATGTACATAAGACTACCGAGAAGAGCCAGGGAAACTCGAGAAATGCCACGGCATTGCCTGGCAAGCGCGGTCTATGTGAACAACTTTAAGTTATTCTTCTCTCCCTTTCTCATTCCTTCCAAAACAGTTTTCAGCAAACCACCCAGTTTTTCTAGAAAAAAATTCACTCAATGGATCAATTACCTGTTCGCAGCTCTTCAATTATCCTTCTAGCCTCTTTAAGAGGATCAGAACAATGAACTTCTCTTGCCCACAGGTGCTGAAAGGAATCCAACTCCGTGTCAGTTTGTAAAGAGTGCTGCTTTTGCAACTGTCTTACAGCAGCTAAATCCATGACATTCCCTACAATGGCCTGCCAAGATAAGTTCAAGAAATGAGCATAATTCAGTCAATCACTGTGTGTAAGGAAAGGATGCAACTTTCTTAAAAAAAACTCAGGGACATGATTCTCAGCAGCACCCTCTCAGTAAAAAGCAAAAAAAAAAAAAAAAAAAAAACATTGAAACTTCGATTTTGCAGCAAAGATTGAGAGGTAAAGGTTAACAATGACAAGATTTGACTCACCCAGTCTCTAATAAAGCAGGCATTAAAGACAACGGATTTGAGGAAGTTTTCATCCGAGTTGCTGAGAACACTCTCTGGACCGACTGAGAAGCTAAGATCTTCACAAGAATCTGCAAATGAACCATAATTGTTCATGGTAATTTTGCTGTGTTTCTTCAAAATTTTCTCCAGATAGTAACCACCAGATCCACAGGCCTTATTCCCTCCTCCAACCCATGTGAATGTCCCATATGTACTTCCTAGAGCTGTCGCTGGGAGCTTCTCTGATAGCCTTAAAAGGGTTGATGCTTGCTCACCATTAGCCCAGCAAACACACGAAGATGATCCATCTTCTGCAAGGATGGGGAAAAATGGGTCTGAGGAAAAGCATAAAAGCTCGAGAAAGAGGATTGAGTATACTAGTAAGCAGTGAAACCAATTAGGCAATTAGATATATCGATCTCGTGACTTACCTAATACAAAAGCAGCGATTGGTATGTCAAATCGACATGGTGCCACGCTTTTCAGTTTGGATTTCAAACTATCAGATCTTCCACCTCTCTCAAGTATGAGAATGCTCACATCAATGACCTTGTGCAGATAATTTTTTTCCCAGACCAGTAACAGCAAAAGAATTAGGATGGAACCAATAAAAAATTCATACTAAATTTCTAATGAAGTACGAGGTTTAGTAATCTTGGGCAACATACTCTGCAATGGAGATGTATCAAATTGCAGCCTGAGCTCAGAACCAATTCAGAAAAATCAAACCTGATGAAACCACGTCAGAGGCAAAAAAATCTTCAGATGTAGAACACGTATTAGCATGGTGGGGAAGATATCCATCATTCACGACCCTCAATGAATCTATCTCTATAAATGATATCGGTGTCAACATGAATCTGTTCTGCACACTGGAAAAGAAAGCAAAGTGAAGTAATTGTAACGATAAAGCTACAGAGACAACTAAAGCAAACAGCCACTTTAAATAAATTTGTCTGAATGGTACCTGAGCTTGAGGATTCTGTAAAATGTTGCATTTACTCCTTGACCAAATCCAATTGGACAAGCATGTTAATGAACCAAAAATCTCTACCTGACAAATTACATTGTCATTATGAGATAGCAGAAATGATAAACTCGTTGAAATGCCAGAAAAAAGGGTAGCAAAGGGCATTACAGTGTGATTTCCCATCATTACATGGATAGAGATGCTGCTAGTAATTCCATGGAAATTCCTCGACCAATCACTGTCAACAAGGCTCCCATGGGTTTCGAGAATATTGACACTAGTTACTTCTCCACGTATACATGTTAGCTTTCCATCTGGAAAAGAAAAACCAAAACCAGGTGTTTTAAAGGACAACAATGAGACCCCAGTCCCATTGCAAGAAGAAAGGTTGACTTCATCTTTGGTAGTAGCCAGACTTCATGTTTGGTAGTAGCCAAATTCCTCGACCAATCACTCCAGTGACCTTTCCAGCAAGATACAAAACCCAAGGCCAGACTATGGCCTCAACAAAAGCAGATGACCTCTCTGAAATTGCCAGACCACCTGAAAACTATAAAAATAGAGGCAGCAGTTGAACCTCTTTGTTATTACAAGGATATACATGATAGATGCAATTGCACTAATCCAATAATCGACTTCTTACCTTTTGTAAAACAGGGAACTTGTGAACCACTTGCAGAATGTGGAATTCTCCATTGAGTTCCTCATGCTCATCCTTATGGACATCAAAAGAACCAAAAGAAAAGTCTCTGCATGTTGCGTTCCGGAAATGGAAGTAAATAATAATGCCCACATTCATCTCTCTCTGCAAGGTGGAGCAATTAAAGATTCTTTTGCAAGAAAATGAGTCATAGAGATGTTCTTCTGAATGACCTAGCGCCCTTTGAGGTATGCCTTCAATAATAAGGCTGTATTCACTTACCCAATCACCAAACAAAGTAAATTTATCCGAGGCTGCATATGCATATATCACATAGAAAGGAAATACCCTAGACATTAAGATTCTCGTAATGTCTTTTTTGCATTGACCTCATATATGCCGTTGGGCTTCCAAGTTGATGGCAGATCTGGGACAAGAACATCAATACTGCCAGTGGCATCAAATAGCTGCAACCTCCCAGAAGCTGGAGAAATCTGAGTAATATGGCAGTGTTCAGACACAAACAGGCCATCTTTTCATGTTAAAGCAAGCACAAGAAAGATTGAAATAAACGCCCTTGTTGACTCCAAAGATCCAAATATATGTTCAATATCTTCTTCCATGTGCATTGATTACCAAATACATGAGGCGCTTACATGTTGAGTGAGCAAGCTTAAGAAGGCAAACTAAAAGTACCTGAAGACCTCTCCATAATTTTGTAGATAACAATATATATTTTCTGGTTAAATTACGTTTTATGCAACTAGGAAATAGGTGAAGTCATTGTTAACAATTCCTGCAGCTGACAAATTCAAGAGCATTTAATGGTCTTTTAGAATGAAAAGGGAAAATGTAAAAAGAAATACGCATGCAACAATTTCCACCAGTTAACTTTATAAGCCAGAAATTCTTTTTCTATTGGCACAAGAACAAGCCCCTTATCACTCAAGGTAGCATTACGAAACACATATAATTAACCTTGAGAGTTCCAAATAAATTGACCCAATTTCTTGACTGGGAATAATCCTCCTCACGGACTGACTGCAAGTTGCTTCACTGGGAAGGCAACTATTCTGATTGCTCTTATATGATTCTGGAAAATCTCTTCCCAGTTCTAGCAGCACTCTGGACCACATACCCTCACAGTAAAGCATAAACAAAGCGACGGGCACCGCCTGAAAAAAATGTTCATCATTGCTTTCTCCAGGCTCATATTAAAGATGTTGCATCCAAAATAACGAAGTGAAAATATATGAGATACACGTTGATCTCTAGTAGCGTGAGCTAAAGTAAAGTTCTATGCTCACCAATTTCAGCTCCCTATAATGTGGCTCAGAACAACATCTAGTGGAAGCGGAAGCATGTTTATACAGTTCCCATAATACTCCATGCTGCCAAAAGGAAACATATCGTAACAAATGGAAATAAAGAAAAGCTAAATAAAATCAATCTCAGATTACTACTCACCCGCCACCGAAATGCCCAAGAAGGCAAGCACGATCTGGCATACAACTGTAACAGTCCTTCCTTCTGATAACACCTTTGAACCATTTTGCATTAGCTTAGCAGAATACTATAATTGATGACTGAGAGATAAAAGAAATCAGGAATTCAAAATATACATATGAACAACTGCCATGCAAACTAAAGTAAAATGAGATTATATTGGGAATTACCGTTTTTGAACCCAAAATCTCCTTCTCCATTAGAATCCCAGCAAACTTTTTACGGAAACTGGAAACAGCAAGCAACATCCTGGAGATACCCAGTTTATTACATCACAGGCTAGAAATAAGAAAACCATTCAAAGGTAATGATAGGAGAAAAACGATGAATGCAATTGTCCCTACCACATCCTTGCAGAGAATGCGAGGGATGCAATAAAGTCTCCGAGTAGACTCTGCATTTGTGACATTACATAGCACCTGCAGCACAACTTGAAAGACATTTCAATTTTGAATACAAATTTAGATATTTAATAGGATAGTTGGTGTCTGTTCTTTCATTAGCAACTTTTAAATAGCTAAAGTCACTGCCATCAGGACCGTTAAAATTGAGATATGTTCTCAAGATAATTGTATATAAAAAAAAAAAAAGGGTTTTCAGCTGTAACCTGATAGAAGGATGGAAGAAAATACGGTGCATGCAGCAAAGGAATTAAATCATTCATCATCAGTTATCTACAAGCTTTCTCATGAGTCGAGTATAATTTGAGAGAAATAGAAATAAAGTAAGAACCAAAGTCATCACCTTACCCTGTTACAAGAGGAGAAAATGATTCTACTAGGATGCTGCTCTTAAAGCAACACCCAAGTATAAGCACTTCCATAAATGAAAACTTCGCTCTCACAAAATGGGCATTTTTCACAGCTATCTGCAAAGATGGGGAAATGCTTTACTCTTTAAATAGGAGGAAACATTTTCGTTTCATAAGAATACGATGGACAAAAGAATGAAAGAATGGATTCTTTCTCACAGTGGCACCGATCCTTATACTGCGAGGTAATACAAGTTCCTGGTCAGTTAGTAATAGCCAAACTTCCTCATCCAGCTCAACAACCATTCCTTGCGAATACACCACTCTGACGGTACCACTCTAATGACCACATTCCCCTCGACCTCTAATCCCAGTTTTTACATGCGTTAAAATTTTCCTGGGCACTCTAAGCAGGTGCAGAAGGGACTTCTCTGTTACAACAAATATTAGCTGAGATTCTTCCTTCTCTATAGACATCCTCTTCTTCAATCCCGAAAGAACAACAACACTGCCGATAGGCTTAGCAATTGCAGCATGCCATCGTGAAGAATAACCACAGAAATACACAGACACGGGTTTTGAGTAAGAATGACTTTCAGCTAAACTATTTACAAGTTCCTTGACAGGACTTTTAGATTTGCATTGTTGACAGTTGCAGATCATGAATTCCACGAAAAATCCTCGAAGATTCGCCTTTGACTTAGTTCCAATTGACCATGGTTGAGTAAAAACGGGGCCAACTGATTCCACGGCACCAAGAATATCATAACATGCTTTGGCACCATCTTCAAAAGCAGAAATGACACCTGAGGTCAATAGAAACGCGACTTCACTCGAACAGGGACGCAGTCCGCCAGCACAAAATGATGGAAAACTCCATTTGACAATCTCCAAAAGCCCTCCTCCGTTATTGAAGGGGATAAAATTGAAGGCAAGAACCAGAATCTTCTCATTCAACATCGGCATTCCAAAGTTAAGAACGTCGCAGCACACTGTCGAAGTGCCATTGGAGAATCTAAAGCAAGCGCTGTTAATGCTGGGGCATTTGTGGGGAGTGGGGGAATCGGCATGAACATCAAAGACAGGGAGGGTGACGATTCCGACGAGAACGACGGGGTGGTCAATCGGGGAGAGGATTTTGCAGGTAGGGCTAGGATTTTCGTGCGTGGGCTCCTTGCGGGAGTTCGGTTCAGGGGCCCGACGGCTAGTAGATGACGAGAGGTACGACGTGCCGCATAGGGGGCGGTATTGCCGGACGAGATCAGAGACGGTGAGAAGTTCCGCGCCGGAGGCATCCATCAGAATCCCCGAGCGGACCTTTTCCGAGAGCCGAGCCTTTGGCCGTCTGTGGTCACAGCGGACTGCAGAGTATTAATGGCAAAGGGGAGAATTACGAAGCGAAGCGCGGGAAAGTAAAGGAACTTTATGAGGGGTCCAAGTCCTGTAGCGGACGCGGCGCGTGTGAGCCCGGATGAGGAAGGCTCGGTCGCCTTCTTGGGCCACTCCGCACCGGATAGAAGAACTGGCTACAAGAGGCAATTGGGTTGAGATTGCACCTGCTGGCCCAAATAGTGGCCCATGTCCAGGCCCCATAGCACTCCGTGCCTGTGAAAAAAGCATTTCATAGTATAGTTCCACGTACAAGGCGACACTAACAAATAAAATCTAAACATGACAAATATGATTAAAAATTTAAATTTCTTTTAGATTTTATGAAAAATACAGAAATAGTTAATTGTTATTTGTTGGTGTCACCTATCATGTGATATTACCATGACACAGAGAGACGTTATCATTCCTGAGGGGGCAGGGGCTACCGAATCTTTAGTGAACCCATCTTCTTGTTGAGTGTTACCCACCCAAAGCGGACGAGTGATTACTCACCTGCTGTGCACTAAGTTACTTGAGCCTGAGGGTCCAACAGCATAATAAGCTCCTGCACCTGCTTTTGACAACAAAATTGCAAAGCGAGTAAGATTCAAGTAATAGAGGAATGCTATTCTTTTCCCCCACTTTTCCATTTTGCCATGTAATAACGAGTTCTAAATTTTTGCCGAAAACCCCACACCAACATTACATTAGTGCAGCATGGGTACCGTTGGTTTCCCCCTCAGCTTAGCTCTCGAAACAGGGCTGGCAAAGGAGGTTATAGCATTGGACATGCTCTTCTTTCTGTTCAAGTAGCCTTAGCACTGAGCCCTTCTCAACTCATAGGAATCAGAAAGCAAGGCCAGGGTGGATAGAGAAGGAGAGGAATATGAGGTCGTGCGCTATAGCATAAGTAACTTGCTTGATGATCCTTCACTTGAAACATGATTACGGATTGACTCGTACATTGGTGTGCCATGGGGATTGGACCGTTCGGGGGACTGACTTTGAGATATCACCGAATGTGTGTTTTCTCTCTCTTTATCTCAGGGAAGACGATGGAAGCGGTGAATAATGTGTGTTCTACCTCGGCCGCTTCTTATTCTTCGGACGACTCTTACTCGGAGTCCACCTACAACTGCGGCTACGGTTCTACGGCGGTTGCAGGGTCAACGCCCGTCTCGGCCCACAGGTCGGATCGGGTCAAGGGGCCGTGGAGCGCCGAGGAGGACCGGGTCCTCACCCAGCTGGTCCAGCGTTACGGCCCCAGGAACTGGTCCTCATCAGCCGACACATCAAGGGGCGATCCGGCAAGTCCTGCCGCCTCCGGTGGTGCAACCAGCTCAGCCCCTCCGTCGAGCACCGGCCCTGCTCCCCCGCGGAGGACGAGACCATCCTCGCCGCGCACGCCCGATACGGCAACCGATGGGCCACCATTGCCCGCCTCCTCCCAGGCCGCACTGACAACGCCGTCAAGAACCATTGGAACTCCACCCTCAAGAGGAGGGCCTCCTCCCACTTCCCCTCAGCCACCGCGGCGTTGACGGGCTGCGGCGAGGGCAACTGTAACACTGCCGGCGAAGCGCAGTGGACCGTATAGTACACGCAATTCAATGGCGGGTCGCTGCTGGCGGAGGATGGGGATGACCCGTTGACCGCGCTGACTCTGGGGCGGCCGGGGTTGGGGGGACGGGGCGGAGGAGGAGAGGAGGCAGACTCCGGCGGCGGAGGTGCCGGAAGGGTTTTGGGATGTAATGAGGGGTGTGATCGCGGGGGAGGTGAGGGAATACATGAACTCCACGCTGGCCGCTCAGACAGCCTCCGGGTTCCATTAATTTTCAGAATTAAATCGGTCTTAGGGCTCTTTCCTTCTTTTTTTTTTTTTTTTAAATCTTTTTTCGGTGGATGGGATGAGTAAATTGAAATTGAGGCTATTCGGTGGATTTCGATTAATTCAATGTTAATCTCAAATGTAAAAATTCGATCTTATAGATTCAAAAAATATTGCCATATTGATTATATCTTATCACATAATATAATAAAATGTCAATAAAATTAAAAATTTATACTCATCACCTAAATAATTAAAATAATAATTAATAAATAGAGAGTAATTTAATTAATTATTTTTTATCTCGTCAGTGTAAAATAACCATGGGTTATGGGGGAGAGAGATTCATTGGACAAATGCTCTACGTCATGTAATTGGAGGATTACAGCCTGTCCCTCGTAAAACTAAATGGGTTGACAATAATTAATTATATTTCTTCTTCTGGATGTAAAATTTTTTAATGCATCCAAGAGAAAAAAACAATTTCCTATTTCTTTATGAGTAAAAAAATGAAGTAGGTGTGGATCAGAGACTCCTATTATTGTCAAAGAAGCGACCAGAAGATCTTCCACCATTATATGGAATTTAAAAAATAAATAATAAATAAAATGCTAGATGAAAAACTCAACCACCAAAATCTCAACTCGAACGACCTGCCCCGGCAAGAGTTTTGGTTCTAAATGAATTCACTATTGGATAGGTGAGTGAACTCTTTAGAATCGAGATATGACTGATAATTTTTCTAGAGATTATATGGGCTCACACGGGCCTAATGAAATAGTCTGTACTCCTTCCAGCCCAGACCCGTCTAAGAAGCCTGTACACTGCTTCTTTCTTTCCCGGGTTTTCTTTCTGATGGAGAGAGACCGGACATTGGGCACCGGGCTGACCGCATCAAATTCAATTCATGTACACGACATCAACGGTCGAGGAATTCGTGCATATTGTGCCAATAAGTATCCCGATGATTTGATATGATGGACATGGCCGAACATGGAAATGTTTGTCGTTGAAGTTAGAGCCTGGCATGGTGAGAATTCTTGGTTGAACCGAGCTTACCATGAACCGAAACTTTTTCCGAGACTTTCTCCGACAAGATCAAAGAGGGACAATAAGACATGGCTTATTCTCTTTAAACCGCAGGTACACGATGCCAAACAATGGCCAGACACAATACAAAAGTCATAAGACAACGTTACACCAAAGCCCTTTATTCGATACGGTTCTTGGGGGTGTTACTATTATTTTCGTCGGTTTGATCTGATCGATGTATGTGGCCGTCAAAACCATTCATTTTATTTCAAGTGAGGCAGAGGCATGGCGAAGAACTTCATCATCCCGGAGGAGCAGTCGTCCCCGCTCGACGACGCGAAGTAGTAGAGCTTCACCTGGCTCAGCACCACCTCGAACCCGCTCTCGCCCCCGCCGTTCGCCCCGGCCAGCAGCTTGGCGTTCTTGAAGTCGCAGTTGATGTAGCTCCACAGGTACGGCATCAAGTACACGTTGTGCGGTGCCTCGTACTTGAACACTTCGTGATGCAACAACCGTAGGGATTAACAAGCCATGGAATACCAAATATGTTGGATTGAAAGTGTAATAAATGTGATTAATAAATGCGATTAATCGATATAAATATTATATAAAATGAGTATACCCCGTACCTAAATATCCAATTTATTTGGAATTGTAGATCCTATTTTCTAATAAGAATAAAATCAGATTCTAAAGGAATAAGTCTATATATGTATATGGACTGACCGAGCTTGTCGTTGATATAGAAGGGACTGTTCTTGAGAGCCCAGTCGGTGTAGTTATAGCCAGGGTGCCAGCCTTCGGATCCTCCAACCACGATGGTCCTGGCCTGGCCTAGACCAAAGGTAGCGAAGGCGATCGCGAGGAGGAGGAAACCCTGCACGGCGACGGAGCTGATCGGTCCCATCTTCATCATCTTCGATCTGATCTAGCCGAGACTTCGCCAAGAATGGGTGTGTGTGACTCTGAAGTGGTTTGCCTCTTGAGTGTTGGAGTATGGCTGTGGTGTGGTGGCCTTTATATAGAGAAGTGGCAGAGGTTTTGGTCGTCGATGGAAGTGGGTCGAAGGTGTACATTTCTTGCTCTGTCATGCCCAAAGAAGTCCTTAAATTTTAAAGAAGAAAGGAAATTGTATGTTGTGTCCAATTCCAACTTTTTGACTGCTCCATATTGCAGCACGACGGTTGAATCTTGACGAGGTTTCACCTGGGTACATGTCAAATTGCGAGAAATTCCTAGGTGAATAGAACCCATATATGGCATAACAAATCTAGTCAATTAATATTAAGAATAAATATCATTAATGAATAAAAAAAAGAGATGCGATACCTTATAATTACATATTAAACATTTATACTCAGCAAAAAAAAATACATATTAAACATTTATTATTTGAGTATACGGATGATATTGTGAGTTGAACTCCCGCTAGAATATCTCACAAATTGCAGTGCAAGTTGGACATGCATCTTGTCGAAATATATCTAAGAGAAAATCGATGTGAATATTATAATTATGCTGTATAATTTTTTGTACTGTTAACTAATAAAATTCTTGCAATTTTATACATTCTAGCTAGGACTTGAAAAGCCAACTTTGACCAACGAAGGTTGGCGCAAGTGGAAGGGGCTTGTGTCGCTTAAGCAGAGGTGCCGGGTTCGAGCCCCTGTGAACGCAGCAGACCTTCTTGGGAGGGGTCCCCGGGAAACCGCCCGACAGTACCCCGAATCCGGATTAGTCGGCCAGCCTTCGGGTACCGGACACCGGGTGGGAAACCAAAAAAAAAAAAAAAAAGAAAAGCCAACTTTGGTGTACTGTCTGTATTGATGGATTTCGCATGTCCTTTTTTATCCATGCTCTCTTTTCTAAAGTCGAACCTGTGTCTCTCCCTTGGAATTCCGGCACACTTGCGCACTTATTTCGCCGCAAATATTTTTTTAAAAATAAAACAAAAGTTTACAACAAAGCATGTCGACACAAATTTGACATGAACGTTGAGGAAACAATATTGCGAGTCGTGCCAACTTATCGTCAAATTATATATACACACACTGTGGATGAAAACTTTGGAACAAAATGTTTTGTCGAAAAGGAGTTGGAAAGTGTTGGGAAATTTTATGATCGCACACGAACAACGAAGGTACAACAGAAGAGAAAAGAAGCTGCATACACGACATATATGACTTGGGACAGCGGTGGAGTGTCGTCCGTACATGCACACTAAAAGGAGGGTTGGTGGTGTCTTCATTATTGAGTAACAAAACCAAAGAGAAATCCCAAAACTCCTGAATACAAAACTCCGAACTCCCATTAGATGCACCAAGAGTACTTTACATGAAAACTTACAGCCCATATTTATAGACCCGATACACTCAATCTAGAATATCCTTATTTTTATCTCTATCTAAAATATCCTAAGATACAATATATCAAGATATAATTTTCGCAAAAGATAAAGTATCAAATCTAGAAAAATAAGAAAACAAAATCAGATCTAAACTACCTTTAAAATTCAAGAAGTGAGAATGTTGAGAAACTGAATAAAATTACAAGGGACAATAACAGGGTAAGGAAGCCCCAACAGTATCTCTAAAGAGCAGAGAGTGGAGTTTGGGGGGACAAACATCGATCGATCCTATGAAATCCAAGTGGCAAGCGCAAGGCTTGGTTCCCGAGCTAAGCCGTATGGCAATTTCCCTTATCTATAAGTCAGACGTGTTCCCACCGACCTGTCACGATTCGATAATTCTCGAGTATCCCCTTAGGGGAGGTCCTGTCCATCCATTCCCTCCCCTTCTCGACTCTAGAGCATGATAAACAAGTCCCGAGTCTGCCTCGACTGCTTACTTTCGTATACCCCTCATTCCAAGCAAGTAGGATATGGATATCGGCTCTCACTGCCAACAATTTCGCAAGCACATATGTCGTATGTTCCACGCTACGCATGGATAATCCTCGTATCCATCGACCACTATCATCCTTAGTGAGTCCTCCTCCCCTAGCGAGACCCGGGTTTCCTTTCACCGCCCTTTCAATACTGAGCTTCATCCAACCAGATCCGGCTTAACCGTTGAATCATTCTCCGTGCCTTATTTCTTTCTTCATTGTGTGAACCCGATTCTCATAGACGATGGAAACGACTTGATGGGTTGCCGATTGTCCACACACCATCTGAAGACCACAAGATTGATGGGATTTATACATCTTACGCGTTGGATAACTCACAATATAAATCACCCAATTAACTTCAAGTTACTTAGATTAATGGAATTTACAACGTGAATCTCCAAGCCTAGAATGTGAATATTGAACAGCCTACCTTAAACTTGTCCCATGACATGGACCGGTCGAGGTACAAACAAACTATCCGAGATGATATCTGACCAGTTCGAACCGGGAAAACCCTCTATGAGGTAAAACTCTTCAAAGACGAGTTTTCTCAATTTACATGACTCGAACATGAAAACTTGCTTAAGGGAAAGATGCGCCCGAAAATGAATTCTTTAGTTACTCAATGGAGTTGGTTGACGGAAGACCAATTAGTAAAGTCATCTTAAATCAGGTAAATCCCCATTTTGAACGGATGGAAAAAAGGGGGCAATCACAATGATTAAGAAGGAATTTGTTGTGCTTATGGTTAAGTCTTCCAAACCGGCTCCAACGGTCATGAGACGATGTCTCTTGGTTTTCTTTTCTTTTAAATTAAATATTGAGTGAGTATTAGAGTTTTACTGACTAATTTGAACAGTCATGTGCGCTCATTCTAACAACAGCAATGGACAAAATAAACTTAGAAGTATTGGCTGGTTCCAAGAATATTTGAACCTTGGATATGAAGGGATTACTAATATTTCTTCTAATCATCGGCCAACTCTGGGATTTACGAAATCACCTGGTATGTACTATCAACTTCTCGACACCTTTCATCTTTTTTTTTTTTTTTTGGTTTCCGGCAGTCAACGGGACTCAAATGAGGCCACGCATTAAAGAAAACTTAAAGACAACAGAGACTGGACATACACACCCCTACCATGTCTGCAAATAGCAGTGAATGAAGTCTTACGGGACACACCGCAAGGTTATGGGTACCTAAGGGCTGATTTATGGCTTCTTTCGCGAGCCAATCTACACTCGAATTCTCTTCTCGAAATATATGTTCCACAATAACAATCCAATCTCGATTCAGAATATTTCGAATGTTGGGCCTTATTTATTAGTATCAGTATTAGACCCTAAATATGATTATGTTGAGACGGGATTAATAAGGATCAGCTGCGTGATTTCTATTTTCTGTATTTGTAAGGAAATCCAAACGGCCACTGGGAAAAATACTTGTACGTCGGGTATAGCACATCAATGGTGGAATGGTTCGGTAATTTAATTTAACGACTTATAGTTAACAATTCAAATTTAAAAAAAAATTGAATTCAATGTAGTTTATAATAAATTTTCTCACTCGCTTAACGGTTCACTGTGAATATAAACCGAGTCTTATCACAAAATCCGATCTGATCCTGTCCCGTCCCGAGAGATGCATGGATGTGGATCGGATGAGAAAATGTAAATACTGTTGTTCCCATCTAGCTATCATCTTATAATAAAGGAGTTTCGTATTGTCGATATCACTGTTGACCTGAAAATAAAATGTTATAATTTCAATATAATGTGATTTCTTGTACGTATTTATTCTATTTTTTTCTTATATCTCCTTTTAAACTCATCGACCTCCTCTATAGTTAAAAAATTGCTATGAAATAGGGGGAAAAAAATGAAATAAGAGAATGAATGAGGTCAAATACTACAGGTCTCTTCTTTTCGGTCCACCTAGAGCCCAACAAAAGCCCATAAGTAAGGTTGTTCATCGGCCCAACTACACGACCAACGACAGGCTCTGCCTTGTGCTTTCCACCCGCCGTTACTGTCTGCTTCATTGAGAACCACTGCCCTCCGCAACTTCTTGTTTCTCTGGCAGCTATGAGCTCCAGTGGCAAAGAGCCCTTCTTCTGGTGCTTCCAATTGCCATGGGTTTCCCCTCAAAACGCCAGCAAGGCGAGCCCCAGCACCTGCGAGTTCGATACCCCGTGGATGTTCAAGTCCCTGCAGAGCATTGGTTCCCTCGCTCTCAGTTTCTTCGACCCGGTCTCAAAATCCAAACTTTCTCACGGCCAATCTCCTAAACCCTTCTGGGTCGGCTCAGGAGATGCGGCTCCGAGGCCGAAGGCGAGGAGACTTAGCCCCGGAGAGCAGGGGGAGGCGGAGCAGAGGGCGTTCGCCTCGGCCTTGGCCGCCCAGAAGGAGGCGACGGTGATAGAGTTCTACTCGCGCAAGTGCAAGTTGTGCAATTCGCTGCTTAATTTCGTGCTGGAGGTGGAGGGGAGGAACGAGGAATGGCTTAACATTGTCATGGCCGATGCCGAGAATGAAATGTGGCTCCCCGAGGTGAATTTACCATCACGCTCCCGCCCTTCTGTGTTCTATGCTGCTGGTGGTTGAATCTGAAACTCTTTTGGGAATTGTGGTGTTGGGCGTGATCAATTGTTTTGTAGGGAGAATAAAAACTTGCTTGCTGAGGGATTTGGTTTGAAGATTTCTACTTTCTCATAGGGAGTGCGGATGATCCATTAGCTGGTACCTATCAGTTGCAGTCTTGCAGATATTTGATATCAGCATGAATACTTAAATGATGTTCAAGCTTTGCTGCATTGCTTGTTGGCCGGTTGTATCAGGTTGCCACCGCCCTCTTGTGCTTGCTTGGAAAGAGTCGCGATTGAGGATGACTTACTCTGTGTTGTCTACTGTCTATTCGGCCTCGTAACCCGAGGAACAGATGCAGAGAGAATGAAATTAGTAGGAAATGGAGGGATTAAAAGCAGGGTACAGTAGCTGGATATGTTATGTCTTGCTTCATTCTCCTGAAAGCTAAGCTTGAAAATGACGCATCTGCGCTTGTACACACTAAGCTTAGTTTTGAAAGAATCCGGTATGTTAGGGATGGGGGAAAATTGGAATAAGGGTCACCAGGGGATCAAGAGCTGTTGGAAATTGACTTTTGCTTCATATTGTGTGGAACCATGAGTCATGACTTATTGTCTCCGCTCGACTCAGTAAAAATTGATGTCTTTGTTGTTGATGCAGCTCCTGCATTATGAAATAAGATACGTACCATGCTTTGTGATTCTGGACAAACAAGGGAGGGCACTCGCAAAGACAGGAGTTCCAACCAGCCGACTACATGTGATAGCTGGTCTGTCTCATCTCCTCAGATTGAAGCGCCCACACAAGAATTAGCCCTTTTTGGGGTTCCTCAGTGATTCAAATGGTCGAACTGCCATTGATGTAAGTTTGCGTGAGCACTAAACTATGTTAGATTGTGTAACGGAGAGCTTGTTTGTGTACATTATTTAATAGGTTTTCTTAGTTGCAGAGGTATTGATGTAGACTTTTGGGCTCCTGTCTCTCTTGGAATCTCTCTTATTAGGAAGTACAAGCGAGAATACAGCTTAATAAACAAGTTATCAATCTTTCAATCAGCTGTGGCTCTAAAATTCAAACAAATCTTTGGTTCATTCAGTAGACCCTACCCTGTATTTACATTGGATCAAGTGGAATCCCGATCGAGATTGGAGGGTGACCTTGTAGGGATCCGGTCAGCTCTGATAACTGTAGATCACTGGACTCTTATGAAATAGAACTCAAGAATGTTGTCCAGGAATGGGGGCTAAAGCCACGTTTTTGTACGGAAGTGGGCTGTTGGAACATTTAGGAACTTAATGGATGCGATGTCCCATTGTCAAAGAATACTGCAAGGAGGTGTGAGGAATTGTTGAGTAGTATTGAGGTTCCTAGCAGTAGTACAGCAAATAAAATTTAGTCGAAGGTCATATACACAAGATATTCACTGACCACAACAGAAGTTCCACATCCAAGCCACTGCACTACGGAAGAATTTAAGCCCATTATATATATATATATATATATATATATGTATGTCAAGGGTAATTACATGATCACTGCTGCAATCAGTTCTACAAAATTGCTGTCTCGGTAAGAGAAGCCCCGAGTATGACCCTTCACTGATACTACCTACATTAACTATCAAAATGTCTATTCCTAGGAAGGATGCTTCCAGCATTGCACAAAAGATGTACATAAGACTACCGAGAAGAGCCAGGGAAACTCGAGAAATGCCAAGGCATTGCCTGGCAAGCACGGTCTATGTGAACACCTTTAAGTTATTCATCTCTCCCTTTCTCATTCCTTCCAAAACAGTTTTCAGCAAACCACCCAGTTTTTCTAGCAAAAAATCCACTCAATGGATCAATTACCTGTTCGCAGCTCTTCAATTATCCTTCTAGCCTCTTTAAGAGGATCAGAACAATGAACTTCTCTTGCCCACAGGTGCTGAAAGGAATCCAACTCCGTGTCAGTTTGTAAAGAGTGCTGCTTTTGCAACTGTCTTACAGCAGCTAAATCCATGACATTCCCTACAATGGCCTGCCAAGATAAGTTCAAGAAATGAGCATAATTCAGTCGATCACGCTGTGTAAGGAAAGGATGCAACTTTCTTAAAAAAAACTCGGACATGTTTCTCAGCAGCACCCTCTCAGTAAAAAACCAAAAAAAAAAAAAAACCTTGAAACTTCGATTTTGCAGCAAAGATTGAGAGGTAAAGGTTAACAATGACAAGATTTGACTCACCCAGTCTCTAATAAAGCAGGCATTAAAGACAACGGATTTGAGGAAGTTTTCATCCGAGTTGCTGAGAACACTCTCTGGACCGACTGAGAAGCTAAGATCTTCACAAGAATCTGCAAATGAACCATAATTGTTCATGGTAATTTTGCTGTGTTTCTTCAAAATTTTCTCCAGATAGTAACCACCAGATCCACAGGCCTTATTCCCTCCTCCAACCCATTTGAATGTCCCATATGTACTTCCTAGAGCTGTCGCTGGGAGCTTCTCTGATAGCCTTAAAAGGGTTGATGCTTGCTCACCATTAGCCCAGCAAACACACGAAGATGATCCATCTTCTGCAAGGATGGGGAAAAATGGGTCTGAGGAAAAGCATAAAAGCTGGAGAAAGAGGATTGAGTATACTAGTAAGCAGTGAAACCAATTAGGCAATTAGATATATCGATCCTGTGACTTACCCAATACAAAAGCAGCGATTGGTATGTCAAATCGACATGGTGCCACGCTTTTCAGTTTGGATTTCAAACTATCAGATCTTCCACCTCTCTCAAGTATGAGAATGCTCACATCAACGACCTCGTGCAGATAATCGCATACACAAATTAGGTTTTTTTCCCAGACCAGTAACAGCAAAAGAATTAGGATGGAACCAATAAAAAATTCATACTAAATTTCTAACGAAGTACAAGGTTTAGTAATCTTGGGCAACATACTCTGCACTGGAGATGTATCAAATTGCAGCCTGAGCTCAGAACCAATTCAGAAATTAAACCCGATGAAACCACGTCAGAGGCAAAAAAATCTTCAGATGTAGAACACATATTAGCATGGTGGGGAAGATATACATCATTCACGACCCTCAATGAATCTATCTCTACAAATGATATCGGTGTCAACATGAATCTGTTCTGCACACTGGAAAAGCAAACAAAGTGAAGTAATTGTAACGATAAAGCTACAGAGACAACTAAAGCAAACAGTCACTTTAAATAAATTTGTCTGAATGGTACCTGAGCTTGAGGATTCTGTAAAATGTTGCATTTACTCCTTGACCAAATCCAATTGGACAAGCATGTTTTCTCAATGAACCAAAAATCTCTACCTGACAAATTACATTGTCATTATGAGATAGCAGAAATGATAAACTTGTTGAAATGCCAGAAAAAAGGGTAGCAAAGGGCATTACAGTGTGATTTCCCATCATTACATGGATAGAGACGCTACTAGTATTTCCATGGAAATTCCTCGACCAATCACTGTCAACAAGGCTCCCATGGATTTCGAGAATATTGACACTAGTTACTTCTCCACGTATGCATGTTAGCTTTCCATCTGGAAAAGAAAAACCAAAACCAGGTGTTTTAAAGGACAACAACAATGAGACCCCAGTCCCATTGCAAGAAGAAAGGTTGACTTCATCTTTGGTAGTAGCCAGATTTATGAAATGACATTGTATCTCCTTGACATCCAACTCCAAGGGACCTAATAAATCTCCGCATGCTTGAAGATAAATATCTGAGGTCACTGAAGAAAAGCTTGAAGAGGCTTTCGCAGGATTTCTTATCTCATCTCCCACAAAAATGTTATTGGTAAGGAAGTGGAATTTGCTTGATGGAGCATCACAGGATGAACCACTGTCAATGAGATTGTCACTTGAACTTATAGAAAATCTCCATAGCTTTGTTTCTGAAGTGATTAGAATCTTGGATAAACTGGCATAATCAGAACCCAGAAATGTACACAGGGAACATTTTCTTTGGTGTTTGACAATGTAATGCCCACCAAATTGCAATCCCTGCAATGAATATAATTCTAAATTAGCTTATTCTGTCACCAAAAGCCAAAAGAAGAGAATAAAGAGGATAATTCTGAGACCTGATATTGAAACAAATCGGAGGACCTGAACTCCATCAATATCTTTGGTATACTTGGTTTACAGCCACTATCTGTCTTGGCCTTTTTGTTCATTCTATACAACATTCCTGGACTAACCAGGACCATTTTGTTTGAATTCCTAACAGAAGCCAGACATGGTATTTTATGAGAATTCATGTCAATGAGTCCACTGATTTGACTATCTCTGGGAGAAATCAAGAAAGCGCTTCTATTGGAGGCCAAGCTGCTGACGCCATCCAGTGACCCTGAACTTGGATAAGGTGAGTTCCTGTCAGTTTTCTGTCTCTTTCTGGAAAGCTGTGAAATGTTATTTGAATGATTTTTTAGTGCTTCAGAGCAACGTTCACCACCATCTTTTCCAGCAAGATACAAAACCCAAGGCCAGAGTATGGCCTCAACAAAAGCAGATGACCTCTCTGAAATTGCCAGACCACCTGAAAACTATAAAAATAGAGGCAGCAGTTGAACCTCTTTGTTATTACAAGGATATAAATGATAGATGCAATTGCACTAATCCAATAATCGACTTCTTACCTTTTGTAAAACAGGGAACTTGTGAACCACTTGCAGCATGTGGAATTCTCCATTGAGTTCCTCATGCTCATCCTTAGGGACATCAAAAGAACCAAAAGAAAAGTCTCTGCATGTTGCGTTCTGGAAATGGAAGTAAATAATAATGCCCAAATTCATCTCTCTCTGCAAGGTGGAGCAATTAAAGATTCTTTTGCAAGAAAATGAGTCATAGAGATGTTCTTCTGAATGACCCAGAGCCCTTTGAGGTATGCCTTCGATAATAAGGCTGTATTCACTTACCTAATCACCAAACAAAGTAAATTTATCCCAGGCTGCATATGCATATATCACATAGAAAGGAAATACCCTAGACATTAAGATTCTCGTAATGTCTTTTTTGCATTGACCTCATATATGCCGTTGGGCTTCCAAGTTGATGGCAGATCTGGGACAAGAACATCAATACTGCCAGTGGCATCAAATAGCTGCAACCTCCCAGAAGCTGGAGAAATCTGAGTAATATGGCAGTGTTCAGACACAAACAGGCCATCTTTTCATGTTAAAGCAAGCACAAGAAAGAATGAAATAAACACCCTTGTTGACTCCAAAGATCCAAATATATGCTCAATATCTTCCTTCCATGTGCATTGATTACCAAAGACATGAGGCGCTTACATGTTGAGTGAGCAAGCTTAAGAAGGCAAACTAAAAGTACTCGAAGACCTCTCCATAATTTTGTAGATAACAATATATATTTTCTGGTTAAATTACGTTTTATGCAACTTGGAAATAGGTGAAGTCACTGTTAACAATTCCTGCAGCTGACAAATTCAAGAGCATTTAATGGTCTTTTAGAATGAAAAGGGAAAATGTAAACAGAAATATGCATGCAACAATTTCCACCAGTTAACTTTATAAGCCAGAAATTCTTTTTCTATTGGCACAAGAACAAGCCCTTTATCACTCAAGGTAGCATTACGAAACATATATAATTAACCTTGAGAGTTCCAAATAAATTGACCCCAATTTCTTGACTGGGAATAATCCTCCTCACGGACCGACTGCAAGTTGCTTCACTGGGAAGGCATCTATTCTGATTGCTCTTATATGATTCTGGAAAATCTCTTCCCGGTCCGAGCGGCACTCTGGACCACATACCCTCACAGTAAAGCATAAACAAAGCGAGGGGCACCACCTGAAAAAATGTTCATCATTGCTTTCTCCAGGCTCGTATTAATGATGTTGCATCCAAAATAATGAAGTGAAAATATATGAGATACGTGTTGATCGCTAGTAGCGTGAGCTAAAAGTAAAGTTCTATGCTCACCAATTTCAGCTCCCTATAATGTGGCTCAGAACAGCATCTACTGGAAGCGCAAGCATGTTTATACAGTTCCCATAATACTCCGTGCTGCCAAAAGGAAACATATGGTAACAAATGGAAATAAAGAAAAGCTAAATAAAATCAATCTCAGATTACTACTCACCCGCCACCGAAATGCCCACGATGGCAAGCACGATCTGGCATACAACTGTAACAGTCCCTCCTTCTGATAACACCTTTGAACCATTTTGCATTAGCTTAGCAGAATACTATAATCGATGACTGAGAGATAAAAGAAATCAGGAATTCAAAATATAAATATGAACAACTGCCCCCGAATTTGGAGTATCCTACTTTCACGCAATTCACAGGGTTCAACAAGCAAGAATTACAAACCCTTATGGACACCCTACTATTCTTGCAGAATTTATAGCTGGACAATTAAAGAATAGAGTTTCATTTCGCAAAGCAATGAAAAAGGCTATTGAATTAACCGAGCAGGCGGATACAAAAGGAATTCAAGTACAAATTGCACGGCGTATCAACGGAAAAGAAATTGCACGTGTTGAATGGATATGTTAAGCTTTTTATCATCCTGGCGTCGAGCTATTTTTCCGCAGGACCTCCCCTACAGTATCGTCACTGCAGTAGAGTTTAACCACCAAGTTCGGGATGAAATGCAAACTAAAGTAAAATGAGATTATATTGGGAATTACCGTTTTTGAACCCAAAATCTCCTTCTCTGTTAGAATCCCAGCAAACTTTTTACGGAAACTGGAAACGGCAAGTAACATCCTGGAGATACCCAGTTTATTACATCACAGGCTAGAAATAAGAAAACCATTCAAAGGTAATGATAGGAGAAAAACGATGAATGCAATCGTCCCTACCACATCCTTGCAGAGAATGCGAGGGATGCAATAAAGTCTCCTAGTAGACTCTGCATTTGTGACATTACATAGCACCTGCAGCACAACTTGAAAGACATTTCAATTTTGAATACAGATTTAGATATTTAATAGGATAGTTGGTCTCTGTTCTTTCATTAGCAACTTTTAAATAGCTAAAGTCACTGCCATCAGGACCGTTAAAATTGAGATATGTTCTCAAGATAATTATATAAAAAAAAAAAATGTCTTGAGCTGTAACCTGATAGAAGGATGGAAGAAAATACGGTGCATGCAGCAAAGGAATTAAATCATTCATTATCAATTATCTACAAGCTTTCTCATGAGTTGAGTATAATTTGAGAGAAATAGAAATAAAGTAAAAACCAAAGTCATCACCTTACCCTGTTACGAGAGGAGAAAATGATTCTACTAGGATGCTGCTCTTAAAGCAACACCCAAGTATAAGCACTTCCATAAATGAAAACTTCGCTCTCACAAAATGGGCATTTTTCACAGCTATCTGCAAAGATGGGGAAATGCTTTACTCTTTAAATAGGAGGAAACTTTTTCGTTTCATAAGAATATGATGGACAAAAGAATGAAAGAATGGATTCTTACTCACAGTGGCACCAATCCTTATACTGTGAGGTAATACAAGTTGCTGGTCAGTTAGTAATAGCCAAACCTCCTCATCCAGCTCAACAACCATTCCTTGCGAATACACCGCTCTGACAGTACCACTATAATGACCACATTCCCCTCGACCGCTAATCCCAGTTTTTACATGCGTTAAAATTTTCCTGGGCACTCTAAGCAGGTGCAGAAGGGACTTCTCTGTTACAACAAATATTAGCTGAGATTCTTCCCTCTCTATAGACATCTTCTTCTTCAATCCCGAAAGAACAACAACACTGCCGATGAGCTTAGCAATTGCAGCATGCCATCGCGAAGAAGAACCACAGAAATACACAAACACGGGTTTTGAGTAAGAATGACTTTCAGCTAAACTATTTACAAGTTCCTTGACAGGACTTTTAGATTTGCATAGTTGACAGTTGCAGATCATGAATTCCACGAAAAATCCTCGAAGATTCGCCTTTGACTTAGTTCCAATTGACCATGGTTGAGTAAAAACGGGGCTAACTGATTCCACGGCACCAAGAATATCATAACATGCTTTGGCACCATCTTCAAAAGCAGAAATGACACCTGAGGTCAATGGAAACGAGACTACACTCGAGCAGGGACGCAGTCCGCCAGCACAAAATGATGGAAAGCTCCATTTGACAATCTCCAAAAGCCCTCCTCCGTGATTGAAGGGGATAAAATTGAAGGCAAGAACGAGAATCTTCTCATTCAACATCGGCATTCCAAAGTTAAGAACATCGCAGCACACTGTCGAAGTGCCATCGGAGAATCTAAAGCAAGCGCTGTTAATGCTGGGGCATTTGTGGGGAGTGGGGGAATCGGCATGAACATCAAAGACAGGGAGGGTGACGGTTCCGACGAGAACGACGGGGTGGTCAATCGGGGAGAGGATTTTGCAGGTAGGGCTAGGATTTTCGTGCGTGGGCTCCTTGCGGGAGTTCGGTTCAGGGGCCCGACGGCTAGTAGATGACGAGAGGTACGACGTGCCACATAGGGGGCGGGATTGCCGGACGAGATCAGAGACGGTGAGCAGTTCCGCGCCGGAGGCATCCATCAGAATCCCCGAGCGGACCTTTTCCGAGAGCCGAGCCTTTGGCCGCCAGTGGTCACAGCGGACTGCAGAGTATTAATGGCGGACGCGGGAAAGTAAAGGAACTTTATCAGGGGTCCAAGTCCTGTAGCGGACGCGGCGCATGTGAGCCCGGATGAGGAAGGCCCGGTCGCCTTCTTGGGCCACTCCTCACCGGATAGAAGAACTGGCTACAAGAGGCAATTGGGTTGAGATTGAACCTGCGGGCCCAAATGGTGGCCCATGTCCAGGCCCCATAGCATTCCGTGCCTGTGGAAAAAGCATTTTATAGTATAGTTCCACCTACAAGGCAACCCTAACCGATAAAATTTAAACACGGCTAATAAGATTAAAATTTTAAATTTCTTTTAGATTTTATGAAAAATACAGAAATAGTTCATTGTTATTTGTTGGTGTCACCTATCATGTGACATTACCATGACACAGAGAGACGTTATCATGCCTGATGGGGGAGGGGCCACCGAATCTTAAGTGAACCCATCTTCTTGTTGGGTGTTACCCAAAGCGGACGAGTGATTACTCACCTGCTGTGCACTAAGTTACTTGAGCCTGAGGGTCCAACAGCATGATAAGCTCCTGCATCTACTTTTGACAACAAAATTGCAGAGCGAGTAAGATTCAAGTAATAGAGGAATGCTATTCTTTTCCCCCACTTTTCCATTTTGCCATGTAATAACGAGTTCTAATTTTTCGCCGAAAACCCTACACCAACATTACATTAGTACAGCATGGGTACCGTTGGTTTCCCTCAGCTCAGCTCTCGAAACAGGGCTGTCAAAGGAGGTTATAGCATTGGACATGCTCTTCTTCCTGTTCAAGTAGCCTTAGCACCGAGCCCTTCTCAACTCATAGGAATCAGAAAGCAAGGCCCGGGTGGATAGACAAGGAGAGGAATATGAGGTCACGCGCTATAGCATAAGTAACTTGCTTGATGATCCTTCACTTGAAACATAATTACGGATTGACTCGTACATTGGCGTGCCATGGGGATTGGACCGTTCAGGGGACTGACTTTGAGATGCACATAAGATACTGGTTGCCCGGAAATAAGATGGCATGGCTGAGGAAAATGCAGCCATCCTGCTCAACTAGGGAAGGGCTTGACCGAGCGAGACGTAACAGTTTCAGCAGCAGCAGATGTGGTCTTCAAGTTCCCGCTTTCAGACATGTAGAAGTAGTTGTAATTAATCCGGGTGACTAGATCAGCCAAATGAGGGAAGTGCCCCACATTTAGTTTGAAAGATAAAACCTGCATGTCGAAGCAGCAGTAAAGCTCGATCCAACAAAGGTGAAATTGGAGCGGAAACAGAGCAATGGGGTATGGAAAAAGAAGGGTACTCTTAGTAGGAAGGCGATGCACTCATCGAACTGCTTCTCAATCCTCTCAACTTCCACTTCGCACCGGGCTTTGATTGTTGAGATTGCTCCTCCACTGCTTAATGTCTGCTGTACGGAGTAGAAGTCCAGAGCTAATCCAAGGATGCTGTTGATCCGACTAGCTATTAGAGCCCACTGTACATGAAACAATCATGGTTAGTCTAATAATAGTAATAAGAATGATAACAACCCAAGCCCTAACTCCACCCAAAAGCTAGCTCAGGAGTGTGGAGGGTTGGCCCTGGCCCTATATTCCAACCTAGGAGGCACTCCACAACCGATGTGGGATGCATCATTCCCACCCCTTGAGACCCCAAGCGACATCGGCGGAATCATAGAGTGGTGACTTTGATACCAAATGATAAGAACCCAAGTCCTAACTCCACTCAAAAGCTAGCTCAGGAGTGGAGGGTTGGCCCTGGCCTTATATTCCAGTCCAAGAGGCACTCCACAACCGATGTGAGACGCATCAAAGAGCAATAATGATAGTTTCACCATTATATTTATTACCAGTTTATCTGGAACTACAAAACATTGGCGTTGCATAGAAAGCAAGTAGGCCTCATGAACTTCCATCACTTCATCAAGAGACCGAGCCGCTGCCATGCCTTCACAAAGCTCACGCCACGCACTGTGATATACCTGGTACGACCAGTAACAATGAGTTAGATGGGGCTTCCAGCTTCTCAAGGTTAACTTTCATTTCATCTGAGGGGCAATTATGTAATTTGAACTGCTGTGTGCAATATATCTGTACTTGATGGTAGAATTGACAGTCAGGCAATATTCGAAACAAGTCACGAGGATACATGCATCATTGGAATTTGGCATGTTAGGATTGTAATATATGCTTGTTCTCAAACTGAACATCAATGTAAGTGATGACACATTCGCAGTTTGTGATAAACATGACACTATTATACTCAAAGAAGAATGTTCTTACTCTGTCCATCACATATTGATGAAAAGCGTCCACAAAATGGAGGAGTTTCTGTTCCACTAACCAGTGATTCTTGCGCCTGTAAGTTGCCGTTCTTTTACCCTGAAATGCAATGATGATCAGGGAAGCATTAAAATCAATACATTTCTAATCACTGCATATCTTTTTATATCAATTTTCTAGTCTTAATGCACAAAAATGTGCTGAAAAACATGTGGAGCTGTTATATGAAAGAAGAACCTTCCACATCCACTTCCGGGTTTTATCAAGAACAAACTTTGCACGCTTGACCTTCAGCAAAAACCCCATGATCTGCCAGCCAGTAAAAACCAAATTGACAATTATTAAGATGAGACAGCATGGTGATCACTGTTAAAAGGAAAGGGCTAAATACAACAAAACTGCTGAACTGGGACCGTGTGCTGCACTTATCACATTTGCCAAAAGAATTAACACTGGTTAGACTTGCGACAATTAGGAATCCAAGGGTATTTTGTTGCCAAAATACAGAAATTGTGCCAGCCAGAGAGAAAATGACTGTCACTAATAGAATACCTGGTTATACTTCTTGATTGCCTCACTGTTGGCAATAAGCTCAAGGGGCCAGGATACCTGCAAGATTTGAAAATAATTGCAAGAGACAGAAGAGCAGCATCCCTGTAAGTTTTCAACGATGATAGCAATTACCTTGTAGGTGAATTTAAGTGAATCAAGGCCATCAATTCCATATCTCTGCACATTTTTCTTCTGCGGAGAGGAATTATGTGGTTCGTCAGCATTATCCTGAGTTCTGGTGATAGATACAACCAATGAATCAGGAGCACTTAACAGATTGCCATCTGCGGAGTTGCTAATAGATTCCTGTAAGTCCAATTAGCCACTGTGAGTCTGAAGTTGGATGAGAAGAATGGCTGGCTCCAGCCTTGAGTATGAGTAAGCAGCAGCAACATAAACAATAAGCCAACCAAAAGGGAAAGATATAAAAACTAAGGAAACTCTACCTGCAATATAGTATTTAAATCAAAATCATCATCCCAGGTTTCCCCTCTGTCCAGCTTATTGAAAATCACAATCAAAAAGTGCTGAAGTAGATCGCCTGAAAATTATGATTTTGCCTTGATGTCAGACATATTATAAGAGTCCATTAATCACATTATTTATTTTATTTTGTCTTCTTAAAAGGAAAATATTAATAATAATTGGAAACTCCCCCCATTCCCCAGAACCAACTCACACCCTAATACCTGAGCCCAACAAGTATATGGCACGCAAAACTGCAAGTTCATCCATCAGCCTCCAATCAAGCATCAATTTTGACAGAATTTGCTTGCCTATGAGATCCACCTGTCTCACGTGATCAGAGATGCTGCTGAAGAAAACGATAGGAAAATACTGCCAAAGAATATTGAAATTCTGCATTAGAAACTGATACCTGCCTCTTGATGTAAACCACAAGGCATTCCTGTATAACAGCAAGAGGAAGTGGAGTGCTTTCTGGTTCAAATTCTTGAATCAACTGAAGAACTCTTGAAGGAAGGGTACTGTTCTTTTGAAAAGGTAAGAGCTGTGATACAGGGAGACCTTCCTGTTGGAGTGCTACAGATTCAGAAGTGTCCTAGGGCACTCTTGATCAAAGCTGAATAATAAAGCTAATGAACGAGAATGCTCATAGAAGCATCTGCAGCCGAAAATACCTGAATAGAAGGAAGAAGAGTAGGGAAAGGAAACAAGCCTTCTAACATGTTTGCATCTTCCTCCTTTGCATGCAGATATTCAACGCCACCAAACTGAAATCCATGGGCGAAATCCATTCCCTTAAGTCTACAAACCGGTCCATTCTCTTCACTGAATATAGCCTTCCATGTATCTTCATCATTTAAAGGAGGAAGAGAGAAACTCTTGGATATGTTTAACAATTTCCAGGCAGATCTGTTTTTATTAAGAATTGGTCGACAGAGAGTAATGATTGGATTCTTAGGATAGAAGGCTCTTGAATTATGTGCTTTTCCTGAAGTTTCTGAGGCCGAAGTCTCTTCTTCAGCATGAAGAGAATTACTTGCAGTTCCATATTCAGAAGCAATCTCTTTCTTTCGACCAAAAGAATCAGTCAAAAAGTTATACTGCATCTTCTCCGAGAAAAATGGAGCAGGCAAAGTTTCTGCATCCCTTTTCTCCCCTTCAAAAAGGTTTCCTTTGCATCCAGAGAAAGGAGAAACATTGGATTTACATGAGTCTTCTTGACAAAAGTATCTTGCTATGCGATCGCCATGGCCAATAAGACCTGCGATTGACACAGAAAATGTTTCCGATAGAGTCAAGCTAGACAGTTCATTGACCTCAACTGAACCTCCAAGATTCTCAACCTTAGAATCACTTTGTCCAGGTGATACAGCTGCTTGTGTAGGAGGAACATAGCAAATCAACTGCAATGATTTTCCAGCAGAAATTACCGATTTAGCAATGTCCTTTAGAAACAAAGGATACACTGGATGGTCACCATCGCTCCACTCTTTTCTACCAGATAGACTTTCCCTTGTTTCTTTCTTGTCATCTTTCAGAGCTACACGGTCCCTTGTACTAGTCAAATTTGATTGCTGGGCATCCTTGTTGCGACTCTGTGCTTGTCTCATTAGGTAGCTCTTCTCCCAGAACTCAGGATCCTCAACTGAAATTGCTTTGTTAGCGTAAAAGAACATCTGCAATTACAGAGGGAAGCAGAAGTATAATTTTTCGAAATAGAGTACAAACTGAACTATAACTGCAGAGTAACAAATGCCCATCACAGTGCATGGAAACAAATTAAATCTTAAAAAATTTTCTCGTAATGCTACATCAGCGTGATCAAATAAGCCAGATGAGTTGCAATAGAATTGTGATTAATGCACCTCCTCAAAAGGATCATCCAGTATTCCTTCATAGAGCCAAGAGTCAAGACACTGAATATATGGTTGTACACTTCCAACAAATAGATGAAGCACCATCTGGTAAGGTTCCTCCTGAAAGTACCAGAAATGGTGACTTTAATTTCCTGATTATAAGCGCCACAAGGATGTAGAAAAAATGTACTTGATGGCGTAAGGAATACGATGCTACCTCACCACCATGTACAAGACATGCTTCATCCAGTCTTTTGTAAAGATAGTCGAGAATGTGAGCAGCCACTTCAGAAGCAGTAACACAAGAATACACCTCAAGGCATGAGGGAGGAATGGCTCCGTGCACGATATCAAGTAGAAGTTCAGCACCTGAGCAGAGACTAATATGCCCAAAGATTGTCAGGGATATACTAAAAAAGGAAAAGGAAATATAATATGCCATAATAGGACGGGTAACTGAACACCACTATAACTACAATATTACATATATGTAATACAAGGGAACTGGAGGGTGCACAAGAAAGCTATAAAGTTATTAGAGAGAGAGAGAGAACAAGATGGTTGGACTACAAAATAAGGTCCAATATATTGTTTGACACAGTCATTTCAGAGTCCTCAAAAATATATCGATGGAAATGATTCAATAGATAAGGACAATAAGACGACTTGATGTTCACATACCTTGATAACGAACTTGCCAACCCCAGTAAGGTTGGAGTGGTCTCACTGCTTGAGTTGCCCATCTTCATTTCCTCCTTTAAAGCAATATCTCTCAACCTCTATTTCAAAAAACATGTAGATTTCAACTTCTATCATTGAAAATAACAGCAATGAAACAACACACTGTTACATACAATATCTTTTTTTAGTTTTAAACTGTTACACACATTATCATTAAATACTTACTCTAATCCATGATGATACACAGCATGCAAAAGCTTTCAGCATAGGTGGCGATGATTTAGAAAGTGTTTTCACTTTGTGCACTATAATATCAACAAGTTGTAAACAAGATGCAGCATAGGTAAACTGGCTGAGAATGGCATGAAGACTTGTCCTGGACAGGTGCATGACGTATATCCCAGATTTCACACAGAAGCTCTTTGCCCCATGGTCCCAATAAAATAAATTGCTGGCGAAACCTTGTAACATCTGCAACACGCCTCGTACCTAAAGTGAAGGAAGTCAGCATGCGTTTATGCGCCAAGCTAATATAAAAAAAACACATCTGATCAACAACCAAGCATACCACATCAGCCTCATTTGTCCTCGCGCTTGAAAAGGGGGCAGCAAAATACAAACCATCAGATAACAAACCGTATATCTTGTGAACTAAACTTTTACTACCTTCGACCTTGGGCCCATCTGGCAAATAGAAAGTCACGGTCAGAGAACGTACAGTCAGAGAATGTAGTGAAGCAATATACTACAAATACCATCTACAAACTCAAAGGAGGAGGTAATAATTAGTCAAAAATATTTTAGAAAAACCATGCAGTGCACTGTGGATTCGAAATGCAGGCTTCTTCATCAATGGCAATGCTCCATTCTCTTCCAAGCATATGCTTCCACAGTGAATTTAATTTTTTATTTTCACAGGGAAAAACCCTCTAATTCTAGTGCCAAGCAAATCGGATAAGAGCACTCAAGGCAGCCATGAAGACAGTTCAAGAGGAAGGAAGGGGGGAAAAAAGGGAACCGAAATTAAGAGGGACAGAGCAAAGGAGGTATATGAACAAGCTGAGCAAGCGCTACAAGCGAGGGTGTACATAGATCGTACCATGCGCAAGAAAACCCTCCATCAAAACAATCCTCAGAGCAGCAAAGATACCAACTTTCGAGCGGACTGCAGAGGCAGCCCCACCGAATTGAAGAATTTCAATTGATTACACCATCGACTCGATCTGTCGAAAGGGGGTTATTCCGCCGCAAATGGTCGACGCCGGAGCACTTCTGATGGAGCACCGTGGAAAAGTTTCAAGAGAAACAGCTCAATCGAAGGTGGATCTTCACCACTATTAGTTAACCTTCAGCGGAGAGGAAAACATAGAAGCTGTGCAATGTTGAAGGAGGAGTTACTGTTGAGTGTGGTTCCAATGGCGATCGGTGGAAGTGGATGACGCCACTGTAATTTCAGAGCATCAGGAGCTTCCCCGAGGAGGATGCGAAGAGGAAAGCCAATGAAGAAAGAGGCGCGCTATTGAGTTTCGTTTTCTTTTCCTTTATTTTTTTTCCGTTAAATCTTTACCTCGAACAAAAAGCCAGGAAACAACTGACCTAAAATTAATCTAATTGTTCCCTTATTAGATCTCAAATTGATAATTTCAGAATCAATCTCCAGATCGGGACAGTCGATGAAAATTTTTTTTCAGGAGTCCCGACCCGACCTCACACTAGTCATGAGGTGTACTTCGATTAATCGGGATATGGGATGGTGCAAACAAAAAAGAAAGAGTTAAGAAATATACCCAACTCTTTACATGTTCAAGCCAGGTCAACTAATTAAGACAGAATTCTCACAATTCAGATTTTTCTTTTTTTTTCCCTCGATTCAAAAAGCTCAAACTCTTTAAAAAAAAATCTTATTATTTCATTCAATTCATGTCTACACTATAATAATTTTCTCATAATTACATTTTATTGTATAAAACTCATGTCATTCTACACCTCCTCGTTATTCCTCGTACCAAACATAACCTAGAGTTTATGGAATGTCGTTGACCAGTTGAATCGATCGAACGGAAATTGCCAACTGTTATCTACAAAAAATCCGTCCAAGAGCAAACACACACCTACCTTGCCCCCATATGTACATTTGAAACATTACATTCAGTCTCTTGCCTAGTCCATTTGTTGTCCGTTGTCACCGCCTCTATGCCTAATCCGACAGTGTAAGAATATCGTGTCGTATGTACAAAGCTCCGTTCTTCCCTACGAAAAACTGACCAAAGGAATTCCTGAATCTTCCATGGCTGAACAGCTCGAGTCAGGATGGGGTCGAGGGGTCAGGCTCTCTGGCTGGGTGAATTTTCCTGGACAAAGAAGGTGCGCAATGTGAGATTGACTTCGGGTCCTGCAGGAAATTTACAGCTTTGTATTTCACTTTAGCGCTTACCCCGAACCTCAGACCAGGAAAAGGAAGGTGCTGGTCGTGAGAGTTCCTCAAGAAAGGATGCTGAAGCAGCCAAACAGCCGATGGCCGCTCCTTGGGATTTCTTCGGAAGCAGCACTGGAGAAAATCCTTTCCCTCTGCTGACAAATTTTCCGGAATAGGCGGGCTCTTGTTTAGGACCTTGAACATTGCCTGAGGCTGATGAATGTAAAGCTATTAGACAACTTAATGAAAGTACCGAGTATCAATATGTAAGCAGGGCACCTGGCCAAGATTTCGAAGCACAGTTCGAAATATGAACCCGTTAGGAAGCAACAAATAAAGAAGTGAAATTGCTCAACACTCAAGTGGAAACCCCCCCGAGCCGATCTCAAGATATCACACAGCATAAAAGTCTGTGTGGGCTTTAATTCATTCATTAGTATCAGCCGATAAATAAGCACAGGTTCCAATTCTTGAAAAAAGTATTGATCCCCTGTTACTTCTACACCGGTAGGCATATGCACGAGAAAAAGCTTACCGGTTCGAGATCACTCCAAGGTGGTTTTCCATCCATCATTTCGATAATGGTACAGCCCACACTCCATATATCAACTGCAAAAGCTATTCCAGGCTCTGTTTCGCTCGTGACTGCTCCTCGAAGAACCTGATGTGTTTATACACAGTTGAAAAGGTGATACTTGAGGGCCCGATCGTGACTATAATTTTTTAGCATTGTAGAAGGTACACACCAATCATCAAACAAGGATAAGACGTACCTCAGGAGCCATCCAGTGTGGACTGCCCTTTAGAGATAAAACAGATACTTGCCCAGTAAGCTGAACAAAATTCAAGTTAGCAAACAGAGGTCCCTTCTCTGGAATAAAGGGAGGGGTGGCGGGGGGGAGCCAAAGAACGAAAAATTGGTAAGATTTGCATGTGAAATGCCAAATCCAGTCGGTCCAAAAGGTTTCCCGGCCATGGTTTTAAAAAACGGCCCATCGCGGCCTTCGCGGCCGTTACGTAATGGTATCGGAGTTTTCCGATACCGTCGCGGACCGATATCGCGGCCGGAAAGAAGAACGCTGGCCATCACGGCGTTACGTAACTGCGTAACGGGCCAAAAATCGGCCGTAACAGCCACGACGGCCGTTTTCTTCACTTTTATACCGTTATTCATAATTTTATACACATTTACATGTTTTTCTATTTCAAATTTATCGAAAATACGTATATTTGACACTTTCTTTTATGAAAAAACATTTTGATACAATTTTGAATGTGTAAAAAAAATTCGGACCACAACACCCGCGACGCTCTTATGTAACACCGCGACGACCCGAAACTGTTACAACTGCGACGCGACCGTTACGCGACCCGCGACCGCAATTTAAATCCATGTTCCCGGTCCATCAGTGTCCATTCATGTCATAAGATTATGTCCAGTTGAAAGTGATTGAATGGCATTGTCTAGCTCCACACGAGTATACTGTTTTCTGACATTTCAATTCACTTTGTAGAAATGTAACAGGAGATTAGAGAGTCTCAGGATCTACAAAATTCTGCAGTAGATGACCCAAATCTTTTTTCCAATTTTATATTAAAATAAGATTATTCAACTCTTTTTGTTTCCATTTTTATGAACTGACAACTCATTTTGTTTCCATGCACGAGAAGTATTAAAACTTCAAAGGAATTTTGCTGATCTCTCTCCATAAAAGAAACTTGTGAATCTATGTAGGGAGCATTTTGTGGAAATAATATGCTTTTTTTTTTTTTTTCGGTGTACGAAGCCCACTTTCTCATATGATATGCTATTTCATCAAAAGGAAAAACCATATGAAGATGTTCACAAATTAAAGACTCGTAGCTGACTCCAAATTCACTTTCTCCAGTGAAAAGCTTGAGGTGTGGAAAAAAAGTCAAACTTACATGTTTGGCCATCCCAAAATCGGCGAGCTTAACAACCCCCGTGGCATCAACAAGCAAATTTGCCCCTTTAATATCCCTACCAACAGAACATAATCCATGTGATAGAACATCAATTTCAAAAGCACACCAATTGATGTGCTTGACCTCCCAAAAACTACTCCAGCCTTGGCAATTATCAACTGAGTCAACCATAAAGAAGAAAGAACCAATGCCTTTTGACTCGTGTGCAAATGAAAGGAATGCATATTTTATATACGGGACTCTTTGGGTCTACCTGTGGATTGTGTTTGTACTGTGCAAATACGCAAGCCCGGAGAGGATATGTCGTGTAAAGTTTCGGACAACTGATTCGGTCATAGCTCCGCAATGGTCCCGCACATACTTGTTAATTGACCCAGGATAGACGTACTCCAAGTAGATGTAAAAGTGAGTGTCAGTCTGCACACAAGTAAATCATATTCAATCTATCTTACAAACCAATCGAGTTATTCTATTCTATGGAATACCAATAGTAGTTTGGGTTCTTACAATTTCACTGCCATAATATTGCACGATATTTCGATGTTTCAGTTGACGGAGAACCCTGATTTCCTGTAGGACAAGTCAGTGTGAGGACTGAGGATGATATAAGACAAAAAGGAACACCGATCAAGGCATAACCTGCTTTCAGGTTTTTGTTCTACAAACTTCTTAACATGGCAAAGGAATATCTAACTTCATGCTACCATCAACTCTTTCGTCATCCCTCCTTGATGAGGTTGTGAAATTTAGATATGTTTTTTTCAAACAGAAAACAGAATAATTTTGAGAAAAATTTATTGAAAATAAGATTTTAGAAAGCCTAGGAGCTACTAATTGACTAGTTTATGCACAATGAGATTCAGTGATCAACAATGTTTTACCACATATGTCAGGCACACAAACAACAAGAAACTTTCACATCATTAACTATTCTCCAATAGAAGAGCACCAAACAAGAACAGACATAGTAAAATAAGTTAACCTGCTCCAGCTGCTTTATGGATTCGGCAGATTTTGGGTCATCTGGTACAAGATCCACCTCTTTCATTGCACATAGGGCTCCTGTCTCCCTGTTGGCAGAAAAAGAAATATTCATCATGTTGAGTAATCAAAACCATGCAGAATTGGATTTGATCAAGCGGTCAAATGATCGAAGTATGGAGGCCCATCTCAGTTCCAACAGCCCATCCCTCGGCACACATGGTGTGGCCACCAGATGGACTTTATAAGGAGTCTCAGATTCAGTTGATCCTCACAGAATATGAGCGTACATAGGCCCCAAGTTAAGCTCCATAAGGTCTCACTCGTGAAGAGGAGAAAATAATGGCAGAGGAGGAAAGGACTTGAAATACCTGTTTGTTGCAATATAAACACTCCCAAACGTTCCACGGCCAATTAGCTTCCCCTTCAGCCACTGATCTCTTGAGCAAGGCATGCTCGGCTTATTATAAGCTGTAGATGGCTGAAACAGAAGTTGTGGCCCTGGCGGAAGGGGTAATGGATGGGCACAAGCGCTGGGAGAGTCCATAGCCAATCTGGGATGATGCAGTGGAAAAGTGATACTCCTCGGGCTTTTTGGTCTGTGGAGGTTTTGGCCCAGTGTCGGGCTGTGGGGCAGGAAATTGTCAGTACCTTGCATGTGAGTACCAGGTTCAAGAGTGGGCCACCCGAGAAATAAAGGAGATGATCTTGGCGGACTGAGAGCTGGACTGGAAGGAGCACTCCTTGCTGGGGGGTTTGGTCTCAAGTTGTTCCTGTCTAAGTTTAAGTTTTGGGAGAATCCCCGTCTAACATAAGTTGTTGGCTTGGCTGTTTTTATTTTTAACTGATCGGTAGTCTTTGCTGAAGTTTGGCAAGTCAAATCGCTGCAAGAAAGATGAATCATAATACACCAAACTGCCAATCATCAGTGTCGCATCAATTAGATACCAACTAAATGCACTTCAATCCAATGGAACATAGATTTATGCAAGTGCCTTCTTGACATTGCACGTACAACATCATCCTACATCTTAGATCTCATAGTAAAAATACAATACAATCATGAAAATTGGGAAGAAAGAGAATGCAAACAACTCATGTCTTGCTATTTCTTGAGCTCATGAAAGGCAAGCTAAGGAATGTATTGTACTCTCTGTTGTACAGTATCACAATCATGTGGAGAATCCAAATGCCAATCTTTTCGAAGGCACGTAAGCCTAGAAAGGCATAGAAGAAAGAGGGATAGAGGACAGGAACAATCCCATCGGTGAAAGTTGAACCCATGACCTCTTGATCACAGGTCGAGGATGGTAATAGTTGTACCAAAATCCTTCCTCTCCAAATACACAGCTGCGCAGTGGGACAGATCAAACTGTTCTTTCGCTTTTTACTAAAGAAAACTGTGTTCTTGCTGCAGACAGCGGCATATCCAAATGCCAATCTTTAGGACCGCCTGAAAGACATTGGTTAATCCGATAATTAAATCCAGGGAAAGCATTTTCAGTTTGAGAAAAGGTCATGCTTTGACAAGATAGGTATCAGCTATGCTCCTAGGAGTGATCTGATTCCTGAAATCTTCAAAACAGGGATCCTGATTCTCTTCCTTCTTGCTTCTACAATTGGCCTACATATATATCAGCTCGTCTTAACCTAAGGTGAAGGAATGATCATTCATCTCATTCAACGAATTATGAGTGCCATAGCCCCGGCATAAATTTCATCATAAGCTTTTTAAAATTTTGACTGCTCAGACATTAACTTCAAGAATTCCCGACATGATCACCAAGCCAATTCCAAATCCAAGCAATATGAGTGCAAGCATCCATTTGATTCTTAAGGATTACCCGTTGAGCTCGGAAGTGCCTTCCGTGGATGGTGAGCCGAGATTCCCACGCCCAGGGCTGGGAACTGCCGCCCGGCAAGAGACAGCCTCGGGGAGGGGCAGAGGCTGGGGCACCGCAGGGGACCACCATCGGTGGGGAGGGGATCGCGACTTTGGAGTTGACTCAGGCGAGACAGGCGTTGACCTCGACTGGCAAATTCTCAGCTGCCGGAGCCCGAGCTCGTCGTCGGTGGCGTGGCGGAGCTTCCTCGACCTGGTGAGCCGCCGGCGCTCCGTGAAGGACTGGAGCCGGTCACCCATCACCATCAACCCCGCCGACAGGGCGGCATCGCCGGTGCCGGGGGGCAGCGGAGAGTCGGTCGGGGAGGAAGAGCAGGAAGAGGAGCAGGAGTAGTGGGCTCTGCGAAACGAGTTCATCCCACTTATTATATGGTAGAAAGGAGAAGTCTTCCTGGTAAGTTTTGGGGAAGGAAACCCTATTTCGACTCCATGAAAGCGGAGCTCTCAATCACAGTCACCGGACCATGGAAGCAGCTCGGTGGTTTCTTGTCTCTCTCTGTCCTGCCTTCGCCTATTCCTATAATCAAAACAATCCTTGTCCTTCACGCTTCGTGTCCAAAATCAAAGAAGTCTTCGTGACCGAAAACGAAGCCCCGATTGATTATTGAAACGAAGAATGAATCAAACCTACCGGGCAATCGAACCATACCTTGAAATTCAACTTTTCCTACACGCGCATATCTCCTTTTTCAATTTTGTATATGACACTTGCCATTCTTCAAATTCGCCGATTTTTAGTGTAAAACTTACATGTAAGAAACTGCATTGTCACTATTATTATCTTTATTTTCACTTATTAAAAAATGAGTTTACAGTTACTTTTTTTAGTTGAAATCTGAATTAGTTTAACATATTAATCATCTGAATACTAGATGACATAGAGATAGGGTGAGCGTAAATGTGCCAACATTTTACATCTTCAAGGTCTAAATGTCGGTTCTGTGATATGAGATCTCGATTTGAGACTCTTTCTTCGCCATCTTGAGACTCTGAACAAGGTGCACTCCACCATGACCACCAGACCAAATGCTTACAAGCCGATACTTCGGCAAAACGAGCATGATTTTGCATAATGGTTCGGCGACTATCTTTGGATTCTGGCAAATCACCGATCATCAAAGTTTCGCTCAAATGTTGGACGTCGTGGTAGTAAGGGAGGATGGGGCCAGGCCTCAGGTAAATCGATCTGTCACCAATGTGCAATGCAAGGAAATTGCTGGTACTGGGTCAAAGAATTGGAAAATGTTTTAGGAAGGTCATGTCACCCCCTCTTCAACGCCTAAACTCAACCCGCAAAGTCAACGCTTATCTTTCTAGAAGAGGAGGAGGAGGAGGATCCATTTCAAAGTCAAAGCTGCAGATCTTCACCACTGTCAGCAGAAAATATTATATGTAATGGGTATATTATATGATTGTGATAATGTAAAATGAAGAAAATTTACCTTAAGAGAATTTACTTGTAGTTAGTGCTGGCCACGGGTTAGTTTGAACCCGGAATCGGCCCAGTCAAAACTGGATAGAAATCGGTCAAAGTCGGAACCGATCTTGAACCGTGAAACTTAAGGTTCAGGACTAGTTCAGGTGAACTCAAAAATCATAACCGTCAATTCCGAACCGGACCCTGAACTAGCACGGAACCAATGGTTGCGAATAGGAACCCGCGGAAAAGGTCAAAGGAAAAAGTTTGAATTCAACAGTCACCTGTCACTGCAAACCTATCCAAACCCACCAGCAAGCCTACCAACCCCACCCCCCTCCAAGTAGTGTAGGCTGGCTCCACCCTCGACTAGCCTTTAACTTTCCAGTTTTCATTTTTTTCAAAAAAGTTTTAAAACTAGAGCAGATATTTATTATATAATACAAAATACAAATAAATTTATTGTGTAACTCATCGTTTAAATCTTGACACGTATAAAATTAATCATCACTAATTATAAAAATTTTACGCGTGTAAAGAATTTAATCATAATTTACACAATGAACTCGTTATATATATTAAATTTTATTTAATTTTAATAGCAATCAAACCAGTCGATTCGGAATCGGTTGGACTGGAACCGTCCGGCTCCGAAGCCAGTTCTAAGGGACCACGGAATCGGAATTGTCCGGTTCTGGAACCGTGGCCATGACTACTCCCAGTGACTCTACTAACTCGAATTGGATTCACTAGAGCTCTTGAGATTTTGAATATTATTGGTTGAAGAAATAACGCTGAATCAGCCAAAAGTGAAGGTTGACCCAGCAAATACACATACACAGACTTATAATTCATCCATCTATCTACTGTAATACAGATTGGCTTAAGTGGTTCAAAAGCTCTTTTGCTCGAGTAAATTACAGATTTAAATCTCGTGACTTTATGAAATTCATGATCATAAGAATTTTACTTCTCAGTGCACTGACCATATTTAAATTTAAATTTAAAATAGTTCCGATATTTTAAACTTTTTAATATCACATGACATACACGGAAAAGGAAACTATCTCCATGCTGGGTTAAATGTTGTGACCAAAATTGCCCATGACATATAAATTCAATTTTCAAAAATTATTAGAGTGA
The DNA here is from genome assembly GCA_037672795.1 of Lagerstroemia speciosa. Classification (NCBI taxonomy): domain Eukaryota; kingdom Viridiplantae; phylum Streptophyta; class Magnoliopsida; order Myrtales; family Lythraceae; genus Lagerstroemia; species Lagerstroemia speciosa. The sequence continues at coordinate 5,428,602 of CM075293.1, read as the reverse complement.
AAGGAGCAAGGATACAAAGGTAATTTTATAAATTTATGCCATTACTCCCTCTCCTGATTTTTTTTTTCTCACCTTTTTTACATGAGAAAGTTTTCAGTAGAGCGATCATACCACGTCGGTATCGCTTACATGATATATCTGTCTAATCATAACTTGACGCGTAATCAATAATTATATAACTATGGTTATTAAATCTTAAAAAAATTTTAAGCAATTCTAAAATCTTAAATAAATAGTGAATCTTAATTGAAAATAATAAATAAATGGTGAAAAATTAAAAAAACCTAATAAATGGTGAACCGTAATTGAAAATATTATGTAAATAGTGAATTCTTATTGAACGGATATACTACGTAAGCGATGCTGACGCGGTACAACTGTTCCACCGAAAACTTTCTCCTTTCACACACTCGTACTCCCTCGTCAGTAAAAAAATCTTCGATAGTCTACCTCATAAAACGTGATAATAATGAGTACTAATTTACTTGTTTATCATAATTTAATTGATATTTTCTTATATTATACAGTAATATAGAATCGTCTAGAAATTTCTCCTCATTAACTCTACCTCTTTCATCCTCTCTTCAACGTATACGAAACTGTTCATTTTTTTCCTCTCAATTTATTAGAAATCACGTCCTCGGAAATTAGACCTCGCAAATTCCAAGACATTTGTAACGATGAAATATTAATTCAATCGTTAAGAACGGCTAAAGGGAGCGGAGGTTGAAACGGTCAAGTCCTCCACCCACCTGACCCCGTAAAAATAAATTAGTGAAAAAGACCCCCCCTAAACTTGTAGATCGTTGACATTTTGCCCCTAACCTAAATTTCCAGAACATTTATCTCCTCGATTATCACTCGCCGTTAATATTTCCATCCAACTTGTAACATCACCGCGACCGTGTCACGTACCGGTCATTATAAAAATCAATTTGAATTTATTTGGGAAAATTAATCTCTTTACAATCTTATATTCCCAATTTAAATAATTCTCTTTCATATTCATCGTAAATATGATTTAAAAAATACTCCTTGTTACGCCATCCTATCCCATCACATATATAAAAAATTAGAGGTTTACCCGTGCAATACACAGTAGGTGTTATATCAATAAAATTTTTTAAAAATATCTATTCATGACATAATAGAGTAATTATTTATAATTAAATTTCTAAGTAAAAATAATATGTGCTTAATTTTTAAATTAGATAACTATAATAACGGTAGTAAAAATGAAAAAATATATATATTAAAAGAAAAAAAAGAAAGTGGAGAGAGAGGTGTAGAGCTCGGAAAATTGTAGCCAATCACGAATGGCCACCTCACTTATCCGATATATTAAATATCCAGTTAAATGTGACATTAATACCTCGGATAAATTAAATTTTAGAATTTTCTTGATGCTTAAACGCACAACACATGTCATCGGAAAATAATCGATAATTTACAGTAAAATATATGTGGCTAACCGGTATAGTTGATATTATTTGGAACACATAAATATAGTTTCAAATAATGTATATAATATCTTGTACATATAAATACATGATATTATATCAACAAAAAATATGAAGGATACACAATATCTCTGATTAGTAGATATTATCTAAAATAAATGGAGATATTATCTACTAGAATTTGGGAGATTACGTAATATCTCCCATGGATGGATATTATCTATAAATAAATTAGGTAATTATCCATAAAATCAAGATGGACGGTCAGGATCTGTTTTGATCGACCAATCATATTCAAGTACAGGGATCGCCACATCAGCTCCTTTCCTCTATAAATAGAGGGCTCCTCTTCATAAAGGAGAACGGAGAATTGATCTGAAGAAACTCTACGGAACTTCAGACTCTTCAGAACTCTTGAAGCTCTGCCGACTTGAAGACATTTGGAAGAATTCACAAGGATTCACCAAATCAAGCCTACAAGCCCCGGTGACTCCACCTCGACTGAGATCAAGCTGCTCTAGCCCTCGCTCAATACTACAAATCGGGCTCCCCGAATCAAGCCCACAGGCCCCGGTGATTCCACCTTGACCGAGATCAAACTGCTCCAGCCCTCGTTCGAGACCCAAAAGCGGATTTGTCGGATCAAGCCCATAGGCCTCCGGTGACTCCACAACTAGCACTCATGCAAGATCAAGCCACACAAGCCCCCCTTGCTCGAGACATCCACAAACTAGTCGGACCAAGCCCAAAGGCCCCGACAAATCTACACCATTCCTCGACTGAGAGCAAGCCCAAGCCCTTGTTCGAGACCAAGTTCAAGAAGGAGAATTAGAGGACTTTCTTACTCATTGTTTGCAAGACTCCTACTAGAGAATTGTACCCCTCAATCAATACAATACAAGAACAATTTGTCATTCATATTTCTTGTCTACAAAATTCGGACTCGAAATTTGTTGCGCACAAGAGGAATGAACTTTCAAGTAAGAGAAAAAAAGTGGGAAGTGAGTACTTATATACGTTAAATTTATGATCTTACTCTCATCCCATTCGATTTAAGAGTTAACAATATTTCAATTTATATGTACATGGACATTTTTGGAAAGGAAAAAGTGATACAAAAAATGGGCATCTTCCTTTAAAATAATACTAGACGCTTATCTAGTACTAAGCACGGTGTGTATTATCTAAATAAAAATTATTAAAAATATCTATTTATATATGATTGAGGAGAGTAAGTATGTACAATTAATTTTTCAAGCAAAGGTATGTGTTTGATTTTTAAATAAGATAGTTACAAAAATAGGGGACATACCAAATTATGCTCTATGCTTGCCTCCTTGCGATGATCCTGTACATAAGAAATGGTCCCTTTGTATCAATCCGAGGTTTCTAAGTAACCACGATGGTGATCAAGAAAAAGATTACTGGAGAATTTAGAGTAATTGAAGGAGGTGCCTTAGCTTAGATGAACTCAAAAGGTTCCACTTGAGCAAATACCTGTGAAAAAAAGGCTTAAGGCCCGTATTTGGTTGAGAGGTTGTCTAAGTTGGGACCTTACATTCTCTGGCCAGATCTGTCGATGATCTATTTTCCTGGTCACTTCCTTGATTGTTTAGCCTAGAAATGAAGTTAGAATTAGTAATTTGACCGCAATGATCAATAATAAAAGAGTGATGCAAAATGTGAGAATTAAAAAAAATATTGAAAAGAGAAATGAAAGTGGGGAGAGAGGATATTAGTAGTTTTAAATTAAAAAAAAAAGGTGGGAAGTGGGCAGTAACATAAAAAGGAAGCCTTCTCTTAAAGTAATAATAAATAATATATATATATATATATATATCAAATTTACGATCATATCTTCATTTTATCTTGATATAAGAGTTAGTCATATTTCAATTTTTAGATATAGACATTTTTGGAAAGGAAATAGTGACATAAAAATAAACATATTCTTTTAAAGTAATAATAAATATCAATTAAATTATTCCACATAAACAAGTGTGTTTTAATTATTCAAAGATTATAAGAATTTAATTAATATTTTTCTTATCAAAATTTTTTAAAGAATATTCAGTCCAAATCCTAGCAATGGGCCTAATCGGACATTCCCCATGTTCTCCGTCCATCGGGTCTTTCCGTTGGCGTGAGAACTCCAGCCGTCTCTCGCCCCCCTCGAGCTCGACCAAGCTGGACTCTCGTGGAGGCCAATCGCCTGCCCTCCATCATGAGGAGGGCGGCACCGTCCTCTCTCCGTTGTTTTCTCCGCTTCTCATCCTCAGGTTCCTCGGTCGCCGGCCCCAGGCCAGCGAGCTCCTTCTCCGGCGACGAGTTAGCCGATGGCAGCAGTGTGGTTTACCAGCACGCTCTCAAGTTCCAGAGGCCCACCGTCATCTGGTGGCAGCCGCACCTGCAGAACAAGGTGAGCTTGGTCGGGACCGTTGAATTTCCTCTCAAGCGGGCCGCCACAAGGGACGGTTCTTTTGGAGTTCACACTTTGCTCTCTGTACATACTCGCCGCCGTTTCAACCGTGCGCTGTGGTAGGTTTATTTAGATGAGGTGGAGTGTCAATTGCAGCTATAATTTGCATGTTAGCTGAGAGATTGTTGATTAGTTCAACGAAACCTTCTGGCTTCTGTTCTCTTCTCCAGCGGCCACTTGAAAAGCTCTTGTTCAAACTCTTTGTACAGGATGATGCTGAAGATGTGGAACGAGATGGCTGAGAGCTCATGGGAGCACTTGAAACCCAATGATTATATCTATGTTTCTGGTCGGCTGGGTTGTTACACGAAGGCTACTGGAGATGGGCATCTCCGAACAAATTATGAGGTTGGGATAGTCTTGGATTGTTATTTGGTCGCTAAAATTCCTGAGAACATGTTCAGAAAGATAAACCTATGTTCACAAGTTATGCCTAGCTTTGGATATTTCTGCCAAGAATTTGTGGAATTTTGCAGGAAAGTCACGCTGATCTAATGAAATTTTGATATGTTTGCTCTTGATAATGTGGATGCTTTTAGTAGCCTTCTCGAAAAATCTGGTCATGGCCTGCTATCGCTGCTTGGATTATTTGTTGTTTTCTTTCACGAGCCGGAAAACTTTATCTTGAAACAGCATTGAAGAAGGCACGAAATTTCTCCCCATGTATATTTCATGCCTAGATGCTATCTGCATGTCTTCTGTTTGCATTGTTGGAATATAAGGGCCCTCATCTCTATGATGTTGAGTTAGAATTTATCACTGCTGGAGCTTTTTTTGCAATTTCCTAAAAGGACATAAACTAAAACTATCTGCTAGAGGAGAAAACATTATTAGGTTGTTTTATGTGTGCCCGGCTCTATTTGATCAATGAATTTCTTTTGTGCCTGGACAGCTAAATTTATAACATATTATGAGGCCTTTCATTGCCAATTGCTTCACTTAATGCTGAAGAAGGGTAGATTTTCTGATTCAATATGTTTATCATAGCGGACCCTTTTCGAGCTAAGTCTTATGCAGCGTCTCTCTCTCTCTCTCTCTCTCTCGCATTCTATTTAGGTAATTGTCAGTGAAATAAATTATGTGGCAAGGCAAGGGCAACAACCAGTTCGTCAAAATCGAGATGAATTGATGTCAGGTAAACTTCTATGCACCCCGCTCTCAATCATTTTACTTTTTCTCATGTGATCAAGATTAGATTTTTGCTGTGGAAGAGATCAAATTGTCTTCCAAGGAGAAGGCATTCAAAACTGGGAAAATAAAAACATGGTGCAATTTTGTTCTGGACATACAGAGAAATATGTAATATCTGTTCATTTTCCAGAACAACTGCATGCTACAAATTGTTGAGCTGATTGATCTCTTATATGCCATACATTGTCTTACTTTAGCTAATTAGTATCACACTGTGTTCGGATGCTTCTGTGCAAGTTGGAGACAGGGAGGGGAGGGAAGGAAAGTTTCTAGTTAGTTTCCTCTTCCTCCAGCTATGTGGAGGGTTGATGCGCATGGGATGGAAAGGAGTAAAGGACGCTCAAATTCCATTTTCTTCTATCTACTGAGTAATAACTCCAGAATCAAGGACAAAACTTTCTTTAAAATCCTTGCTGTTTCATTTCCTCCAGATTCTTCAATCAAGTGAAAAATACTGGGTTTTTATAGTTAGATGTCATTTATGTTATCGAAACCGTTTCTTCATCGAGATCACAACTCACAAAATAGATTCCTCCTGATCAAGTATCCTTTTCATTTCTGTGACCCTCTTCTAGGCATATTATGCTGCTGATCATTTAACGTTGCTTTCTCCAATGGATCTAGGTGCTTCTTTTGCTGAAAGACGTAAAGAACGGCTCCTTCTCTGGCAAGTGTTTTTTGCCAATCCGTACGAGTGGTGGGACAATAGGAAACACAAGTCAAATCCACGTCAGCCTGATTTTAAGCATAAGGACACAAGCGAAGCTCTTTGGTTGCAACCCAATGATCCTCCCTGGGTACAGAGACAGCTGAAAGTGCTCGACTCGAGAATGAAAGAACTGGGCCCCGTGGACTATGCCAGTTCTCGTCACCGTGTCTCTGTGTGGGAATACGATGAGTAGTGATGCCGCCTGCAGGGAGAGGAGCTGAGCTGCAATGCTGGAAGAGTCGAAAGTGTCTCTGCCGATCTGATTTCTGCTGCTTTTCTGGCGCCACTCGAATGTGTGATCGGATTACTGCAAGTTTGATCTGGACAAGGATACCTTCTGAAAGCTTTCAGATGGGATGATGAACACTGGAGATTATTAGATCAGTTCTGAAAACATCTTGCCCTGAAGGATGTGAATTCAGCCGGCTCTTAACTGATGTGGATCAAGAGTTGCTGTCACGTGCACTGTGGAGCAACGCTCGCCACTGTCCGGCATTCTTTACCTGCGAGAAAAATGTTGTTACTTTTCTGCTCCACCAATCATGGGCACCGCGTTCCCCCGGGTAAATTTGTAACTGTTGGAGGTTCATTGTAATTTCTTGGAAAATTCGACGAAAATTCGAGAGTCGAGTCGCCGAACCGTTAAACATGAAAATGACTATAAGCCATTGTATTCTTTTGTTTTAATTCAAATTATTAATTGAGCCGTTAGATTAAACAAGATTAATTTTATAACGTAATTCAAATTTTAGAGTCCAGACGGTATTGTAATATTCAAGTAAATGCTCAAATTGATCTCCGTGCATAAACTTTAACTACCAGTAATCTTATATCACCCCGCTATTAATAAAATTTACTGGACAGTAACTTGTGCTTGTCAATGATTTAATTGGTTACATATTCATAATTTTTTTATTTCATAATAACAGCTGTACATTAATTTTTTTCATACTTCATAGTTTGAATAAATCAAAATAAAATTATATACATAAAAAAATATTAGAGGGGAGTTATAATTAAGTGTTAATTATAATCTTAACGGTAATTTTGACTTTGATCATATTCACATTTTTCTATTGATAAAAAAGCTAATTATCAAGGACATTTTTGAAACATCGGTACAAATTTCTACAACAATCTCCCCTTAAGGAGAGTGTCTTGTGTATAATCGGTATACTACATGGCTCACATTAAGCCCCTCAATTTTCGACAGGTGACGTTAACTCTATGTGACAAGACATGGAGTCGGACGGGTTTGGATCAAGTCTATTCCCTCACGAACCTGCTTAGACATGATAAATACATGTGTTTAAGTTGGTTGAACTTGTGTAACCCGATAATACATATTTAAACACGTTTATTAAATGTATTTCACTATTTTTATATAAATATTGAACCTATTTAATATATTTATATATGTAGAATATTACATACATTGCATATTTTATTATCGTTAAATATTATGTAATTAATTAATTCTTATTTATTATACTAAATGTCTATAAATATAATTATTTTAGTAGTTGTATCATATATTATTAGATTATAATGATATATTAAAGACATGTTATATTAAATGGATCAACCTGATTTAAACACGAATCCGTTTAAACATGAAAAATAAATGTGTCATGTCCAGGTCATCTGGGTTTCTAACCCAAACACTTTTAGATGCAATATGACACCGTTTGCTAGGACTAGCTCACAAAAATTTTTAATAGAATTTAATTATTTTTATAAATTTTTAATAAAATTTTTTAAAAAATATATATTAATTTTATTAATTCGTAAGATTACGTCAGTATTAAACACAAGACTGTCTGCTCCTAAGCGCTCTCTCTTATTCATTTTTCATTTTACTGATTAGAACGACCACATACAGAAGAAAGGAATAAAAGAAATAGGCGATTGGGGGAAAAAAATGAAGAATCGATGGGGCTAATGGCGACGGGCATACGCCCAAATTAGTGGATTGCTCACAGCTACGATGTAGCAACAGGAGAAATCAACTGCAACAGCAACAGCAACCCGCTGGACATAAACTATAGCAGTCTTAATTATTTCCAGTCAAAAAAGGTTGTGAAATCAGTGATGCGATGATCCATCCGATATCAGGAGAGTATCTGAGTAAACAGTTGGACAACAAGGGGACAAAAGAATCGGGATGAATCTTTAACTTCAGCATCTACAGATGTAAACTAAGAACAGGAATCCTCCTTCCCCAGCAGCGAAAGTCTCTGGCTTGACGGTCCTTGTCAATAATCAAGAGTCCGCAATGGAGTTCTTCCCGGTGACCGATTCATCGTCTAGCTTGGACGGAGGCCAGTAGCGGAACCACGATCTGCCCACGATGTTCTTGATGGGAAGAGGGCCCCTGAAGGTATGAAATGAAATTGATCCGATGATTGATCTATTAGACCAGACCAAGAACAAGAGATTGGGAATCTGAACATCTGAACTTTACCAGTTATGGGAGTCGAAGCTGTTGTTGCGGTTGTCTCCCATCACAAACACGTACCCATCAGGGATCACCTACAATAAACGAATCCTCTCTTCGGTCAGAAATTTGCATAATAACCAAAGCCTTCGCAGCTGAAAGAGTCAGAATCAAATAATATCCGAAAATACGAAGGAGAGATGAGCGAAGGAACAAGAAGACAGAGGGATATTTTACCATTGGCTCCATCTCATAAGCAAGTGGTTCCAGAATGAATTCTTCATCGCGAACAACACCATTCACCCGCAGTTTGCCATCGCGAACCTGGAAATGAGACCCTCCTTAGAATTCAAGAGAACATAGAAGAAAGGGGAAAACATGTAGAATAAGTCAAGAATGCAGCAACCATCACAATGTTTCAAAATATACGATGCCGCAGCTTACTTCCACACAGTCCCCTGCCTTAGCCACGATTCTTTTGACGAACACATCAGCCTGCCCATATCCCAGTTGCTGACAAGGGTTAACAGGAAAACAAGTCAGTCATTCTGGAGCAGACTAAAATAACGACTTTGTCGTGCACACGTGAAGTACATATGAAGATTGGACCTGCAAGATTGGAGGTGCCTTGAATATCACTATGTCAGAAACCTCGGGCTTCCTGAACAGATATGAAACCTGAAATTGAACACAAGGGGGCGGTAAGGGCAATTAATCAAGCATGGGCTTAAATTGATTTTATGTTACTAATGAATCGTTACAATAACTTTGATCTTTCACATCCAAAGATGGGTCCATCAATTCATCACCTTTTCAGCTAAAATGCGATCGCCGACATGGAGAGTCGGGGACATGGAAGCAGATGGGATCGATCTCGCCTCTGCAAGAGAAGACTTGAACAGCAGGCTCACTGTCAGAGCCGTCACAGCCGCCTTCGCGTCCTCGGATCGGAGGCCAAACCACTTCGAGAACCACCACTTAGAAGCCGACCCTGACCCACCATTGGTGGACTTCCACTCATAGCCTTCCGCTCCATCACTCTCCTCCGTCTCTGCGAACTCTGTGGTGATGGAGTTGCTCAGGATACCCTGCAGAGCCGCCTCGTTGCAAGGCATCCACTTGGACCCCTGCAGGAAGGGCATGAACGAGGTCGTCCGAATCGGTGAAATCCCGCAAACTCCCAGATCCGCCATCGGGGAGCCGCCCGACCCGACCGAGCCACGGGTCAGGGATTTCATGACCGAGACCATGCCGGCCAAAATCGGGCTCCCGCAGCCGCCGCCAAGGATTTCTTCAGCGAGAGTGCTGTAAGTGGAGGCTGCAGCAGGGGCACGGGGAGTTCCCGGCCTCACGAGAGAGGAGGCATCAGGGTGGTCGGGCATCCTGGACCCGAACAAGAAAGAGAGGACGCAGCATTCTTGGGTGATGCGGCAGTTGTTGGCGCGGTGGGATGCGGCGGAGACGAGGTTCTGGGCGATGTAGCCGGAGTAGCTGAAGGTAACCCGAATAGCCATCGGAGGAGGCGAAACAGGAGATGGCCGACAAGGGTCCGAGAATTGGGGAAACTCGAGGAAAGCCCTAGAAATGAAATAGGTGCGCCATGGCCGACAGATAAAGGGGATTCACGAATGGAAGAAATGAGGGGTTTGATCCAAATCGAGGGTTTCAGATGGAGGAAGGAGGAGGAGGAGTGGGGGAGGAGGGCAAGGAGCTGCTATTGTGCCGGAGTCGACACGGACGGAAGCTGAGCCGCGAGAAATCTGGGGAAGCAGGTGGGCGGCGTTGGGATTTTATACTGTTGCCAATTTCTTCGGATAAGGACAGCAGCTTCTTGGTCAAAATTGGCTACCTACTCCCGGTTCGCGGTGAACCCAGGGGAGCAGAGTGCCTGGGTCCATCGTCTTGGGCTCACGATGGGTCAAAAAGTAAAATTATGTGGAAATTTCTTTTGTTTTTTCACAGATATTTTATTTTTAATTACGATAATTTGACACCTCTTTTTGACAGTTAATGTTTCATATTCAATTCTTAATAGTGAAGAAAATCTACGGTTAAAGAATCAATGTGAATTATTCTTTGGAATATTCGATTTTGTATATTAATTGTATTGATATCCTATTTACAAAATTATTATGTGTTATCTAATACACGGGATTTATTTCTTAACAATGAAGAAAATCTATAATTAAAAGTTTTACGAGAATTTATGTGAATTATTCTTTAGAATATTTGGTTTTATTTATTAGTAGTCCTTATATCTTATTTAGACAATCATCATTTGTTCCCTAATATGCGGATTTTTAATAATGAAGAAAATCTATAATTAAAATTTTTTATGAGAATTGCTGTGAATTATTCTTTGAAATATTCAGTTTTGTATCCGTCTAGGAATCGTTGTAAAATATCCATATGGATCTGTTAGAGCCATAGGTCTATTTCCACCTAATAGCCTAAACTGTTATATAGTGGTATCCAATAATCTTATAATTTTTCTTCCATACTCGGGTGATGAGGGCAGCTGACCATGAGTCAAGTACTTTTTTCCTTCCGATCTCAATTTTTCTTATTGATCACTGGTTTTTATGCTCTTGCCTAATGAGTTGTGAACTCGCATTGCAGGTTATAATACCATGTAAATCTACGTTGGTTTCATTTTATGAGAATCACTGTGAATTATTCTTTGGAATATTCGGTTTTGTATATTAATAGTGCCGATATCATATTTAGACAGTTATAGTGTGTTTTATAGTTCGAGGAAATCAACAATGAAGAAAATCCGTAGTTAAAAGTTTGACGAGATCGCTTGAACTATTCGATTTTGTATATTAATAGCATCGGGGATTACGATTTTTTCAGTCACTCTCATACACGTATATATGTTTTCGTTCTATCAATCAATTCATGGAGCTGTTCCCGTGATACTTTTCTATCAATAAGGGATCAAATGCAATCTTAAAAATCATAGCATATTTTATGTTAACAGTTTTACTTTTCGACGGATTGATCTATTTAATCTGTCGATAGTCTTATTTGATAACTCTAACACGTATAATAAATGCACGCTGTTCGAAACTCGAGACTTCAACTAGCTGGACAGAACATGTTCACGCAGAGATCATGGGCATCGCCAGTCTTACTATTTGTCCCAATTTATTTTTTTTATTTTTATTTTTATTTTTTTGGTCGCCAGCCACGGTATCCAAGCAGGCCCCACCAGCGGTGAGATGGCATCTTTCAGCCAACCATACTTGACTAATCCGTTGGTCGCCCCGGGTCGCACGCCTGGCAATGGCGGGTGAGGCTCCCAAGAGGGGTGTCTGCGTACGTGAGGTCTCGAACCTGAGACCTCCTTAAGCGGCACCGAGCTGCTTACCACTCGGCCCAACCCCTCTTGGTTATTTGTCCCAATTTATTACTTCGTAGTACATGCAAACAATTAGTAGCTGCCCCCGGTGCACGATGAACCCAAGAGCGAGGGACCCAGTGAGGCGCGGTTCAGTGAGTTAGCTCCATTGGCTCGGGAGTATCGTTCATAGCGGTGGGTAGCCCCATCTTCTTTTCTTTTATTTTATTTTATAAATATCAGGGAATTTATTATTTCCGTGCCCGTAAACACTTCATCGGTCGATTCGGTCATATGTACGAATAGCCTAACTAAAAGTCATGCCCGCGGGGGAGAATTGGACCTACGGTTTTGTAATCTCCTCATTACACATGCACTGTGCACGATATTTTACATTTCTTACATAAATATATAGCTGTAGATTGTCCCACTTGTTAGTTCACTGTTCGGATCTCGACACACATAAAGTTAACCTTAAAAACTGTAAAATAAAAAAAAACTTTACAATATCAAAATTTGAGGGAGATTCACGCAACGAGCTCGTTCCACACTATACATGGAATATTTAATTTAGTCACTAGCTTGTTTCCGAGAAGGTGGACTTTTAGACAGCTGGTAGGTGAGATGATGGGCTTCCATCACAAGCCGAACAACTTCCTTATGGTCAGGTCAGGTGTGGTATGGTCCTCACAACATTACTTATCCCGAAGTTACACCGGTGTCATGTCCCGGCACTTCGATGTCGGAACATAAGCCCGATAACGAACCGATGATTTTGTGTGCCTCTTTTAAATTGTTTCATGTGTAACGTAATGCGTGGACGGACCAAGGCTTTTCCAAAACCATAGAGACGTGCCAATGTTTGCCTACTAAAAGGAAAAAAGAAAAAAAGCAGGTGTAGAATTTCGTGTCTTAGCCATATGATTTTGCAATGATCTCATAGGAATTAATATTTATCTCATACAATTTAGACTTAGTCCAATCGGGCTTTTGAACTCTCTTTTTTTTTGTCTATTTTTAAGTTTTGCCCTCGTATTCGTCTCCCTTAAGTGATATTTTTAGATCTGTGGCTGGTACAGAAGAGATCCGTAAATTTAGAAGAAAATGAGAGGAAGAGACGGGCAGAGAGGTATGCAGAGTCGAATTTACCGATATTAAATTCAGAATCTCTTGATATTAGATCGAGAATGATATTGCCGCGTTGAATCACATTTCTTAACTTCGACCTTTTCTCTGTATTAAGAGAGACCCACGAGCCTAGTGCACGAATAGGAAATAAAGAGAAGTAAATGGGTAAATAATTCTCACGACGAAGATCGAATCCAGAATCTCTTGATCATTCGTCGGAATCTTGTGTGACTGGAACAACACCACTTCCTCTCTCCTGGCTTTGACCTTACTTTGTTTAGTTGTTGGGATAGTCAATCAATCTCCACGGCTGGATGCTTAATTGGTAAGATAAATTGGTGAAGAACTTGGTTAACAAATTAAAAAAACCATTTTCGAATTTTTTTTCCGGGTAATCAAAGCACTGTTGTAGTGTCGATCTCGACTTGAAATCAACATATTCCAAATTCTATCTTTTATCGGAAAAATTCTCTGCACCTCTCTATTTTTCTCGATCCTCACAATCTCATTCAAAATGGGAAATTAAAACAAAAAAAAAAGGGGGAAAAAACTTGTACGTGCCCTGTATCAGTTGAACTGCTGGCCGTTGACTATTACATTAATTTAACATGTCTTGCTGTAGAACTTGTTCTTTATCTCTGGAGCGGTCAGCGAAATGTGTCGGTCAGACAACAAATCACACGTATGGGTCGAAATTTCAACTGATCGAGTTTAGCACTCAGAGGGAAGCAAAGCCAATGATAGTGATGGTCAGTGCCGAAGCTGCTCGAAGACATTGCCATCTAATCGATATTACTCAGTGCGGTGTGAACACGACTCGTTTTATATAATTTATAAGACCCAAAAACAAAAAAAAAGGGAAATATATATGACTCTAGCTAGGCAGTGGGTCGAGTCGGTGAGCCCTTTGGAGAGGAGAAAATCGGCCATCCCATATCCCATTATTCGATAACTCATGCAGAGCATTTGACATCGGCTTCGACCTAAAATTAAAATATGTTTTGATTTCGTTCTTATCGATGAAAATCTCTGTACTTTTCATGTCCCTTCTCCTCCTCCCTTAAAAAATTTTTTTTTTCACATCCCTGAAATGTCTGTCTGCAGATCGTTCAAGAATGATCTATTGATGTCTTCTTTTCTTTTTCTTTTTTTTTTCCTTTCCTTCCTTGACCAACCAAGAAGGATCCATTGATGTTCAAGGTAACATAATCTGAGGTTTGACATTAGACTTGGTTTCATTTTAGTAAAGCAGCCAAGAGACATCTTTGGAAAATTTGAGGCTCGTATAGCTTAGATTTCGAATAAATTATTGGTGTCAGTGTGAACAGGGAGGTCTCCGGGAAGGATCTCATCTCTCACTCCAACCAAAATTTCTCCCTGTCGGATGAGGTCAGTTCGACTCCTCGTACTGGATTCAAAACCCGCAACATCGACCTAACTCCTTTTTCCAAGACTCTTGCTTTCTCTTCCTTAATATTCAACAAAAAAGTTTCGAAATCTTTATAAAATTCGAGAGTATTAATTCTTGAAAGACACCTTTCAGAGAGAAAAAATAATAATAATGTGAACAGAAAGTGCCAAGACAAATCGTACTCAATGGGTGGGAGGACCTTGACCTTCCCACCCGTAAAATGTTTGGCCTCACCACGAAGAGTCGACCTTATCTATTGATGCAGTGTGTTCGGGCCAGGCCTGGTAATTCTGGGCCCAACCCGATAAGACCGTACTTAGGTCGAGGATTAACGGGCCATCGTCATATTGGACCTGGTGGGCACGGCCCGATAAGATTGATTACAGGGTTGTGTCCGTTCCGGAGAAATTCAGGTCGGGCCAGCCCGATAGCCCAATTACAATAAAAATAACTTATTAAACATATGAATCCTTATAAAAGTATTTTCTCGGATAAAAAGTTTAAAATAATTTATAAAAATTAAATTATTGTGCTAACGGGTAGTTCCGACTCAGCCCGATAAGACCGGGACAGTCCGAATTCAAAACACTGATTCGGGGAGCCATGCTTGAGCTTTCATTGCATCCGGACAAAAAAGAAAAAGGAGAATGAAAGGAAAGGAAAGGAAACGAAAAGAAAATTGTTCACCTGACCCATAATCAGCTGGACTATGTGGGTCCATCAGGCAGCCATAGTTCCTCTTCAAATATCTACAAATAAATACCGTTACGTTTATAAGAATCGGACCTAATGCGGCCCGAGACCAAGGACCTTAATGTTACAACCGAACCCCGCAACATCGACGTCTTAGGAACACGGAAAACACATTCGAGAATTCGGCACGACCATGATTGTTCAACCCGTCAACGGCTCATAATTTCTCAGCGCATGGCGTCGATCACCGGAGCAAGCGATCGGGCCTAGTTGCTCGAAATTACGAATATACCATAAAAACGACCATTTTTTTCCCAGAATAGCCATATGAAACGACTTGACGTTTGTAATTAGACAATAGGCGGGACGAAAGAGAGAATGAATTATTTCAAATGAGAGTCGGAAGGGCCAAACTGGGTATTTCAAGTCCAACTTTCGGCGTGGATGGTCCGTCTCAGCCCGCATAGATCATTGCATTTTCAACACCATGATTATCTTTTTATTTAATTCACATATAAAAATTCAATAAATTTGAACTAATACAAGTTCGAGTTGAATTAATAATTTAAAAATTTAAAATTTGAAAATTCATTTTTTTATATGAGCCGAGGGTTTACTTAAGAAAACGGTACACCCAATCAAATTAATACATTACTTTGGTAATATTGTGATTATTTTATATATTGATTAAGAAGATATGATTATTTACAAAATACGAGAGAGAAAATTCTGGAAAAGGAAAGCAACATGATGAGGGGCTGCGCGTGCTGTCTCCAGCGACAGGGCACGCCAGCTCCAACGAGGAACCTGTCGATCATCGCCGCCACTTACCGGCGGTCGGAGAATCCGGCGGGGGTAGAAAGCTGGGCAGTACCCGGGAAACGCGAACGCGGGCGGCGGTGTCCTTAAAAAAACTGAAACGTGATAATTAACTGCTTCTTCTGGTTTGATCTCAAATAGCACGTCAAAAGCAGTCGAATCACCACCGTGCATTCATTCATCGGTCAAAGCTCCGTCCGAGGTAGAGATTAACGGTGGAGATTGCGCGGGTGCAAACTTCCACGTTCATGCATGTTTTGCCCTTTTCACTTCCCTTCTTGTTCGGTCGGACGGATCCTCTGTCTGGTGGCTAACTTCCTCGGACAGTTGAAAACGACCGTTTTGGATGAATGACCATGACCAGAGATTAGACCTGCCTTCAATTCAATTGTCCAGATGTTAAATCCCCAAACAACTGATAAAAGGAATGACGAGATTGGACTTATTGATAAGTTAATATCATACAGTATATTGATGTAATATTTAATTCTCCTGTAACCGATATTTAAGAGTTAATAGTATATTTCAGATCATATAATAATAATATATTGTTCCGTAAATTCAATCTTTTTATCTGAAGACTGACTGATTAGACTGAACCTTCCACTGAAAACAGAGAAAAAAAGAGGAAAAAGTTCCTAAAAAACAGCACAAAGCAAAGGAGAAAGCGCCATTGTTATCATTGCTTGCCTCCCTTCCTCTTCCTCGCACTCAGTGGTCACGGCCTCCACCTTCCTTTTAAGCAGGCAGACAGAGGCAGAGAGCCTCCACAGGACATCAACCCACCACCGCATCTGAGACTGTGAGAGAGAGAGAGAGGTGGACAATGGAGGAGAGGCCGGAGACGGAGTTGATCTCCATTCCCGCGACGCCGCGCGGTGTTTCCACACCGGAGGTGCTGACTCCCTCGGGGCAGAGGTCCCCACGTCCCGCTTCAGGGACGGGGGCAAAGTCCTCGGCTTCGGCAGCGTGGACGCCCGCGTCGCTGATATCGCCTCGGTTCCTGAGCCCCATTGGGACGCCGATGAAAAGGGTCCTGGTGAACATGAAGAGCTACCTGGAGGAGGTGGGCCACCTGACGAAGCTGAACCCGCAGGACGCTTGGCTCCCCATCACCGAGTCTCGCAACGGGAATGCCCACTACGCTGCCTTCCACAACCTCAACGCCGGGGTCGGGTTTCAGGCCCTTGTCCTCCCCGTGGCCTTCGCCTTCCTCGGCTGGTATTCACAAGCTCTCTGTTATCCCTTCTTGCACTTTCGATACACAGCTCAGCCTCTGTTTTCCCTTCAGCATCGATTGCTTCCTAATTGTTATGCACTTTCAGTCAATCATTTGCCCAATTAGAGAAGTACTTCAACATCCTCCTTAAACCCATGAACGAGGAAATCTCTCGGCAGCCTTTTCCCGGTCTGATGAAGGTTTTCGAAGAATGTATAGAATTCGAAAATAAATTCTTAAGGTTCGACAGATTAGGTGCTTGCTGGGCTGGCATTGTATCCATTGCAAGGAAGATTGTCAGCTCAAAGTGCCACCCGCTGAAGTCGTCTGCCTTTGCTACAGTGGAATGACGAATGTATATTCTATAATTAGATTTCAACCATTCTGAAGAATTCCTACTAGTCCCTTCACCCTCACCGTGGAACGTCAATTCTGCTTTCGCCTCTTCTTTTTGGTAGCATCCTTGGTTTCTCCAGGACTGACTTGAGTAAAGGTCACTGCTTTGTAGGCCCACCCACAAGTCGATCAAATCTGAAATCTCTATAAGATCCTATCAAAGAATTGATTTCTAGGTGATGATGGAAAACATCCTTGAGCCAAGTCGTATCATTTTCCTTTTCTTCTTTTGCTAATAGTATTGTAAGCATAGAAACTCTACCTACCGAGGGCCCCTTCACATAATTCTGTTCTTCTCTCTTTAGATATTCTCTAGACAGAGACAGCTTTATCTGATTTTACTATTTAGCCTTTCCTTGTTACTTGCTTGCCTTTTCCTTTCTTTTTTCATTGTTTTTTTTTTTTTTTTAAATTTTCCCCGGATTCCACTTCATTATGTTTATGTTAACTTGTTTCCCAGTCTCTCTTTTGCAGTTTTTGATGAACCTTCTGGTATTTAAATACTACATTCCCCTCGGCTTCATTGTTCTTTATGAGCTATTCATTATCTTTTTTAATTTTAAAAACACCCAAAAGTGGAAGCATGGACCATTTCCCAAACACCTATTCTCTTAAATTATCTTCTGATGATAGATAGAGCAGTTGATCTGGTCATCTTTACCATATAGGTTAAGAGCAGTGAAAATCAAAATATTGAGACTTGGAAATGTATTCTAGAACTTACTGTGATCTAGGAAGTCTTGTCAATACTTTTCTTTCTAGATGATAAAGGTTAGTTGGTTGCTTCCATTTTCTGGGCAGAAGTTCTCTAGGAAAAAGAAAGAAAGAAATTTCGAACAGAAAAACCACCAGTTTCCCTACATAACTCATGAACTTGAGTAAGAAGTTTCATTCGATGAACTGTTTAACTGATCATGCTGTAATTCTTCTGACAAGTTTCAAACTCATCAGAAGAAATTTGTGGTTTATCTGTACTCTTCATGCCAATGGTGGAGCAGAATTCCCCAACTAATCTATTCGTCGCAAAACTACTCACGTTCCTACATATACAGTAGCTATGGAGAACAGAAGCTTTAATTGATTTGGCTCACACTTCAATCTACTTGCAGGAGCTGGGGAATACTTTCTTTAACAATAGCCTACTGCTGGCAGCTTTACACTCTATGGATTCTCGTCCAGCTCCATGAGGCCGTTCCCGGGAAGAGGTACAACAGATACGTTGAGCTTGCACAGGCAGCATTTGGTGAGCAAAGACCCAACTCTCAACAAAGTATTCTGTACCTAAACTCCAGATAATTTGTTTCTCTGATCTATCAGTTCTAATAAAAGGATACCTCAAAAAATGTTAATAAAATAAGATTATTTTTCGACATCTGATTTAATGACCAATTGATGTATCCGGAAATAATTCCAACTCATGCAGCTCATTTTGTATATTCAGTTCATAGTGCCAAAGCTGAATAGCATAGAGAAGCCATATTCTTATTTTGTACTTTACTGCTTCTGCAGGTGAGAAATTAGGCCAATGGCTCGCTGTGTTTCCGACTGTCTACTTATCAGCAGGAACAGCAACTGCTCTAATCCTCGTAGGAGGGGAGACCATGAAACTCTTCTTTCAGATCGTCTGCGGGCCCCTATGTTCCTCGAATCCTCTTACTACCGTGGAGTGGTATCTTGTGTTCACTTCTCTATGCATCGTTCTGTCTCAACTCCCGAACCTCAACTCGATCGCAGGCCTCTCCCTTGTCGGGGCAGTCACTGCCATCGCTTACTCCACCATGGTGTGGGTCCTCTCTGTGAGCCAAACAAGGCCCCCCACAATCTCCTATGAGCCGCTTTCTCTGCCTTCTTTTTCTGCTTCGTTTTTCTCCGTCATGAATGCGCTCGGCATCGTAGCTTTTGCTTTTAGAGGCCACAATCTAGTCTTGGAAATACAGGTAAGGCAACTTCTCATAATTTCCCATTATCAAACGGATCCAGTACTGCTGGCTCTGTCTCGTTAACAAAAACAATGGCAATATGTGGACCTCATGAAGTCCATTTTCTCTGCTTAGGCAACTATGCCATCGACCTTTAAGCACCCTGCTCACGTTCCAATGTGGAGAGGAGCCAAGGTTGCATACTTCTTCATCGCAATGTGCTTGTTTCCCGTTGCTATTGGAGGTTTTTGGGCGTTTGGTAATCTTGTGAGTAAACCTTCCCTGCGATGATCCTCCCAGTGCTCTGGACTTGATGAATTTGAATGAGTCTGACATTCATATAATCGTGTTTGGGTGTTTTTTCCTTTCACAGATGCCATCAGGAGGAATCCTCAATGCGCTGTACGGTTTCCACATCCATGACATCCCCCGAGGCCTCCTCGCCATGACCTTCCTTCTTGTCGTTTTCAACTGCCTGAGCAGCTTCCAGATCTACTCCATGCCTGTCTTTGACAGCTTTGAGGCAAGCTACACGGCACGTACGAACCGGCCTTGCTCGATCTGGGTGCGGTCTGGCTTCAGGGTCTTCTATGGATTCGTAAACCTCTTCATTGGGGTTGCACTCCCGTTTCTTTCGAGCCTTGCAGGCCTGCTGGGCGGGCTCACCCTCCCTGTCACCTTTGCATATCCTTGCTTCATGTGGGTCCTCATCAAGAAACCCACGAGATTCAGCTTCAACTGGTACTTCAACTGGATATTGGGGTGGTTGGGGATTGCTTTTAGCTTGTTTTTCTCCATTGGAGGCATTTGGAGCATCGTCAACAGTGGGCTCAAGTTGAATTTCTTTAAGCCCAGCTGACATGAATCAGCCATGGAATGGAAGAAGAAGCCTTAAGGTTGCTCAAAAGCATTAGCGTTTGGGTGTGAGTTTGTGTTTGAAAATGGGTGTTTCTGCGTATTCATTGTCCGGTCGAATTACTACGTTGGGAGACAGAAATATGGTGAAATCACCTGTGGTCTATATGGAATATGAGTTGTTCTAGTGTAGAGCAAACCCTCTTCAGAAGTTGCACCGAACTCCTTATTCGAGAAAGGCGATGCATCGTCTTTGGTTTTGTTGGAATGAAATGGTGCAGGGCAGGATACTCCTCCAAGGAAGCCACTGGATATTAAGCTGGGAATGTAAAGGTTTCATCTTTATTTGCGCGGAGAAGATTGAAAAACTAAACTGAGGTGACTTAGTACCCAAGTTACAGACTTTGCCTTTTATCGATCACATGAAGCCGATTATACGACCGAAAATTGATCAAACACATCTGTTATGGTTCATTGCATCAAAGATAGTTTGAACTCAGTACATCTGTTATGGTTGCTCGAACAGTAACATGGAGCATTCGCATTGTAAATCTAAGACTCGAGTAGTGTGAACGAAGAAAATTTATCACGGAGAGTGAATCGGTGGTTCTTGCTCGATCCTGAATTAGTCGGGCGCTACCAGATTTCTGGGCTATGCGTAATGGTTCGGTAGACCGCGATTGAACCGGCCCATTGTCCATCCATTTGGTCAACGGCCCAGCCTCGCTATGAGGCCCATGACTAACCTTTCTTTTATTTACGAAAAATACCACTGAGAGCTGATCCTGTAAGTGGGCCGTAAATGGGCCTAACTTTGGGCCCAGGGGAGAGTATATGGACTCTCACCGGGTCGCAGGTCGTCCTGTCGAGTTGGGAGTCTTAACGCGATACGAATCGAATACATCATCAGCTTCTGACTATAGAATTCCCGTATTCCATATGAAAGGGGAAGTTGGAATTTGTTTTCATTGACAGTGACATCTTCTTTAGGGTTTAAGTCACAAGTGCCAATTTCATATTTATGAGGAACGCATGAGAATTTAATTATGAGCATAAATGCAAAATTTTTAAATTTATTTTTTTTTTCCATTCTGTCAGCATCCGGGGGGAAGCAGTCAAAAGAGGGAATAGGGAATGGTATGAAGTCATTAATGCCCCTGTCGCCATTTGGGAAATGTTCATGTCAGGTCTCTGAATCAACTAATGTGAAGTAGGGTAGGAATATTAATTAAATACCCATTTATAATATAAATAAATAAATTGAGTGATCCTACTCATCACTTATCACGAGAAATTCGTCAACGATCATACCTCATCACGTTGAGGGAAGATCAATCGTGTTGTGACAAACGTGTAAATCGATATTAATCACCCGACAGTTACCTTAATTATGATTAATTCCGAGGAATTGTCCAAGATGAGATTTGGGAGAGAGAGAGAGACATGAATGTGTGTCTTCCATATCTTCTGAATCTGAGAAATTTTTTCAACCTGAATGAGTGAAGGTGGTGAAGAACACTGACTGAGCCCAGGCACATGAGCACTGTCTTTTCGTTTGACTGTGGGTCCCAGCCGCAGCAGCAGAGGCAAATCGGCAATCGATCCACACACACAAAATTCTCTCGTGTCCGGCCACCAGTCCCTGCCGGGCCCGACCCCTCCTCCTCCATTATCATTCAGATGACTACGTGTAAATAATATAAATATAATCTTTACAAAAAAATATAAATGATATGTACGTAAATTAACCAAAAAAAAAGGGAGCTCTTCAGGACGGATAGCATGCTCCCGTGTCGAAAAAATTAGAAAAAAAAATCTGGAAAATATAAGAAAATTGGAGACCGTCGTTTATTACCTCAATCTTTTTAAGTTAAGACTTAGTTACAAGTTCAAAAAAAAATTTTATACATAGATTTCAAATCCGGGCACCCGTAAATCTATCCGTAGCTAAACTTAAAATATATTATTATGGATGAATTCGATTTTTATTAATGAGACTCAAATTTTGAATTTTTAAATTTAAGTCAAATGCGGTCGAATTGCTCCCCATATTATTTCTCCATGCAATGGCAATTGGCATGGTTGCCAGCCGTCACCTCTTCCAATTCCCATGAAGGAAGAGCATCTTCCTCTTCTGTCTTGATCCCGTAAAACATGTCCTTTCCCTTCACACATTACCCACACACACACACACACACACACACATAAAAAATCAAAACCAGGTAAACTCAAATGTGTAGAAGCAGTATTCTCTCCTCTCTGTTTAGTTATATTAAATTAAATTAAAGATTATTGATAAAAATTAAATTTAAATATTTTTCAAATGAATGTACACATTCTAATCTGATGTAATGTCGGGGGTGCACGTCAGCCCAAGCGGCGGTGATTTCGGGGATTCCCCTCCTATTCTCTCTTGTCCTCTTCTCAGTCCCATCGAGCGTACCATTCAAATTTTAAAATTTCAGCTACTAATTAGATAATTCCATCTTTATCTTCTCAAAATAACTAAGTATCAAATTCAAATATTACGCGTAGAAAAATGATTATTAGGCAATTTTTACCTATCATATTTTATTAAATTTTCGTATACTAGGTGATATATGTAAAAAAAAACCCTTGCACAAATGAGATTACAATACATTTTTAAAAAAAATTTCATTCCCCACAGTAATAGGCTAAATAGTATTATTCCGATTTGATGCTCGTAGTCCTGCCCACGAGACATGAATTTCAACTAAATTTACATACACGATGAAGTCATTATACGTTACACGCTGAATATTTACTGCATGAGATATCGCACCGCAGAATTAATAGATCTTAGTTACATGAGCTGTAAATAGTTTTTCTCTTGGGTCATCGTGTTAACTCGATTTCAAGCACGAGTAGATAGACATAGGCTTGGTATATTAGGTAGTTGACTTTTGGTCAGGAGAGCACCTTCAATTTTTCTCCTTCTCTTTATTTTAAAAACAAAATATCCACACTTCCTCCTAATTTTTATATCATGAATTATAATATTTAATTGTAAAATTTATGACATATAAAATTACATAAGTTAAAATTTTATTATATGCTCGGTAAAATTTTTACATCCGAAAAACGTAAATTATTGAGCTACAACTTACTTCAACCATTTTATCTTTTATTTATTTACCAAACTTTTCAACTAAATTTTTATTTTTTCAAATAACTTAATCTACTTACCAAACAAATAAAATAAAATCATCATTACTAGAATTTAATTAACATTTTCTTACGTCAAATCGTAATATTTGTTAAATAATTAATAATTCCTTCAAAACAGCAGTTCATGAATGAATATACACTTACAGACACAACAATATTTCATGCGACACACATCAGTTTTTTTTTTTGGGGGGAGAAAAAATGATTCATCACCATCGATCGATGCAAAAAAACGTTCCCCCTCGTTTAATCAAGTTCACAACTATTCGTCCTCGTACTTAATCGACTGTCGGTTCTATTTAATCAGTAAATCATGCTCTCTTCCTGTGGTTGAGTCGAACGGTGATGCGATCGAATTAGATCGAAGCTCGACACATCATGCATTTATTTATTTATTTATATGTTCGGATCATCCTTTGAGTAACCTTGAATTTAAAATCACAGCAACGCGTTGTCTCTTTGCTCAATCAAATCAAATAGTCCCTGAGTATATATTCTCTTGATGTGAAATTGGACAAGATCCCTTTTTTTTTTTTTTCCAGCTTCCACCATTTCATATATAGAAATATGGATTTATTGAGAAAATTTATTTAATGGACTGAAATGTTAACGAAAGAGTAAGAAAACAAATTCAATAAAAATTTAGTGAAATTTATAAAATATTTTATAGATTTTTCCCAAGTTTATAGGGTGATGGCCCCACACCCTTATATCCATCCATGTATAGTTATCCGATGAATTCCAACTAATACATGTTTGGATCATTTGATCTGCTAAGAGATAAAACTCCCCGATTAGGAGCAGTGTCCAGTAAGACAAACACCGAGGATTCGTAACATTGCTCGGTCTCGGGTTCATTAATAAGTTAACTTTTGATACTTTTGGATTTTGTCCTATCACGAGACTCCACCGTACCCTATATATACCTTACTTAGAGGGGATAGGAAGTGTTGGGTACAACAAGACAAACACGAGGAATATGGAATATTGCTGTCCGGGCATTAACATTTGACAACATTACAAGCAAAATCCCAATGGAAGAGACATACATGTTGACGAAGACACACACCAAATTATATTTTAATTAAATAAAAGTACATGGGAAGAAGAATAAGATGAAAAAAAAATGTTCATTTCATTTCCCAGAGAATCTAGAGCGCATTAGGCGCTGACCATGGGCTTCAAATGTCTAAAATAATACACGATTCCCATTATTTTACTTAATCTCCATCTAACCATTTAATTAACACTGTAAATTCCACTGCCGATCTAAATTGACTGAAATGACGGGACATCTTTTACTCTTAAATTAGGTCTCGAATTTGAGCTTTAATTAGAGAAAATACATGTTAGCAGAGCCTTACTCCTTAGTGAACTGACCCTTCTAAAATCTGAATTAGTCAGATTCCTAAAAAAATACATATTGCATTAATATTAAAAAAGAGAGAAGATGGTATAGATCACAGATGAATTTATGAGGCAATCGTTCTTTTAAACTCTAAATATTATACAAACCAGAAGAAAGGCCCGCACTTTGTAGCATGAGAGTTAGGCTTAAATGCGGTCCAAAATGCAGAGTCACTTCTAACTCGTAGGTCACGGAGGAGAAGAGTGAAAAAAAAAAACAAAAATTGCTCACTGTGGAGGTCGAACTCGAATGTAGTATATTGAATTTAAATTAACAAGCCAGTTAACTAAGAACATATGATGGTTTTTCCTTTGCAGAAATATTATATATATAATATAATAAAGAGGGACACGTGTCGCATAATAAAGAGGGACACGTGTCGCATAATAAAGAGGGACACGTGTCCACGCTGGACAGAAACACTCCACTGAAACCTTGCTTTACTATTAAGTATATAGATTCCACTTGCTTATGAAGGAGAAGGCTTGCATGGGGATGAGTAAGTTTTTTCATAGACACTGTATGACATTCGTAGTTCGAATTAATCCCGAGTGATCTTAGTTTGAATCAGGTTGGTTCACTAAAAAAAAATGATACACCGAACCATGGCACCTCAAAGGGAGGGAAAGAGAGAAGAACATACGAAAGGAGAAAGGAACAAATAAAAGATCAGAGCCTACCACCTCGACAAGGTCACGTCCACCGAGTCACGTGACCCCAAACCCCTTGTCGACGCCGTGGAATATGGTGAACATGTAGTTTCCTTTTGTATCTTTCCTACCTCTCATCCGTTACTATTTTTAATATTTTCTCAAATTATAATTACGGGGGTTTATGACCTAAGAAATGATAGGAGGAAGACGAGAATTAATATGAATCGAATTTAAAATATCTTAGTATTAAATCGAGAATAATGTCATATTACGGTTATTAATTTTTTTAATCTTTTCATTTCTCGACAAATTTTCCTAATAAAGCAATTAATTATAGGGTGGAGATTGAATCGCGGTGGGGCTGAGCTCGGGATGGGAATAATTGGTGAGGGGAAAATTCTTAGATGAGCTGAGTTGAGCTGTAGATGATACAATATGTTTAATTAATAAATATTTGACACGTCAGTAAATATATTTAAAAAATAAATATTATTAATAGATAAAAAATGTAATATAATATTTCATAATGATATATTAAATATTTATTAATAGAATTTAACGGATGACGTGGTGAGTTGGACTTACGTGAGAATCTCTCATTGGACGGGAGAGGGAATATTGGAGTGGAGAAGGAAGATGCATTGGACAAATACTAGCCGTTGAAGTGCGTGTTCATGGATTTGTACTCTCCATTATTATTCCCACGTCCCCACCCTGACCTCTCTCTTCCAGTTCCATTCACGCGCCTCCGGTCGATTTTAACTTTTTATTTACTTTTTTTTATTATCTTTTACTGAAATTAAAAAAAAAAAACCTTCACTTTCCACCTCGGGGTGTAATATTGTATATACCTAGTGGCCTTTCACGTGTAAGTGTGATATTACATTATATGAATTGATTTAGGTGGTTCGTTATATCGTTCTTTTTAGATGAGGTATCGAGTTTGAAAATCGTGAATGAAAAAAATTTACGATTAAGATAATCGTACTTTATATCGGACTGATTTGTCTCAAGTCTGAATCATATGTGGTAAGAGAAAAATGATCGTCCTGCCTCAAAACCAATCTTGCTTTGCTGCTCGAAATAGTATAGGATGAGCACGTTGGGCCTTCACAAGACCTGGTAGCTAATTAATACATGCAGTTCTTCGGAAAGAATAGAGGATTGGTACAGTTAAATCTTTACCGAAATTAAATTAAGAAATTCTGAATTTGATTTTTGTCGATGATGATATCCCTGTATCGACATGATTTCCTCTTGCTTCTACATATCTTGGGCCACGATTTGAATCATTTATCGAGTTTAAATCAAGAGAATTTGGATTCGAATTTTACCGATGATGATATCCCTGTATCGCTATTATATCCTCTTGCTTCCACATCTTCTGGGTTGCGATCCTTTTTTCAGTGCTCTACATAATCAGTTCTTGCATTACCTGCACGCAACGTAACAACATTATCCTCGATCAAATGTCGAGAAATTTTGAACTCGAGTCATATTGATAGGGTTTCATACACTCATTTATTTTCCTACTCCTTAAATTCTTTTTTTATTGGGTGCCTCAAACCCTACTCCTCCTATTCTCTTTAAAGGTTTCATGAGCTTTTGTATTTTTGTAATCGAAGAAGGAATTGACTCTCAAGTTGAATGCGGAAAGTGCATGTGGGGCTGTGGTGTTACTAAACGTCTAGGGTCCACTCCCACATAAATATACATATATATATATACACACACACACATACACGTGTATGTAATGCCCTGTATCAATAATAATTGCACGGATATATGTGCTCATAAATTACAAAGGCGGATCGACTTAGCTCCAACACAGTGATTAGTTTTCTACATTTTCCTCCTCATTTTACCACTCATGGCGATCGGTAGAAATCTCTCACAAAGGCCGATATCTACACATCGATCTCTCTTGCCATCGCACATCATTGTATTCGCTAGAACACCGTGCACAGCTCTAATTTCTTTGTATATATTCATAATAGGTCCGATTAAACCCGATATTTGTGCAGGAAATTGGCACATGCCCAGGTCGGCTCGTACTGGATTAATGATCAATGCCTCTCGTACATTCAACACAATAACATATACATACACTATATATATACATATATATATTTATATAGCCGGACAGACTTCCTCAAGGTAGAGAGAGTTTGCGGGGGAAACACGGATGGACTTTGAGATCCTGAGCTATGGTCTTGAAAGAATCAATCAATGTGGAACTACTAGCTTAATTAGATTCTTGAAAACCAAAATTTTCGTCTGTATAGATGAACTCCATATTTGAGCAATCGTCCCCAGTTCACCGCGTCTCCTTAAATCGGATTAACTGTTGCAGAATACTACATGCGAATATATATATATATATATATAGTTAACTTATGTAACACATTCGTTGTTCTCTTAATTCTGGGCATAGAAGCCCGGGATTTAAGATGGACAAAGTTAAACAGATAACACCGTAAAAGACGTAACATCATTGTTTATTAATGCTCTCGTTTGAAGTGAAAAGGTCGATATCATCTGCGTGGGAATGGAGAACAAAACGAGTCTGGAATTAGGTATGATATATCGATATCACTCTCGACCTAAAATCGTAAGATCATGGATTTGATTCGATTCTCTTTTTCTTATTTCCATCTGTATATATATCTACAGGTCTGTTTTGTTAGAAGGAAATCCAAATAAGGGCAATTTCAGGACAGGGATATTTAGGCCTGCCAGTCAAAATTGTCAAACCCTGTTCATGAAATAAAATCGGAATATTCTTTCTCATTAATTAATACTCTTTTTAGGGAAAATAAATAAATAAGTCGATGGAAATTAATAGCTGAGGTGGGTCGGGGGGATTTCAAAGGGAGGTCACTGTCCATCCAACGCGAGGTTGTATAAATATTCCATTGTACAGCAACTTTTTTTTTTTTCATATTCCCCACATGACTATATAAAAAAGTAAATTAAAATAAATAAAAATGTAGTCTTAGAGAAGATTGACTGACATTTATTAGTATTGTGAAAAATATAGCAACACTTTCTTTTTTCAAGAGGAGTAAAAGGAAGACGTGGATAATATAATAATAAGAGTTTAATTGATAAAAATTCGATAAAATTATTTTAATATCTGATCGAAAGTGATGCAGTTACACTAAACGTAACTTGCTTCTCTATTTCCGAGATCTTTTCCCTGCCTTTACATTCATTATTTCAAGATAAAAGAAACAGTGCCACCACCATTGCTTCTTCTGTGAGGAAATTAGGTCTCTGAACCCCACTGAACATGGATCCTTAAATACACCCACTTCCCCCTTTTCACTAACTTTTCCAATCAAACACCCTCTCTCCCCTTCACCCAAGGAAAAAAAAAAAAAAAAAGAAAAAACTTTTTTCCCTCTCACCACTT
This sequence comes from Lagerstroemia speciosa, assembly GCA_037672795.1. Taxonomy (NCBI): domain Eukaryota; kingdom Viridiplantae; phylum Streptophyta; class Magnoliopsida; order Myrtales; family Lythraceae; genus Lagerstroemia; species Lagerstroemia speciosa. The sequence continues at coordinate 5,399,878 of CM075293.1, read as the reverse complement.
TCCATCTCTCCTTTTCTGTCTTTCTTCTTCTTCATCCTCTCCACATCTCCTCATCAAGTTGCCCTTCAACCCTACTGGCTAGCTAGCTCATGCTGTAAAGCCTATAGGGTCTCAATCCTCATCTCTCCCCCACTCTCTCTCTCTTAATCTGCTCTCATGCAAGCAAATCATAAGGCACTCATGATCCAATAATAATCACAAAATACTATTCCATATATCTTTCTCATTCCCATTTCCCCATTTGTGATCTTCTTCTTCCTGAACACCCCTTTACTTGCTAAACCCTTATTCGGGTCCCTTGCTGTCTTTGACCCACCTAACTTCTTGATTTGGATACCCCCACTTCTCCGCCCTCTCCTCTCTGATCTCTCCTATTACTATATCTTCATGTTCTCAAGCTCAAACCCCACAATGAGATCACCATCAGCCACAGCCTCACTGCCTTCTCTGCCTGATCTCTCCTTGCAGATCAGCCCACCGTCGGTGAACTCCGACTCCGAAGCAAAGCACTGCCCCATCAGCGACCGTAGCTCGACCGCTGACTCGGGGAGCAGTGGGAGCGATCTCAGCCACGAGAACGGGTTCTTGAGCCTAGGGTTTCACCAGATGGGTGAAAGTAATCGGAGCAGTTGGAATGCTAATTTTTCAGCGGCTCCACACGTGCAAGCGAGCCAGAGAAGCTACCAGCAGCCTCGCATATACGGGCGCGAGTTCAAGTGGAGCTCCAGGGCGGTTGGTGGACCGAAGAGGAATATCAGAGCACCGAGGATGAGATGGACTAGCACTCTTCATGCCCACTTCGTCCACGCAGTCCAGCTTCTCGGCGGCCATGAAAGTAACTAATCTATCAGTTGAATGCATCTCTATTTGTTAGGTTGTTCAACTGGCAATTGCGTTCCTGTAAGTAAGATCACAGGCAACAGACAAAAGCGCTCAGGAAAACCCACAAGCCAATCTTCCATGGGGAATGAATGACCATATTGACCTTTGTTACACCATAAAAATCTGTCTGAACTTGCCCTCAATAAATTTTCTTTTGCCCTCGATGAGTTTGATCCTATTCTAGCCTCAAATAATAATTATCTCTGGTCCTCAGTCCATTCGTTAAGATTTTATGTACAAGAGATTCATATCTGTAAAAATCGATAGGCTGATAGACTTTTTTTTCCCGCAGGGGCGACGCCGAAATCTGTTCTGGAGTTGATGAACGTGAAGGATCTAACCCTAGCACATGTGAAGAGTCATTTGCAGGTGAGGTTAATTTGCTGTTTGCTAATTAATTTAGATTTTTCTCACAAGGAGAAGTTTATTCTTGTCGGTCTTGGAATAAGGAGCACTCCCTATTTCATGGATCCCAAAAATTATTTCATATGCAAGCACATATTTGTTGTCTCACCAAGGCTATATACAACGGAGAATTGAACCTATAATCTCATGAACTACTCATAAAGCGTACACACATGTTTTGCACAATATGCCCAAGGTTTAATTAATTATGATTTTTCCAATCAATATACAGTTGATTTTACTATTTTGGCACTTATTTTTCTAGGTAATTGCCCCTCGGAAACAGACACAAACATATAAACTCATAAACATAAATGTTGCAGTTGTGTCGTGTGGAGGTGTGGGGGGTGGTAGTGGAGGAGAACAAGGGCAAAAGACAAAATGGCATCTAACAGGGTTACTGTAGCACTGTGGACTGGTTAATGTGTCTAACTCCTGTTTTCTATGTGGATGTTCATATGCAGATGTATCGAACAGTCAAGAGCACTAACAAAGGATCAGGTAATCTGCCACTGTCCCTTGAACTAGTTAGCAAACCAAACTGATTCCGATCTCTACTAGAACAAGGGTGTCATTGGATCGCAACTGGAAAATTAATTGAAATATACATCATCCCGGACATGATGTACAGATGTCATTGTGATGTATAGTGTAGTGGAGTCATTGGACTTTTTAAGTGTGAAACAAATGTAATCACTGACCCAAATGCATTGCACTTATAGGTTCTTAGAAAAAAGAGAGGTTAGGGGGTCTTACTTGTCTAACTCGGGACAGCAATGAGATTCCCGGGTTTGATTCTATGTCGAGACCAAGTCAAAGTGTGAAATGATTTGGTTGGCATTGGTGTCTGATATATATACAGAGATAAGCCTGAGCCCCTGGTGTATTTGGCTCTATGTATGATGAATGTCGCAGGCCAAGGGCAGAGTAAAGATAATGGAGCTCACCAGAGGACAGCCATCGTAGATTTAGAAGGAGCTTTGTCTTCTGATAAATCTATCCCTTCTCCCACAAAATCATCACACTCTGGACCTCATCAGCACTTCCAAGGGTAAGTCTCATCTTTCACCTTCTTCTGCATCCACCAAAAGAAAACTAAACACCAAATATATGTATTTGCTAATCAGTTTAATTTTTTTAGATATGCTTAGCAAGTTATTTCTAGAAATTGGTCGATGTTAATATTGCACTTTTTTCATCGTTTTCTGAGATACCTTATCTATTGGATCGAGGTTTATGGATATGAAAATTATATTTGAAAGTAGACTATACCGTTTGAGTTGTAAAATTAAAAAAAGAAAAAAAAAATTATTGAGCATACATTCACCCATGAGATATTTGTGGATGGACAATATAGGACTGGGAGTGGGTGTCTTGCTTTGTTTGCGGTGAAAAGGAAAGAAGTTTTGGATTCATTGGGTAGGGGAGGGTGAAAGTACAACTACATCAGATTCCACGGATGGAAAGATTAAAAAAATAAAATAAAAATTAATACGAGAAAATAAGTTTATTACAGTAATATTACATTTAAATGAGTTGAGACCAACAAATCATGAGTGCAAGTGTTTGGCATGACTCCTAATGGTCCTTTTTTTTTTCCCTCTTTTTCTTATTTTCTGAAGTTCATGCAAGTTTTTTGCAGTCGAATATTTCATTTATATAGTGGAAAGAAAAGTCCAAGGTTACATCCTTAAAGTCAAGGGCTTCGGTTGGAATCTCAATGTTGAACTAAAAATAAAGTCTTGGATGGTTAAAGCAAAAAAAAGGGGGGGTCTTGGATGATGTGCTCTCTGGGCCAAGTCAAATATATGTCACAACATTTAACGTTGGACCTTTTCTCGAGCATCATTGGCAGCCCTGTTGTCTAATTCTCAACCTCGTGATCATTCAATCTAAAACCCTGGTCTGCATGACATTAAATTTCTTAGCAGGGCTTTGGCGTTGTCATCAATGGAGGTCAATGAAACAAGTCACTCTAATCTCGGGGATGCATATGCAAACTCAAATTCAAAGACGAACGAAGAGGGCAAGGTACGTGACATTGGTACGACGATTCGGTGTCAATTTGGTGCGTTTAAGAGGATGTTGGATTTTGACTAGCTATCTGACTTGGCCTTGGATTTGGGTAGGTCGAAAGACAAGATTCGGCCCTGCACATGTCTGACGCTTGTGAGGGAAGGTCGGGTTCGATCTTGCTGTCGCATTCAGATGCGTTGCTGAATCTGGATTTCACTCTCGGGAGACCAAATTGGCACTTGGATCATGTCGAATCTTCGAATGAGTTAACCCTTCTTAACTGCTAGGCTAGCTGAGGGGTTTAGATCCAGTTCTTGATTCACCTACTTTTTAAAAGGAGGGCTGAAGTCTTCTCACTACATTCCCATATAATTCGTACCATATTCTTCACTTTCATCAAGGAAAAGAGCATGGATTTATTGGACAGATCTCACATATACGTACGTAATTGTGTTTACTTAGAAACTGATGATCTACGGGAATTAAGGATGTCTTTTCGAAGGAGCTGTATCGTAGCTAGGACAACTAGATGGTATCGTCTCTTCACATAAGACTCGATCGGAAGGCAGGTACCGAAAGAATTCTTCCTCTTGTGGGAACATTGAGATGACACTGTGATGAAGTTGGGATACCATTGGGCCGTTAATAAGGTCCAGTTTGAAGAGATTGTTATTAAAATTCATTCATCATAAGCGCATTCGAGGAAAATATTACTGGTATTTTTATGCAAGAGCGGTAAAGTAATGATACTTTTTTTCTAATAGTTTACCATTTATATAAAGATTTCTCGGATGCTTGGCAGACTAGTCGGGTTCTTGGGTCTATCACCCATTGAGTGGGATTTTATTGTTCCTGGGTCGTTTCGACCAGTGAAGTTTCTGTCCGGTCTTGCATCATTCTCAACATTAACATTCAAAAGCATCAAAATTAGCCCTTTGTCGCTTGACACATTCTCAAGTGAACACACAGAACCCTGCGTATTATCTAGATGTGACTGGTCTTGCAGACGTCTATGTCCTTGGGCATTCTTTGCATGCGAAGAAAAATTTCTGAAAATTCACTATTCTTCAGAAATAATTAAGCATTGACATATAAGCCCGGTAGAAACTGTGACACTATCTGGTTGATGTAAACGCGGTGATCGATGGGAGATCCATCAAGATTCGCGTGCACTTCGGCCGGACTGGATCTTATCCTGGTCGGACAACGAAGGTTGATTTGGATATAAATCTTGCTTCCATGATGGCCCCCACACGAGGCCCCCCTGCCCTCTACATTCCATCTTAGCATTACTCTCAGTTCCATATAACGGTCTGCAGAACGCGGTGTGCCATTTTTTTAGCAATGAAAAACCAATCTAAGATTTTATCTGATGTGTTTGCGTACATGAAAATGGAGCGGGAAGATTGTTTAAGTAGATAGATCATGCATTTGTTTCGTGTGAAAATTCATGAGGTTAGAGGTTCGATTTCTCGTAAAGCGCCTAGCTCTTGGTTAGGCCACCCGCACATGTTGACATTGATCATAAATCACTTAGAACTAGAGGGATCTTACAGTTGAGAAGATCGACTGATTAAGATATAAGCATGTTGACAGCGATCATAAATCACGGGACCACAGTTCATCGCACTACTAACATGGTCTTGTCAAGATGACTCTCGAGAGCGCCACACTAAAATCTTAACATGTGCTGGAGAAATCCTCATGGGAAATTTGCTGTGTCGCACGGTGCCATGCCAATACCTGACATTTTGTTTGGACATAATTCTTAACACTTAGCTAGGACCATGCAATGGATGTACTGTGTGTAACAGCGGTCTCACGGAATATGGAACCAAGATCGTATTCGGTGTGTACTACTTATTTATTGTAAATGTATTATAAGAGTTGATAAAAATTAACTTAAATTAAACATGTGTGCGATCACGATGATACCGATTTTTAATGTAAATCTATTATAATTTACCGGCACATTTACCATAGATTAACACACCCTCAATATTTTAATCATACGTGCCAGCTGTATTTAATTATATATACGCATGTCCTTTATTCCTTCCGGATCACGGTCCCTTAAAAAGAAATTTCTCTGCCTAGAGTTCAATCTTCTGATCCTCTGTGTCTGTTCGCCCGTGCTTATCATGCAAAGTTGAGAAACAATGTCTCTAATGGAGGAGTCGTCCCTTCTCTGTGTTAGCACTCTCAATACTCATTTCCATCTCTGCTATACTAGTCACTCTCCAGTCTCCACCACACAACAAGACTTCTTGCTAGGAAGCAAGATGGCCATATCGTGAAAGCTGCCCCGGAGGCAGGCGGTTCGTGGCAGTTACTCGGCCACTTCCACCTCTTGGAGGTCCAAAGTCGCCCCACTCGGTCCTTGCCCAGATGGCTGACGAGTACGGGCCAATCTTCACCATAAGGCTGGGCATCCGCCGGGCCGTCGTGGTGAAAACCTGGGCGATCGCCAAGGAGGGCATCACCACCTACGATCGGGTCTTCGCTGCACGGCCTAGATCAGTGGGCTCAGAGAAGCCGAGCTACAACTATGCGATGCTAGGCCGAAGCTCGTACGGCCGTACTGGTGTGAAGTTCGCAAGACCTCGGTCCTAAAGCTGCTCTCGAACCATCGGATTGAGCTCCTCAGGCACATCCTGGAGTCCGAGGTCCTCGCCTCCATCAGGAGGGTGCATGAGAATTGCCGGATGAAAGAAACGGAAACGGTGTCTGTGGACATGAAAAGGTGGTTCAGGGATATAACCGTGAAAGTAGTGCTCAGGATGGTTGTCAGAAGGCGGTTCATCGATGAAGATGGAGGGGACGAGAAGGAGAGGCGGGCCCTGAGGGAGTTCTTTGATCTCGGGGGAAGGTTCCTTGTGTCTGACGGGCTTCCATTCCTGAGGTGGTTGGACTTGGGCGGCCACGAGAGTGCCATGAAGAGGACCGCCAAGGCGCTCGACCTGGTGCTGCAGTGGTGGCCGGACGACCACAAGCTCGAAAAGAAGTGGAGATAGGAGGCTGGAGAGGCAAATGGGGAGCAAGACTTCATGGACGTCATGCTGTCTACCATTAAAGACAAGGAAGAGTTCCACTCTTCTGATGCCGATAGTCAACAAAGCCGACCCATCGGGCTCCCGATAAGTTCTTTTATTTACTTGGAATTGTGTTGAATTTTCTCCCAAAAAGTATGCTAATTATACGTTAGTCTTTTAAATTTCCATTTTTACTAAACTAAACTCCATTTCCTATTTCTCTGTAGGCTAGGTACTAGCAGCGTCTGATGCAACCACAGTCACCTTGATATGGGCCCTCTCTTTACTGCTCAACCACAAGGAAGCCCTAAAGAAGGCACGACGAGAGCTTGATGCCCGAGTCGGAAGGGACAGACGGGTTGAGGAATCCGACCTCAAGAACTTACCTTACCTTCAAGCGGTCATCAAGGAAACTCTACGGCTATACACTGCAGCGCCCCTGGCCCTCCCCCACTAGTCCATCGAAGACTGCAATGTCTCGGCTACTTCACCCCGAAGGCACTCGCCTCATACTGAACCCGTACAAGATCCACTTGATCCACGGGGTTGGCCTGACTCGTCTGAGTTTCGGCCTGAGAGGTTTTCCTGACCACCCATAAGGATGTTGATCTCAGGGACAGGACTTCGAGCTCATTCCCTTCAGCAGGGGCCGTAGGATGTGTCCCGGGGTCTCGTTGGCCCTCCAAATTCTTGGCCTCGCGCTCGGCTCCTTCCTTCATGCCTTCGAGATTGGGACACCGGCTGACGAGGCTAGCTGTCGATATAGAGGAGACTAGCGGGTTGACTAATCTCAAGGCATCTCCCCTCGAAGTTCTCGTCACTCCGCGACTTCCCGACCACATCTATCGGTAGAGATCTCGTGCGAGAAATACTTTTCGATGGATGAATAGTAGGTGTGTTATCTTTTCGATCGATATGTGCTTTTGCATTAACATCATGTCATGTTGGTAATTAGCACGAAACAAGAACCTCTCTTAAATGTCATGGTATGATTTTGCAATTCCTATATGATGGTCATAGGGATGATGATGATTCAACGTCAACTCTCCCTATGTCCTCTCTATGATACATACAGCGATATACGCCTTTTCATTTGGAGTTTATACGTTATCATCTGGTTTTGAAAATGTTTTTTTTGGCAATTGAACATAGTTAAAAATAGTTTTTGTACCGAGAAATCAAACTTATTAAAGAAAAGTTACATCGAAAAAGTGCAATTTGTCTTAAATTTGGGAGATCACCCGACCATTAATATAGTTTTATATGTAACGGTGTCATCACATGATAATACTTGTGTGGCGACATTAACTAATCAAATTAAGTCATTTTGGAGAAACTCAAGTATCATTTTATCATTTTTGACTTGACAACTTTCAATAGAATACAAACTCTATATTTGTTTGTAGCAAGAAATTTATTCTCTCTAAACCCATGAATGAATACTCCAAAACACATGAATCCACGTAAGTTTATGTGCAAAGTACATGTGTGAGTGACATCACAAAGGATTACGCACTTAATGAGGGGATCGAACTTTCAACATTGTAAATTTTCTCATAATTTAAACGCATGTTCAATCCACTTGAGTAAACTATTAGAATTATTTGCTTTTACATGTAAGCAGTCCAATCTTTGAACCGAAACCGTGCAATATATGAATCCTGCGGTTGTAAACCTTGTTCGCGCCTGCAATATCATCCGACCTTTTTATACAGAGAAAAATTTTCAAAAAAAATTCATACTTCTTGGAAATATGTATGTGTTAAATCTCACAGAATCAGAAAGAATAATCCTAAATTTATAAATAAACTCAGTATCACAATCTAATAGTTTAAACTTTTGAGTATAAAGATGTTCAATTTCTTGTAAGATTCATTTAATACAATATAATATATGACCACTTCAATATGATAACCTCTGACATGTACTTATGATCATTTCCCAACAGTCTTATTCTAGTCCAGCTCATGACTCTTGATTTTGAGCGGGTATTGATGTTTGACAGGAGTAGAGAATTTTGCTAGTTCCATTGATCGTTGGATAAAGGCCCAAGTCACAGCAGCATCAACCATTAACTGCAGTCGCTTTGGTAGATGGATATAATTTATGAATGCTGACAACCTATTGTATATAAAGTAATTTTCTCTTCAACTTACAGCCTTAATTGGCATCTAGTTTTATTCGACTGTCGATGCAACATCTACGTGCCATATCAATGTGAACGGACGGACTATTGTCGCATTGTGATCTGTCATAATATTTCAAGCATTATAACCAGCGCTAGTACTATTGGAAAAAGTGGCATTGAGTGAATGATAAATTGAAGGTATTTATTTTGGACTTTAGTCTATGAACTTAATTAATTTATGTAATGTGAATTAGATTTAGAAAAGTTCATGAATAGATCAAGGAAGCCCGTAAGAACCTATGGTACAGTGGTCAGATTTCAATTTCACGTTAATAATGGAAGATAATTTTAAAGGGTTTATAAGTATGAAGTATTTCTATAGTAAGTAACATCTTTAGTTATATGATACGACTTACCCAAGGCCTTCGTGTCTGCACGGGTGCAAATCGTCGGGTTTTGCTATTTCTGATAATTTTTCTTTATTTCGTTTAATAAACCGGCCTAGGATTCCTTTTGTCTCTTGGGATTCCAAATGACGGTTTAAGGGCATTAACTAGCCAAATTAAGGATGAATGCCGAGCCTTACTAAGAGCTCTTAATATTAGGTTTAGCCATTTTAACAGCTGGTTCGTTTCATTTATGGTCGGTTCGGGCATTCAATTTTTTGGTTCTCCGCTATTTAAGTCATCGACCCTCATCCTACACTATAAATAGGACACTTGTCCATAGGTTCTAGCACACCATAGCTCTCAAGCAGTCTCTTCTCTCTACATAGCATCATTTTCATTTTCTTGGTGGCTTTCCAACTTCGATTCGGTTCACCCTCTAGCTTCGAGTTTCGTACAGCCTCGAGCTCAGAAGTCGTTGTATCCCGGGAGACTGAAATCCACGCTTCCTCAACACGATCAAGAAGGGATAAATAAGTTTTAAGAAAAATGTAACAGTTACAGGTCTCGACGATTAGTAACAATTTTCTTTTAGTCAATTATTTCATATTTCTGTATTCTTCTTTTATTCTTCATTTCAAAGGTACAATTTTTCTAGCACGAATTCGTGCCTAAAGAAAGAAATAGAAAATTTATTTTTTTATGATATTCATTATCTAACTGTGGCTATCGAGATTATTTTATTACATTTCGAGTTACAATTACCTCGTACGATGGCCTATAGCTGATTCCCGTTACGTTGCATCGAGAAGATCGAATAGTGTTGAAAATGATTTTGGCACACGGGACCACGAACCTGGACACTAACGTGAGGCATGCCACGAGAGCTCCACAAGAAGGTCGTCGTCGTACCCTCAAATGGAGGGTCGTAGGAACTTGTGGTAGAGAAATCGAAACTTGCTGCCCCTCGTAATTCCATACCGATACCGAATGTTTCGGTGACTGCTCCTCTCCGGGTGACGTAATGAAGTATTGCAGTGTCATCCGTCCGGGAGACGTAATGAAGCACCGAAGAGTTTACAACAAGCGAGGCGATAAGTACTAACTATATTCTAATAATTATCATAAGTATTACTTGTAAAATTATTCAATCGGGTCTACAAGAGATTACATCCATGACCAACTGTAAAAATCTCGAAAAGTCTCCCAAGGGAGATCGGATTGATGATATTAATTGTACTGAATTCTGTTTGTCATCTCATATTTTCTCTGAGTTTTGAATATTTTCTTCCAAACTCTTTTCAACTTTAACTGGGTCTCCAACAATAAATTTCAGTTAATAATAGAGGAAATAATTATTATAATTACGTGACCTGTTTCTTTTTCTTTTAATAATTAATATCACCTAGACAGGATAAATATAATTTTTTTGCCGGTTTTAAACGTGATGCACAGCACTGTTAACAGTGCAGCCCCATGGGTTATGGGGGAAAAAACGTGATGGACAGTAGTATTTAGCGAACTTCTTCATCGCCACCTAAAGCCAGTCTTCTGATCCTCTATAAGGCCCACCCCCCCCTCTCAATCACAAGAGGTTGAGAATTAATGTCTCCAGTGGAGGAGCGGTCCACTCTTTCTCTGGGAGCAACGCCAATGCTCCTCGCCATTCTTCCACTACTATCAATATGTCTCCACTGCATTCTTTCTAGGAGGAGAGCCGTCCATGTCAAAAGAGCGGCCCCGGAGGCCAGCGGTTCGTTGCCCTTACTCGGCCATCTCCACCTCTTATGGGGTCCAAAGCCGCCCCAAGTTGTCCTGGCGCAGATGGCTGACAAGTGCGGGCCAATCTTCACCGTGAGGCTGGGCATCCACCCGGCCGTTGTGGTGAACACTTGGGAGATTGCCAAGGAATGCCTCACCACCCACGACCGGGCCTTCGCCACCCGGCCGAGATCCGTGGGCTCGGAGGTGATGGGCTACAACTATGCAATGGTAGCCCTGAGCTCCTACGGTCCATACTGGCGTGAGGTCCGCAAGATCATAACCCATGAGCTGCTCTCCAGCCACCGGATCGAGCTCCTCAGGCACATCCGCGAGTCCGAGGTCCTTGCATTGGTAAGGGGTTTGTACGAGCAATACAGGATGAAAGAAACGAAAACGGTACTCGTGGACATGAAAAGGTGGTTTGGGGACATAGCCGTGAACACGGCGTTCAGGATGATGGTTGGGAGACGGTTTAACGATGAAAGTGAAGTGGACGCGAAGGGGAGGCAGGCAGTGAGGGACTTCTTCGATCTCTTGGGGAGGTTCGTGGTGTCCGATGGGCTTCCGCTCCTGAGGTGGCTGGACTTGGGTGGTCACGAAAAGGCCATGAAGAGGACTGCAAAGGAGCTCGATCGGCTGGTGCAAGGATGGTTGGACGAGCACAGGCTCAGGAGGATGCTGGGAGAGGAGGCCGGAGAGGCAGATGGGGAGCAATACTTCATGGACGTTATGTTATCCATCCTTAAAGACAGGGAAGATATCCACTCTTATTATGCCGATACTGTCATCAAAGCTACATGCATGGTAATGTCTAATATTGGACTCTCCTCGTATAGATTTTAATTTAAACCTTAGAATTAGGGCATCGTGAAATTGGTGGGTGAAGGAGAAACGAAGCTTTAACTAAATCCATTTTCTTTCCTCGCAGACTATAGTATTAGCAACCTCTTATTCGACAACTGCTACCATGTCATGGGCCCTCTCTTTGCTGCTTGACCACAAAGAAACCCTAAAGAAGGCACAACAAGAACTTGACACCCAAGTTGGAAAGGAAAGGCAGGTGAAGGAATCTGATCTCAAGAACTTACCTTACCTTCAAGCGGTCATCAAGGAAACCCTCCGGCTACACCCAGCAGAGCCCCTAGCACTCCCCCACGAGTCCATCGAGGACTGCTATGTCTCGGGTTACTTCATCCCGAAGGGTACCAGGCTCATACTTAACATATTCAAGATCCATCGTGATCCGCGGGTCTGGCCCAATACATCCGAGTTCCGGCCCGAGAGGTTCCTAACCACCCACAAGGATGTTGATCTCAGAGGCCGGAACTTTGAGCTCATTCCCTTCGGCAGCGGTCGTAGGATGTGTCCTGGGGCTTCGTTGTCTCTCCAAGTTATAGGCCTTGCACTTGGTTCCTTCCTTCATGCTTTCGACATCATGACACCGGGGGATAATGTGGATGTCGATACAAAGGAAGCTGTTGGGCTGACGAATATCAAGCCATCTGATTCGCTCGAAGTTCACGTCACTCCGCGAGTTCCTGACCACATCTATCGGTAGATACTGTGTGTGGGAAACACTTGCGGGTCAACTGAATGGGTTGGTATCATCTTCTTTTGTGCTTCTGCACTGGCATCTAGTCAAGGTGGGTAGTTAACACGAAATAACAACGTATCTCTTAAATTAATGTCACTATAAGGATTTGTTTCCTATATCAACGTCCGAATGATCGATGTTATCCCATCTCGATCAGTATCTCAATGTTCCCGATCTTTCTCTCTATTCTCTGTGTGATCAATTACGGATTGAATTTTGGGATGAAAGAACTCTTATCAGAAATTTCTCATGACGGATTTGCAATGGAGATGAAAAAAATTCTAACATAAAATTGTTGCAGGGAATTTCCGACAGAGATCTATGGTTTAAGAAATAAAATTTAAATCCAAGGAGATGTTATTTCCACCGGAAAAAAAAAATCTAAGGGAATGTTTCTAAGTGGCGGTATTGAAATAATCCGAGAAACACTCAATCGGGATTGAAAAGTTTGAATTAAGATCAAGGCGTGTCTCTCGGTACTCTCACAAATTGCATGGGAGTGTTCAGAGTGGTAATTCAGTTAAAAAAATAGAAGAGAGAATAACAGATTACAAAGAGTCTCATTATAAAATTCGAACTAAGAATTTTTCTATTTTAGGTCGACAATAATATAATCATATACCAACCCCTCTTTTTCCGTCACTCCCTTTCAATTTGTGATGCAATAGTTTGCGAGGTTGTGCGAGGCGGAAAAATTGCACTGTTGGTACAAAATCTTTGGTGAATATAACGTTTTGGTACAAAACTTTTTTTTTTGTAACTCCGCACTACAAAACTTTTTTAAAATGTAACGTTTTAGTACAAATTGTTAATTTTTAACTAACGCAATTAAATTTAATGATGTGGCACTGTGACGTGGCGGTAATTATAACATTTATGCTGATGTGGTATAAAAATACATTTAAAATAAGAAAATAAAATAATATTAAAATAAAAAAAACTCTCTCTTCTCCTCTCACACACACACTCTCTCCCTCTCCCCCCTCACTTACTCTCTCTCTCTCCCCCCTCTCTTCACCCTCACGTACACATACACTCTCTCTCTTATGTGCACACTCACTCTCTCTCATGTGAGATATTTTTATTTAGAAAAATTAAAAATTGGCAAGCATTCTCTAAGAAAGGTTTGAATTCATGTGCTTTCGGATGAAAAAGCCAGACCCTTTCACTGCACTAAACTTATTGTTTGATTGGAAGAAGAATTTATTAGGTCTTATAGACGTTGCCGATTCTTTCTTTTTCTTCCCTTTCCTTCCTCTTCCTAATCTAGTTGCCCCAATCCATCAACCGTAGAACTAGCGATTAAAAAATTTTAGAAAATGCTACTCTCGTCTGCTCTTTTCCACGTCAGTATTGCCTACGTGTTATGATCATTCATTTGCTATTACTTTAACTATTGTTACTTTTATAATTTTTATATTTTAAAGAAAAATGAACTAAATATAGAGAGAACAACAACTTGAATAAAAATATTATAGTATCACTGTTCTCAATTTAGAATAAAAAGTTTTGAAATCAAATTTTACTAGTAGAATTTCATTTTTTCATTTTTTCATTCTCTTTTTATTTAGAGGTAAATGAGAAATATATTTTTATTTCAATTTTCCATTTTATTACTTTTTACATTTTATTTCTAAATTTTATTATTTTAATTTTAATTTTAATTTGGTTTTTAATAACAAATTTATTTGATGAGAAGGAATAGAGGACTGGGCAGGAGAAGAGGAAGGAAGGAGAGAGAGGCTGGAATTTGTATTCTTCGGTAAGTGGAAAGGACGTGTGGGTATGAGAGAGAGACAAAGAGTGTGTGTGTGGGTGAGAGAGAGTGAGTACGGGTGAGAGGTGAGTGATGGTGATTGAAAGAGATTGATTTGATTTGATTTGATTGGTTTTATTTTATTGGTTAATTTTAATTATATTTTTATTATCATTTTATACATTTATCAATAAAATAACATTTTGAAGATAATATTTCCGACCTTCCCCGAGCTCTTCCCAAAAATTGGAATAAAGATTACAATACGATATTGAAGAAAATAAACCAATCTATCTTTCCAATGGATTGTTAATTTTTTTTTAAAATGTGGAGAGAGATTGTACGTGGGGGAGAGAGAGTGTGCGTGAGGGGGAGAGAGAGAGGAGAAGCGAGAGAGAGAGGGTGCACGTGAGTGGGAGGGAGAAGAGAAGAGAGAGAGAGTTTTTTATTTTATTATTATTTTATTTTCTTATTTTAAATTTATTTTTATACCACATCAGCTTAAATGTCATAATTACTGTCACATTACAGTACCACATCATCAAATTTAACGGCGTTAGTTAAAACTTAATGATTTATACTAAAATGTTATATTTTGAAAATGTTTTACAGTGCGGAGTTACAAAAAAAAAATTTGTATTAAAACGTTACATTCACTAAAGGTTTTATACTAACAGTATAATTTTTCTTCTGCGAGGCCCTATGCTTTAAGGGGTATACCTTGATAAAACCCTTAAATGAGTATTGAAGGAGATTTGGCACTAATCAGAATAATTATTATATAGTATAACATCTTTACTAAGTATAATATTTTTATAAAAAATGAAAAGTGTCACACCTAGCGATAATAACAACGCAACACTTTGGTACACTTATATGTATGAGGACAATATTATTTCTCTCTGCCTCTGCAAACCCTCGGCCTCCCCAGCAGTCGCCCCTCCCCCAGCAAGCTCCCTCCGGCCGGCGCGTCTGGCTTCGGCCGGGCGCGTCGGCCGCCCCCCGACTCTCCTCGTGCCTCGGTAAGTGGCCTCCACCTCCACTAACCGGTGGCCGTACATAACCTCCACCGCCGAGTCGGTGGCTTTTGCCCACGGTCGCCCAACCAGCCCTCGGCAGGCCGGTGCGTCCGCCCCTCCCTCTCCTCACCGGCGGTGAGTCTTCTGCCCCCATCCCCACCCTCCCACCCCTCTCAGCGGATACCCTCTGCGCGGATCCTCACCCTCGCCCGCCAACAACCCGGCAACAACCAACCTCCAGCTGCAACTGGCCTATATTCGTCAAATCTGTTCAGATCCCCCAAGATCCGGCAAGATCTGACCTCGATCGGCTCCGATCCGGCCAGATCTCGTCCGAATCTGCTCCGCTCACGCCGGATCCGGCAGGATCTGAACCAAATCCGGCTAGTCCAGCTTGGGGGAAGAGAAGACGACCAAGAAGGAGACGCCGGGTTTGCTGTTGGTGGACCACGCACGCGCCCGAGTACGGTTCAAGACACCCGTCTGTTTTGCTCTCGTATGGATGTTCACTTTAAATATCCGTACAAGATGACTGAGAATTACATGGATAAATGGCTTGAGGACCCTTCCTTCCCGGTTTTCACTGGGGTCCATGTAATTCGGCAGACGGTTGGGATTAGGATTTCGGATGTTGCTGGTTATCTACAAGTGTCTGAGCCTATCTGATGTGTTGTATTCACATATATTTTCCTTGTAGTTAGCCTGGAGGATCCCTCCGTAGTTCCTGATCCTGTAATTTTCGTATTTTCTTGAACATTTTACCATGTACTCGTTTTTAAAGTGATGATAAAATCCTCATTACTTCTGAGCAAAAAAAAAAAAAAACACTTTGGTACACTTTTGTCAATTCTTGATCACTGATATAGCTAACTTACAATAGGTGTGTCAGTGCGAGGTGGTCTCTGCTTCATTCTGAATAACTGTGATTGCCTGATTGGTCTCTCGATCTTTTTATCTGCTCGAAAGAGTGTTGTACCTGGGCTGCGTTGCACCGTCTTGGAGCTCATATGTGAATTAAGCCATTGAAGTAGAGCTGTTTCAGTACACCATCCTCTTTGACAGAACACTCCGGCTCACTCTGCATCAGCCAGAACAGTCGGTGCCTGGCCGGAACTTCCTGTGGTCTACAAGTCTAGCTAAGATTTCCCAAGAAGCTAACAGAGTGAATATTTCCGGCTACAAATCGATCCATCGCAGGTGGTGGGGGGCTATCGGTACAATCTACCATTTCCGGCTTAACAGAGAAAGTTTAACCAACAAACGTGGTACTGTTCACCCAATGCATCCAAACTGTCAATTCTGTCGGACTCTTAACCTGGGCAAACGGCGGAGGTTGATTGTATTCGTCTGAAAACCAAAGCTTACATTGATAGGCCAGCAATGTGTGTGGCTGGCTGCCTTCCTTCGACATTTCACATGCGCTCGACATCTGTTGCAATATTGCAGGATATTCAGAGTTTGCCGGCAAGTACTTCTATATCAACACGCGACATATTGGTGTGGCGGGCCTTGCTTCCACATTTTACGTTCCATGTCTGTTGCAATCGTGGGATATTCGGAATATGCGGATGAGTACTTCTCTCTGTTAACGCATAAAACTGGTGGGCATCATGGCATCGGAATGGACACATCATAAAAGCAACTTAAGTAACGCTGTGAGCACATTTATCAGTAGGATTTTATCACAAAGCCGTGTAACCGGGGAAACATATGTACATAAAAGAAAGGGAAGGGTTATACTCACAGTGCTAAAAGTTTGTCATTTTTCTTAAATTAGTCGTCTAAGTTTTAATCTTTTAGTTCTAAATGTTTGCTCCTTAGACATGTGAAGTTCATTCCGTTACTTACCGCTAAAATATCGCTAACATATCACTAGCGCCGTTAATCCTTCTAATTTTACCGTTCGTTTGCTGACATGGCACACGAGTTGATATTTTTATATTAAATATATCACATGACACATGTAAAAAGACATTTTATAGGACCCTAAATAAATTTTGAGTGATTTTCAAAATTTAGAAAAATTAATATGACAAATTCATGTCCCGAACCCGACTACTCGGCTAGATCAAAATAGATCTAATTGATTTAAAAATAAAATAAATATCGCAATCCCAACTCGAAAAATCCTTGTTCACTGCCGTTGAACCGGGTAAGAAGAGCCTGCTAAAATAAACCGGGTTGAAAATTATTAAATTAAATATATTACCACCACATTAGCTAAATTAATTGAAATGGTGATTTAATGTTGTCAGTAATACATCAGCAACACATGACGGAACTGACTTAACGTGTATAACGGAAAAAATATTTAGGATTGAAAGTGCAATTTTAAAACTTATAAGATTGACTTAGATGAAATGACAAATTTTTAGAACAACCCTGCAAGTCTCCCTAAAAGAAAGATCATCGTGCGACCTCTTGTAGATAGATCCTAAGGATATATAAGATAGAAGTATAATAATAATTTGCATATAATGTTACGACCTGAATTTTTGATTGAACTTGTTTTTGGATGGTAGAAAGATGGGCTATGGTTATGAATATGATGTTAGATTATATATCATTTTAATGAATATTATAGCGTGTTCATGATTGATGTAGAATGTCATAAAAATAAGGAAAAACTCTATTAAATTTTTGGGTTGTGACACAAATTTTGCATCATGTCTTAATAATGTAAACATGGAAAATACTTTATAAATATGAATCAATACAACAAAATTGTTTGTCTCCTAAGTCTTATTTTAGAATCCACATTTAACATTGTTACGATGAAACTAGCACATTATAATCCTTGATTCCTGTGGGCAAGTCAAAGCGTAAATGGTATGTTATTCCACCCTAATCAATCATTAACATACAATAAAAACTAATGAGAGATAGAATTTATCATACTTAATATGATTAATCGCAGTTGATGTCAATTCATGTGATCCAAAATACTTACTGCGTAATTTAACCGACCAAGGATGCTGTGGCTGCTCCCCTAATCAATTGAATTACACGAATGACTCGACGGTATAAACCTCTTAGGTGGTCCGAAGGAACTTAATGTATAAAATTTAAATAATCAAGGAAGTCGTGGCTACTCTGTAATCAATTGAACTACATAAATCGTTTAACATGCCAAATCAGTATGTGATTCAAAATACTCGTATAATTTAACTAATCAAATATGATGCGACTCCTTTCTTATCAATCAAATTATATAGATCACACGACATCCTACATAACCAATCAAAGCTTTTCCTTAGAACTGATCACCTACCATATAGACCAATGAACTTACTCGTTGTGTTGCATTCATGATTCCAACACAGAGCGTATAAATAAATTAATGCGAAAGTGAATTAGGGTTACCTCTGGCCATTGACAAACACCAAGTTGAATTGAGATCCGAGTCAAGATCAATTTGAAGTAGCACGATTAATCATGAATTGTAAGGTCCTCTTAGTCGATACCTGGACCTGAAGATGAGAAGAAAACCGGAATCTTCCAAACTCTCAGAGATCTCACATAAATAGTATGTGCGGCCATATGCCTCTTAAGTTCGAGGACCCAATATTTACAAACCTAAAATAACTACTCGTCATCAATGTAATTAAACAGAATATATCTGTATCCAATTTCCAGAAAAGAGATTTATTATTTCGAGAGATATATGTTAAGATTCTATCACCGAATATCACTAACCACATTTAATTTAAAACATAAACTTAATTATGGACATTTTCTAATATTCTTATCCAAGAATAGATGGTACCACGTTTTAAGTTCTAACACTTTGCCATGTCGATTGGTTAATGGACAACTTGCTTGCGTCTTTCATTCATGGAGTGAGAATGAAATTATGTCCGGGACTGAACAATCTCAAGACCATCTTGCTTGTGGTTCTCGTTTCTCTTCGAATTTTTCTGAGCGCATTTACCAGTAGTTTTTATCGCAATAACCTTTTGGGTGTGGTTGGATTGGTCACATGTCAACATCGAAATGTATGTGCATATAAAAAATATTACTATATCACCCTCGTATTAAGACAGGGTTGAGTTCATATACGACACGTCACATAGATCATGTTGCATCAATAAGATCGACCAAAATCATGTTAAACGATTGTAAATTCGTGGGACCATGCACAAGCCAGTACCCTTGGGACGTACTAAAATGTGTGGCTGTAGCGAGGTCTTGGGAGCCCCACAGGAAAATCGGACCTCCAACTGGGGAAAAGAAATGAACAAGTCAATTGTACTGTCGGAGGAACTTGTGGTGGAGAAATACTCATGTGAAACTTTTTTTTTTTTGTGTAAAGGGGATATTATATTAACCTAACAACCATGGTTTTCAGTTACAGAGGTAATAGATACATGCTTGAGGTACGAAACCCCTACAACATCAGCTAGGAGGATAGATAAAAGCCCCACTGATACTCATGTGAAACTTGTTGTGCCCAGCATAGCTCCATGCCAAATTCCCGACAATTTGTTTGAACATAATCAAGTAACACCTCGCTAGGGCCACCAGATAACCATGCTAGAAGACATCACCAGCCTCGTGCAATCATTGGCTTTGATTTTACTAGTTATTAACGTGCATGCACCGAATTACGTGTCCTGTTGAGGTACATCTCATATTTATCGAGTTATCAATACGAAGAACGGGGAAGAGATCCTACCTCAATATGTGAGAAATTAGGAGGTGACTATCTTTCATAGAGATGATGGTTGATTGCGGTGGGGTAATCTATGTCTAGTTTGGCACGGCTGACCGGAATTCTCCAGGGAGTTACTACAGCAGTCCCAAACGAAGGCATGTCACGGTACACGATTCCAGGATAGGATTCAGCTGAATATGGTGGTATTCTGAGAAGTGCTTTGGTTGTTTCCTTTTGATTAGAATTTACATGAACTTGAGTTAGAGCACTAGTATAACTGGTATTACTCTCATATTATAATCTAGAGATTCTGAATTCAATCTCACCCATGAGACTTCCTAGACAAGTGGTGATGAGGTTATGGAGAGAGTCTTGCCTGTAAAATAAAATCAAGTTATTTCTTCTCTAAAAAAATAACTTGATTTTATTAATTGGTATTACTATGTATACAATATCGTGGAATAACACCATTACATATAAGACTTTCTCCATATTATGCGGTTCATGATAGTGTTAGAGTAATTGTTGTGAGCCTTATCAGGTGAGTATTTATGGATTTTAAATTTCGTACTCCCATTATTATTGTTTAATAATAAAGATATCACAAGCATACTTCAGAGATAAAAGTACAGATATCACTCCACTGCTATATATCATCAACAGTTTATGCTATGTATACAATTTTCTTTTATCTTACACTTTATGTCTGTTTTGTGTGCGATCCAATTTTCGACATGTCATCCTTCAGAATTAGCCTTGGACGTGTCCAGGGCCGATGTTAATATATGTTCGCTCGTCTTTCTAAAGCTGACATGGCTCAACTACTTATGCATGTCTCCCCAACAACTTCCTAATTTCATGTTCGTGGGCGTGCACGTGCTAACAAGAAATTCATTGTTTCCTGACTAATTAAATCTTGGTCCAAACTTCCTAGACCCATGAATCTATATCTTGTAACCGAGAAATTTAGACTAAACTTGCTGACAATTAGATTTCTTGAAGATCACTTAGTTCGATTTCCATTCTCCCTTCTCCTCTTACACTCATAATAACGGGATACAGAGAAAATGCGACTCGGTACAGTTGGTTGGTACTGCTATGGTCCTATGATTAAGAAATCCAAAATTTGATTTCACTAGTGTGAGTTTTCATGTCCCTTTTATATGCTCTTCTTTTGCTCTTTTTACGTATTTGTACCTTTTTTGTACACCTGTAAATTAAGCACGTGGGTATGTTAGTGTATATATATGATGAAGGGAGTGGGGGGAGTACACACCTTATTTCTTCACCGCCAACTAAAACCGATCTTCTGATCCTCCCACTCCTCCTCCATCACTCCTCTCAGTCACTCTATCACAAGAAGCTATTTAGAATGTCTCCAATGGAGGAATGGTTCCCTCTATCTCTGACGGTACCCCCAATTGTCATCACCATCCTTGCACTATCAATTATGTCTCTCCACTTTGTACTTGCTAGGAAGAAAGCCGGCCATGTCAAGAAAGCACCACCCCCAGAGGCGGGGGGATCATGGCCATTACTCGGCCACCTCCACCTCTTAAGCGGTCCGGAGGTGCCGCACCGCGTCCTGGCCCAGATGGCCGACAAGTACGGTCCAATCTTCACCATAAGGCTGGGAATCCACCGGGCTGTTGTGGTGAACACTTGGGAGATCGCCAAGGAATGCCTCACCACCCACGACCGAGCCCTTGCCTCCCGGCCGAGATCCATGGCTTCGGAGCTGATGGGCTATAACAATGCGATGTTAGCCCTAAGCTTCTATGGATCCTTCTGGCGAGAGGTTCGCAAGATCTCAATCGTTGAGCTGCTCTCCACCCACCGGATCCAGCTCCTCAGGCACATCCGTGAGTCCGAGGTCCTGGCCTCGATCAGGGGTTTGTACGAGCAATGCCGGATGAAAGAGACAAAACCGGTACCGGTGGACATGACAAGGTGCTTCTGGGATATAACCTTGAACACGGTGTTCATGATGATCGTAGGAAGGCGGTTTAATAATGAAGAAGAAGCCGACGTGAAGGGGATGCAGTCCGTGAGGGACTTCTTCGATCTCCTGGGGAGGTTTATCGTGTCCGACGGCCTCCCATTCCTGAGGTGGTTGGACCTGGGCGGCCACGAGAAGGCCATGAAGAGGATCGCCAAGGAGATGGATCAGTTGCTGCAGGGGTGGCTGGACGAGCACAAGCTCAGGAGGAAGCTGAGGGAGGAGGCTGGAGAGGGAAAAACAGAGCAAGATTTCATGGACGTTATGTTGTCCATCCTTAAAGACAGGGAAGATTTCCACTCTTATGATGCCGATACTGTCAACAAAGCTACCTGCATGGTAAAGCCTAACAATTTTCGACGAATAGAAAATATTAACTAATAAGATTTAATTATTTTATTAATTGTTAATAAAACCTAAAAAATACAAGGAAATTAAAAGACCTCCTCTATAGAGAGGACAAGTTCCAATAACTGGTTAGTTGGCTAAGTCCCTTTATTTTCCACGCAGGTCATGATATTAGCAGCCTCGGATACCACGTTCGTGAGCATGACATGGGCTCTCTCCTTGCTGCTTAACCACAAGGAAGCCCTAAAGAAAGTTCAACAAGAACTCGACACCCAAGTCGGAAAGGACAGGCGGGTCATGGAATCCGACCTAAAGAACTTACCCTACCTTCAAGCGGTCATCAAGGAAGCCCTCCGGCTCTACCCAGCAGGGCCACTGGGTATCCACCATGAGGCCATCGAAGACTGCAGCGTCTCAGGTTACTTCATCCCGAAGGGAACCAGGCTCATATTTAACCTGTTCAAGATCCACCGTGATCCGCGGGTTTGGCCCGACACTTCCGAGTTCCGGCCCGAGAGGTTCCTGACCTCCCACAAGGATATTGATCTCAAGGGACAGAACTTCGAGCTCATTCCCTTCGGCAGTGGTCGTAGGATGTGTCCTGGGGTCTCGCTGGCTCTCCAAGTTTTGGGACTCACGCTCGGTTCCTTCCTTCACGCCTTCGAGATTACAACGCCGGGGGATGAGGCTGTCGACATGAAGGAAGCTTTCGGGCTGACAAATCTCAAGGAATCTCCGCTCGAAGTTCTCGTAACTCCGCGAATTTCTCACCATATCTATCAGTAGCAGATTTGGCGCGTGCGAAATACTTGTGGACAGATGATGAACGTTAATGCGCTATCCCTTAATTATGTAATATTACTGCGAAGTCAATTGCTGCACGAGTTGAAAAATCAAAGGTCAGGTTACCATATACGGATGTCACTCGATTTTTCCTTCTTCTCTAGGGGCATTTGGTTCAAGTATTGCTAGATACAGGAAAAAAATAAAATTATGTGAAAAGTTGTTATTTTATATTGAAAGTATATTGTAATATGGAATTGTTGTAT
This sequence comes from Lagerstroemia speciosa, assembly GCA_037672795.1. Classification (NCBI taxonomy): domain Eukaryota; kingdom Viridiplantae; phylum Streptophyta; class Magnoliopsida; order Myrtales; family Lythraceae; genus Lagerstroemia; species Lagerstroemia speciosa. The sequence goes on along the minus strand of CM075293.1, from coordinate 5,376,846 downwards.
TTGGTAAATATAGAAAATAAATAAAATATAATATTTTAATATTTATCAATTACAAAAATGTAAATGTCCCACTCCTACCCTTTTTTTTTCCTTTAAAGATGGAGAGATGTATGGGCTTTTCATAATTCAATGATGAGCATTTTGGCATTGCATCCCCTTTAGGATGTAAAGAGATTCCATGGAAAGTGGCTGGCCCGGTTAAAAAAATATGTTAGGCCTGGTAATTTCATATTTCATCCCACATTATATCCAAACATAGCAAAAGAGAATGTAAAATGATGATTATCTATATAACTTTACATGGATCCAAACACCCCTATGACACGGTGGCCTATACTTGATTGGGCTATAGGTCCCTTGGCTACCACGACCGATGAAGTTGCTTTGCAATAATCCGACCGTATTACACACAGCGGCTAACTCAATCTCTCGTGTGCCAACCATCGGAGTAATAAGTTGACTTTCAATCACCACTGGCACTTGGGAAAGTAAACTCGATTGTACAATCAAGTGTTTAATTGTAAATGTTCGAACCTGACCAAAATTCTTTTGAAGTTTGTCATAATTTATTGCCTGGAATATTGTTTACTATAAAGAATCGACATCATTTACTCGCAATCCACTGCGCTATGAGATTTTAAAAAATTTCTATATGCGGTGTCTGCCCTTGCCACGACGCAGACAATCTGTCAAGGTCCCGTAATCGAGTCCAGCAAGCTTCATGTCACAACAACACAAAGGATTCCTCCATCTAAACCACTAATATTCAAGAGAAATTACGGGTAATTCTGGAAAATTTTTCTTTTCTTTCTTTTTTGGAGAAACTTGGTTCTCTTGCGCATGAGATTTGATTTCTTCTGGTACAATATATTTCTAAAGATATATTCCTCAATTTGAGAGGACCAGACCGCTTCGTACTCGACTTTCCAGATAATGGAAAATCAAGCAACTTTCCTTATTAAACGTTGACCCCCCCTCACCCATCGGGTAACTTCGTTGTTAGGTAGCTTCCGTTGATCGTTGGATACCGGCCCACATCACAGCAGCATCAATCAGTAATAATTGCAGGCAGACGTTTTCACTCGAAGGATACTACTTGTGGTCTCTTACGGTCTAATCCAGTGATCTCATTTTCCCTCTCACTTAAAACATGTCACTCTAACGATCGGATTGGAACTTGTATGAAACTTGCATGGTCCCTTTTCGATATTACTAGTGTAGATGCCCACCCGCGCTTCGCTGCGGGAAATTTATAGTTAATAAATTGAAATACTTTTGCAAGTATGTTTATATCTGATTAAAATATCTCTGTAAGAACAATTATATTTGATCGGTGAGTTATTGTAGGGAGAGCAAGTCTAGCGATGCAATGAAAAGAAATTACTGTAAAATATATGTTGAGGATAGATAAATATGCGTTGTCATATATATAAAAATACAGGCATTTTTCCTACTGCAAGCGTACGATATTGGTTTTTTATATCCTGACTTTCTGGATATAAAAAATAGTAGCACAACCTAAAATAACATTACAGTCAATGCATATTCTAGATAAGTGATTAATGTAGATACAAAAAGTATTGTGTTTCAACATCCAGAACTTCTTCAAATAAAATATGAATGCCAGAGCACTTGCCAAACCTGTTGGATCGAAGACAGATTGATTAGGAAAAATACTGCTAAAAATAGGGGAAGACCATTGATTTAAACTGGCAAGATTCAAACTCTATATATAGATATATCCTAAATGAATGCAGTGATAATGAACATACAATAAATGGATTGAACAAATAATGTGGCCTTTTTTCCCTATAAATAGCTATAATAAATAGATAATAATAATAATTAAAAAAATAACCATAATCATATTCCTATATGTTACGAAGAATGCATTATTGTAACAATGAAAGCGAGAGCAGCTGCCAAACCTGCTAGATCCAACACGGGTTTATTAGGAAATAGAGCATCTTTGGTAGGAGGGAATAGCTACCACAAGCATTTCTCTAAAATGCTAAAACTAAATCTTTCAAATATAACTATCAAAATAACAAATGCGTTGGTGATAAAATGAAAAGAATTCATTGCACTCATTAGTTAATATGTTGTAAGTGCAACAGGATACATAACTGGTGCACTAAAATAAGAGTTCAAAGAGGATAAATAATCCGTTCATTAACAGCAATAGTGATAGAAAGATATTGAATCCAGAAATAACTAAGCAAATAAAAAAGGTTCAAAGAGCACAGATAATCAACTGCCTAACAGCAACACCAATAGAATGATATGGAGTTCATGCAGTTTTCCACTATCATGGTGAGGAATATCATAGAATGGATGGAGTCAAGTCCTAACAGAATGATGCATTGCACAATCCATGAATATCAAGACTGCTATAGAAACAATGTGTCAATAAAGTAGCTTAAGGTAATTTTAATAAGAAATTGGTATCCTACCATCATATGCCCAAACATACCTTTCTTAAATCCAAAAGAAGGTGCTTTTCTGGTGAATAATGTTTTGAAGGCCTTGTCGTCTGAACTTGATTTGATGAAGGATATGGTGACTGCCAAAGAAGAGATTTTGCAGCAAGCAATTATTTGAAATGTTAAAACTACATTTTTTCAAATTGATGTGTCAAAAGGCAAAAGCTATCCTTGGTGCAAAGGTAGTGAGCATATAGAGTAGATGGGGGTTCAGTTATCCTGATGCATGTTTTCCATTGCCTTCATCTCAAATTTACAGTTTATTCATTATTAATGACAATTAAGTGCAGCAAATGCGAAGAAGTTGATGAATTATTTATTCTATATGACTACTCAATATAAAAGGACTCAACAGTGGTTGCTAGCTATGAATTACAGAAGAAGTCCAAAGAAAGGTTAGATGCATCGCAACATACCTTCGAGAATCTGTTCTTTTGCATCAACTGTCTTTTACGTGAACATTAAGTCACCGATCTTTAATAGCGATACAGGTAACATGGGCAATTAATAGTTTCTCTTCTTGAAGATATTTTTTTTGCATGAGGACCAAAGTGAGGTGGAGATCATTAATTGAACATAGACTGTATTTACCTATTTTTAGCTAAGCTACACACTCTTTCAAACTTACATTTGTATCAATTACAGGAAAAGAAAGAGAAGGAAGGCCCAACAGGAGAATGCAAAAAAGAAAAAGAACAATCCACCTCTTTTAATCAATCAAAGTTCCTAAGTGCATGTAAATTCTATATGCCAAGCAATGTATTGTACGCACGATGGCTGAATCAAATTGAAGATTCTGATGAATTAAAGAATCACATATGCTATGACAGATGGAATAAGCTACCCACTTTTTTAAGCTAAAAAAGAATCTCAATTTGACACCATTTCACAATATATCTCAAGTAGAGTATTCAAAGTATGTAACATCAACAGACCTTTGTCCTTCAGCAAAACAAATAAATTAATGAACCAATATCATTGGGCATCAACGTATAAGAAGCCATCTAAATCCAGTCTCAAATTCTCTAAATTTTGTTTATGTTCAAAACACAATATAAATAATATTAACAATAAATTAAATACATGAAACTGACATTGCAGTTACTGATGTACATGTACTTTTACATATCTATGGAAGTACTACTAAGTAGGATGGTGTAACAAATTAACTACAATATAACAATTAAGTTATTGTTCATACGAAAGTTTAAACAATCAGCATACGGGATTTCAAAACTGTTGATGAAACTTACAGTAAATAGCTGTAATGGATGAGAGAATGTCAGCTCCGTGGACTCTGGAATTGATCAAAATATTATAAATAAAGAGGGCAATTATTAGTTAAGTATAATTGCAATTATAAGAAATTTTATAGTTAAATGAGAAGACTAAAACGTAGGAGTTGAGACTCTATTAAAGCTTGACCTCTGCGATAAAGAGTGTTAACATTATTTGTATTGCACACGAAAACCTGCGAAGAATAGGAGAATTAGAAATCAACAAAAGCAAACTTGCTCATAGAAAATGTTATTAGAAAAGATGAACTATTTTCCCAAATGCAGCAGATAGAGTAACAATAGTTAATTAACATGCTTTCACCAATCTCCAGAAAAGAACGATAAACAGAAAAGGGAGAAAAACATTCCTACAGAACTCAACAGAGAACAAATCACCTCGTCTACAATTGAAGCTAGAGGAGGAAGAGATTCGATGCCCCAGAAGAATAGTCACTACATATTAACCTATAACCCACCTTCCAGCACAAAACATCCCGTGAGCAATGCTCTCCTAGAACACCTGACACCATGCCTAACATAAATAGCCAAACCATAAAGACCAATGAACCGGGCAACAAATGTCAAAACGGTAGGACAACACATGCAGCTGACCTGTCCAGTGTGACACAAAGGTACATAGGGTTGCAACCAAAAGGGAAAAGCATGACATGAAAATCAAAAGGAAGAAGGTAGCAACAACAACCCATTCATTCAGGATTCATCTATACATATAAAATTTGAAGAGGAAGGCTTACATGACCTGCGAAGCTTTTCCCAACTTTCAAGATTAAGAAGAGAAATCCATTGGTTCTCCCATCCCACTACGCACTCCCGCAGCAAGAAACAGATGAAATTCAAGATTTGAAAAGAAGATTTAGAATAGAGCAGTGGAAGAACTGAAATTTAGTAAAGTAAAACAGATAATGCAGAAATTCTCAGTAGAAAAGATCATTTGTCCAATAGGTTTAGTATAGCAAGAATCCAACAATGATATCAATATTCTCCTCTTTCACAGAAAGCAAACCTAGGTTGTCTCTCTCCAGCTCCAAATCCCCATGTAGAAAACATGTCGAAAAGCTTGAAATTTCTGGGCGATTTTCGATCAAGGAACGGAAACACCGGCTATCCATAAAGCAAAAATAAACATCCTGCACATTTACACCACGCAGTGACAGACACCAATACAGGTCAGTAGAAAGAAAAGGAACCTCGACAGTAAAATAAAAAAATGGTAAAAGAGAAAAGAGGAACAGAGGAAACCTGGCTAAGTTCACACACGCTAGGGTTCGACCGACCAGAACAATCCCGCCATCCACAGAACAGATCGCCTCCGATCATACCAGTGCACGGAACTGAAGACCAAATTCCCCTCCCTCTACGATCGATTAACACAAAAGAGAGACAGATCAGCACCGTACGCAAGATCACAAAAGCGAATAGGTAAGCAGAAGCAAAAGGAAACCCGAAACGGCAGAAGCAACAGAAAAGAGAAAATTCATGCTCGAATGGAACGGGCTAGGGCTCGGGCCAGAGAAGACGAACACAGAACATGCGGCCAAGTTCAATGAGGAAATCATCACTACTATTTGGGTCAAGGAGGGAATGAAGGTGAAGACGGGTCGAGAAGAATGAACAAAAGGAAGGAGGGAGAGTCCCCGGGGGGACAGCCCAGTGGTGGGCAAGGGCTTCCTTGCCTCCCAGGTTCTGGGTTCGAATCCTCGGGAACACGAGCCCGTCAGGATTATCCTGGCTTACCTGGTACACGTGGTTTGCGGGCTATTGCGTGTACCCCGAGGAGGAGGTGTCGCAACCACCACTAGTCGGGCCCGGAAGGCGCTCGGATACCTCGGTTATCAAAAAAAAAAAAAAAGGAAGGAGGGAGAGGCGGACGGTAGAAGCTTCGATTGACAGAAAATAGAAATAAATAAATTGAAAAAAAAAAAGAGTGGCCTCAAACCAGCCACGTAGAAGGCCTGGTGAACCGTCTTTCATAATGGAAGATGAGGAGGCAGAACACGCTAGAGATAAATTAAAAATTAAGAAGAAAATAGAAACTCAGGGAAGCTGCCACGTGGACGCTTGTGGGAAGGGCTTGTTACTGAGTTTTAGTATATTAAAAATATAGATTGCTTAGCTCGAACCATGCCATGTGGTCGTATGAGGTATCACCAACAACCTCATGGGATCGGCTCGATGCAAGGCTCATATTTGCATTCAGTTTAACTTCCTAATTGCCCTTTAAGGTATCCTTATTTTCATTTTCACCGATACGGAAGAAGAAGATGGAACCTCTGTGTCCTGATTTTCATCATCCAACTCTTTAGAACAAGAAGACACAATTCTCTCGAAAAAAATCTTAGTCTGTTGTCCAATGAATATTATGTTAGAGTGATTAACCTTAAAATGGTTAAATCTTATCAATTAATAATACAATGTAAGTACTGTTATGTTGACACAGAATACTCTCTCGATATGAAGACGTACGTCGTGATGTTTTGTTTGTGTGTCATACTGTCCGTTTTCCTTTTCTGATTACCTTTACAAGCAAGTAGACATCCTTGTCCGAATGAGCAAGGTCATAAATGAGGCATGTTGCTCTAAGAATCGAGAGTACAAAAAGGGAATATTGGAGAAATCTTGCATTAATTTCACCGGATAGTACGTAACGGCCGCTGAAGTGTTGTCATAATATAATAGGAATTATTCATATTTGTAGATTCATGAGCGAACTTAGGATTATAGAATATATATATTTTTAGGATTTTTAAGGGTTTCCGGGATTTTAGAATTTTTTATTTAGGATGTGAATTTATATTTTATCACTTAAATTCTCTCGTGAACATGCTAATATGACTAATTTCTATTCATTTGTGATACCATGTGAATAGTACGAAGGTGACATATAGGACATTCTCAAAACATAAGATATTGGGAGATCTCTAGCCAGAATTTAAGTTATAATCTTTAAATTTCATGTCGAGAACTGTGTCTGTACACCATGACTCGTTCCCTGTGCACAGACAAGCTGTTAAAGTGAAGGGTGGATTATGATTTAATTGCAGAGGGGAACGCAGACAAAATGCTCAGAAAAATGCCTAACCACCTCATGTTCTAATCTTGGTTTGTCTCAGCGTTCTACCTCCGATAAATCCGAAGCACTGGACAAGTCCCTTATCAGTCGTGCCTTGAGAAAACAAAATGTAGATTAAATACCGTCTGGAATCGATGTAATATGTGTTCCACTGACATTCCCGAGGCTAATTAGAAGCGACATTGTGGCTTGTAAGATGGTTACTGGTGATATTTGAGCATTTAAAAGTGATATTTCGAAACTAGATTTGTTATGGTCGGGGCCGCTCTCGATCTAAGATCAAGAGATTATGAATTTGATTTTTACCAATAGAATTTCCCGTGTCATTTTATTTCCTATTTATGATACTACTTTTTACACTTATATATCTTCTTTGTACACTTATATAATGTTCTGATCCTTTGGCTCGCTCTTCCTTCTTTCCTCTTCTATCTCTCTGTCGATCACACAAAGTTACGAATGTCTCCAATGGAGGAGGAGTCGTCCCCCTCTCCCTCTCTCTCTCAGCACACCCAATCATGGAACACCCCCCGGGGCCATTCCATAGGCCGATATCGCAGTCGAAAAAGAAAACATTGATCGTCGTAACTATAATGGTGTAACAGACCAAAAAATGGCCGTGACAGACGGTTCTCTTCACATTTACACCGTTATTCAAATTTTTATACATATTTACATATTTTTCTCTTTCAAATTTATTGAAAATATGTATATTTGTCACCTTTTTAATTAGAAAGTATGTTCATATGAAGTTATACTGACATTATATGCGTAGAAATACAGAGATATGTCACATTGCTTGAGTGAATATTTAATATTATATATAATGAATTACTTATATGATTTATCGTTTATATGTTGACACGTATAAATTTGATTCTTGGAAACTATAATGAAAATCTTACATGTTTTAAAATCCGAAAGAAATTTACTCAGTGTAATCGTAATGTATTCATACACTGAATATTTACTTCGCATTTCTTTGATAAAATATATATATGTATATATAATTTAACGTGAAATTTGTTTGTCATTATATGTGCAGAAGTGCACATGCCTTTGGCAAGCCTTTCGCAGGTACATGTTTTACCAAATTGTTTTTTGCAGGGAATAAAATCATTAGCGGAAGTACACATGTCTTTGGCAGGCATATTTTTGAACAGAGAGTATTGGTGCAAAAAATAAAATTATTAGAGAGTACATGCCCTTTTGACCCAGTAATACTTCCTATACGGAGAAAAATTCATGTGTGGACATGTATCATTATAAATACATGTCCACCTTCCACACAGGCTATGGAATTAGCAGCCTCTCTGATACGACAATTGTCACCATGACACGGGCTGTGTCTTTATTGCTTAACCACAAGGAAGCCCTAAAGAAGGTTCAAGAAGAACTCGACCTCCAAGTCGGAAAGGACAGCCAGGTAAAGAAATCTGACCTCAAGAACGCAACTTAACTTGAAGCGGTCATCAAGGAAACCCTTCGACTCTACCCGGCTGGGCACCTGGGTCTACACCACGTGGCCATTGAAGACTGCACCGTCTCGGGTTACTTCATCCCGAAGTGCACCGGGCTCATATTTAACCTATTCAAGATCCACCGTGATCCGCGGGTTTGCCCCGACACATCCGAGTCCCGGCCGAAGAGGTTCCTGGCCATTCAAAAGGACGTCGATCTTAGGACATGGAACTGCGAGCCCATTCACTTCGGCAGTGGTCGTAGGATCGATGTGCCCTGGGCTCCCGTTGGCTTGGCCCTCCAAGTCATGGACCTCCTGCTTGGTTCCTTCCTTCACGCCTTCGAGAATATGACACCGGGAGATGAGGCTGTCGACATGAAAGAAGCTATCGGGCTGATGGATCACAAGGCATCTCCCCTCAAAGTTCACGTCACTCCGCGAATTCCTAACCATATATATCAGTAGGTTTTGCGTGCGACAAACACTTGTGGACGAACTAATGGTAATACATATCCCTTATATTATATTACTAGAGTAAAATTTGCGCTTTGTGATAGGTATAAATTATTAAGAATATAATAGCGACGAGAATATATAATGATATGAAAAGTAAAGATACTTCTAACATAAATTGTATGTATGAGAAGGTAAATTACTTTTTAAATTAAAAAAAAGTAAAAGATCTCATTTAATCTCCTCATACAGAAAATAAAAATGAAAAGAAAAACTTGTTACCTCCTTTTGAGTCTAATTTTTTTTAATAAAAAGAGGTGTAAAAAGACGTTTATCAACATATTAAAATTTAAAAATAATCTTACATGATAAAAAACGGACACTCAATAGTAATGCAAGTAATACAAAAACTTGTATAGTAAAAATGATCAATAGAGTTAAAAGTTTGGGAAGAAAACGATTTGGGGAATGTAGGACATACAGTCAAGTTGTACGAGACCTTTTGTTGGCAACTACTTAGAATACAATGGAAGAAATTCGAGCTCTTGAGCATCACGGGACATGGATCGGACGACCGTAGACTCTTCAAAGCTAGTCGTTACAAATTTACCTACTTACCGTCGCTCTGGCTAGAGGATGGGGAACTGCACCAACTCGACGCTCCTAATGCATATGTGCACGATGATCTAAATACGATGAAGTACATACACGGGATGTCACTCAGCTTTTACTTCTTCTCAAAGACCCAATTGCCAAAACTGGGTTGGGCTAGGGCCAGTCCATCGGCTACGACCAATGAAGTTATTCTGCAATAATCCGACCGCATTACACACAGCCGCTAACCCAATCTTGCGTGGATGAACGATATCCCTAATGTTATACGTCAGAGTAATAAATTGACTTTTGGCACTTGAGATTTTTAAGAATTTATATACACAGTGTCTCCCCCTGTCGTAACCCAAACTATCCGTGCCACACCACACCAAGGATCCCCGTAATCGAGTCCAGCAAGCTTCATGTCACAACACAAAGGATTGTACGTACCTCCACACTGTAGCGCACAAGTTCATTGATTTGATCAAGTTTCTTTGTGTGTCGTAGGACATTTTGAAAGCCCCATGACTGCTGAGGTAAAGAGTTCATAATGAGATACACCATAAATAACTCAAACATACCAACCTGTAGTTTATTAAGTTGGGCCGCAATATTCAATTATCTTCGTGAATCGTGATGTGTTCCCATCACTCTTAACTCCGGCGAGTCTTACAGCAGATAACTTAGTCATTAAAGTGCTAGTGAGAGCCTTATCCGAAGTCTAAAACTGCTCTAGAGCCTTCGGCAATTCTCTCACATCGTCACGCTCCTCAATGGAACAATGAATATCGCCCGGGATTCGCATTTCAATGGACATCATTCTCAAGCGATTAGATTGGTCCCATTGCTCATAAAGTACGATTTCAGTAGGGGCAGTTGGTTCCCGTGGGAGTAGGTGATTCCCCTTTCCTTATAGCATGATCAATGTCCATGTACCGCAAAGACGGAGAGTTCTCTTCCTCACGTCTTATAGTTATCTCTTATACGATCGGGAATATCACTTCTATAATTAGAATAAATAATAAATTGCATAGTAGTAAATAAATAAAACGCATATACTCATGATCCAAAATTGAGGTAAATTCTGCATCATGTCTTAATAATGTAAAAAGGAAAAATATATTATAAATAGGAATTAGTACAACAAAATTGTTTATAATGCTACAGCGGCTGGTATAGTAAGTAAAATCAATAGAAAAGAAAAAGGGGGATATGAAATAACCATAACAGATGCGTCGGATGGACGTCAAGTGGTTGATATTATCCCCCCAGGACCCGAACTTCTTGTTTCAGAGGGCGAATCTATCAAACTTGATCAGCCATTAACGAGTAATCCTAATGTGGGTGGATTAGGCCAATCCACATTTAACATTATTATGGTGAAACTAAGATATTATAATCCTTGATTCCGGTGGGCAAGTCAGAGTATAAATGATCTCTTATTCCACACTAATCAAGCATGGACGTACAATGAAGACTCGATTGAGATAGAATTTTATCATATATACTTAATATGATTAATTGCAGTTGATGTCAATTCATGTGATCCAAAATACTTATTGATTAATTGCAGTTGATGTCAATTCATGTGATCCAAAATACTTATTGCGTAATTTAACCAACTAAGGATGCTGTGGCTGCTTCCTAATAAGTTGAGTTACGCGAATCACTCAACATGTAAACCTCTTATTTGATCCGAAGAAACTTAAATGTGTAATATAAGTAATCAAAGATGTCGTGGCTACTCTGTAATCAATTGAATTACACAAATCACTCAACATGTCAAATCTGTATGCGATTCAAAATACTCATTATATAATTTAACTAATCAAATATGATGTGACTCCTTTCTTGTCAGCCAAATTATATAGATCACACAACATCTTACTTAATCAATCAAAGCTTTTACTTAGAACTGATCAGCTACCCATATAGACCAATGAACTTACTCGTTGTGCTACATTCATGATTCCAACACAGAGTGTATAAATAAATTAACGCGAAATCGAATTAGGATTATCTCTAGCCATTGATGAACACCAAGTTGAATTGAGATCTGAGTCAGGATCGATTTGAAGTAGCACGATCAATCGTGAATTGTCAGGTCCTCTTAGTCGAGACCTGAAGATGAGAAGAAAACGGGGATCTTCCAAACTCTTAGAGATCTCGCATAAATGGTATATGTGTTTAAGTTCGAGGACCCATTATTTATAAACCTAAAATAACTACTTTTCATCAATGTGGTTAAACAGAATATATCTGTGTCTGATTTTCAGGAAAGAGATTTATTATTTCGGAAGATATATGTTAAGATTCTATCACTAAATGTTACTGACCACATTTAATTTAAAACATAAAGTTAATTATGGATATTTTCGAATATTCTTATTCAAGAATATATGGTACCACGTTTTAAGTTCGAAACACTTGGCAATGTCGATTGGTTAATGGACAACTTGCTTGCGTCTTTCATTCATGGAGTGAGAATGAAATTAAGATGTCCGGGACTGAACAATCTCAAGGCCATCTTGCTTGAGGTTCTCGTTGCTCTTCGAATTTTTCCGAGCACATTTATCAGTAGTTTTTATCGCAAAAACCTTTTGGGTGTGGTTGGATTGGTCACATGTCACCATCGAAATGTATGTTCATTAAAAAAAATACTATATTACCCTCGTATTAAGACATGGTTGAGTTCATGTACGACACGTCACAGAGATCATGTTGTATCAATAAGGTCAACTAAAATCATGTTTGAAGTGATTGTAAATTCGATGAACCATGCACAAGCCAGTGCCCTAATGTGTGGCTGTAGCGAGGTCCTGGGAGCCCCACAGGAAAATCGGACCTGCAAGTGGGGAAAAGGAAATGAACATGTCAATTGTACTGTCGGAGGGAACTTGTGGTGGAGAAATATTCATGCGAAACTTGCTGTGGGTAATATAGCTCCATGCCAAATTCCCGACAATTTGTCTGAACATAATCAAGTAACACCTTGCTAGGGCCAACAGATGACCGTTCTAGAAGGCATCACCAGTCTCGTGTAATTGAGAAAGTCTTTTAATGAAGCTGTCATATCACGCAGATAATACTGACATGATATGTCTATCTAATTAGAATCCAGTATTTATATACTTATTAAATTATCATTCACTATTTATTATAATTTTTTTATTTTTTTAGAAGATTTTATGATTAAGTAATTATATCTATATAATTATTAATTATATGTCAAGTTTTAATTAGATGAATATACCACGTTATTATTGGTACGTGGTATAATAGTCCCATCAAAGACTTTCTCCTTTGTGATAAGTGGATTTGATTTTACTGGTTAACGTGCAAGCGTTGAGTTATATATCATGTTGAGGCACTTCTCATATTTATCGAGTTATCAATACGAACAACGGGGAGGAAGATGTGGGCAACTAAGAGACGACTATCTTTCATAGAGATGATGGTTGATTGCGGTGGGGTGATCTGTGTCTAGCTTGGCACGACTGACCAGAATTCTCCAGGGAGTGAGTACCGCAGCCCCAATGAAGGCATGTCACGGTACACTATTCCAGGATAGGATTCAGCTGAATATTGGAATTTTGAATAGCGTTTTGGTTGTTTCCTTTTGATTGGGGGCATCTGGTTCGAATAGTACTGGATTATGGTGAAATATTAGATTACATAAAATCATTATGTTTGGTTAGTATTTTAGAATGACGGAAAAGTAGTTGAAAATATAATATTACAATATTTGATGTTATATGAAATAAATAAAATTTTACTATAGTACCCTTATGGGAGGTAAGGAATTGGGATTGAAATGAGAGAAGATGGGCCTGTGCGATAAGAAAGAGGAAGGGTGAAATTGGTTTTTAGGTGTGGGTCTCACTTGCAAGGTAAGAATACCAAATTTCACCATTGTAATCACTTTTTAGGGGAGAAAATAATACTAGGAGTCTTATATATTTATCGATTCTTATAAGTAAATTTTAAATATTTTAAAATGTTAAATTAAGTTCAATACATTATTAGCGTTATAACATCAAGTCTTTTCTATCACCTACCATTATTTGAAGCTGACGTATATCAGTGCCACGTCAACGCTACATTAGAGATTTCAAAGCATTTAATTAAGTCTTATATGTTGTTCGCATTACAACGACGAGTCACTTTTGTCACTTACTGTTATTTTAAGCTGACGTGCATCAATGCCATGTTAACGCAAAGTGACAATGAGTGACAGAAATGACTCGATATTGTAATTTAAATAATATATAAGACTTGATTTAATCATTTGAAATATTTATAACACAATTATAAAAATCAACAAATATATAAGACTCCCAGTATTTTTATCTCATTTCCACAGAATTCAAAGGACCTGGGAAAAATTTTAAAAGCTTGGTAAATTAAGAATGCATGGCATTTTGTTGTCAAATAATATTCTTGATATAAAAAAAGCCCATAAAATTTACATAAATTTGAGTAAGAGCACTTAGTGTAATTGGCGTTACTCAAAAAAAATACTTGAACCTAATATATCCCTGAAGATATAAAAAAAAATATATATATATATATATATTACATTACACATGTATTTCGATTTTACATTATTACATATGGGATTGAGTCCTCAGGGCAAGTGGTGATGAGGTTATGGAGAGAGTCTTGTCTAACATAAAATCAAGCCATTTTTTTAAATAACTTGATTTTATTGTTTGAAATTACTATGTATACAATATCACGTGGTAACACCGTTATATATAAAACCTTCTCAAGATCATGGTATGCATGTGAGTGTTAGGGTAATTACTGTGAGCCTTGTTCGGCGAGTGTGCATTGATTTCGAGTTTTGTACTGCACTTCTACAAGTATAGATCATAGTTGTCCAGAATCACCTATATTAGACATGATCTTTTTTTCTTCTTCTGTGACTCAATTAATGCTCACGCATCGGTCCAATTTATTGGGCATGTCTTGAATTCTTCGATGATTAAACTTAATTTTGTTTCCTCATATTCGATATTTATATTTCAGTAAAACTGAGTCATGGGAAGAATGTCTCTTAAGATATTTAGATATAGAAGAAGATAAGGATATTTAAGTGGAGTCAATTGAATCTTATTATTGTACTCTTATTATTACTGTTTAATAATGAAGATATCACATGCCTATTTCAGATATGAAAATACAGATATCACTCCACCGCTATATGTCATTAATGATTTATGCTATGTGTGCAATTTTCTTTTATCTTACACTTCATGTCCGTTATGTGTGCGTTCCAATTTTCGAAGTGTCACCGTTCAGAATCAGCCTGGGATGTGGCCAGGGCCAATGTTAATATATGTTTGTCCTTCTAAAGCTGGCATGGCTCAACTACATATCCACGTCTCCACAACAACTTCCTAACTTGATGTTTGTGGCTGTGCACACTGGTAACAAGAAATTCATAGTTCCCCGACTAATTAAGTTTAGGTTCAGACTTCCTAAACCCATAAATCTATATTATCGTGTAACTTATAACTGAGAAATTTATATTAAACCTGCCAACAATTAGATTTCTTGAAGATCACTTAGTTCAATTTTGATTCGACCTTCTCCTAGCTATTCCACTGATAAAAGCCCAATATAGAGAAAAGGAGATTTGGTATGGTTGGTATCGCTCTATCTTATGACAAATAAGTCAGGATTTGATATTAATAGTGACTTTTTATATCCATTTTATTTGTTCTTCTTTCTACTCTTTTTAGTTGTATGTGCATCTTTTACACACCGAAAAAGAAAGCCGGTAAATTAAGCACCTACGTGTGTTTGTGTATATATATGATAAAGGAGTCGAGGGAGTTCCCAGCTTATTTCTTCACATCGCCACCTAAAACCGATCTTCTTATCCTGGGACTGTTCCTTCATCCCTCCTCTCACTCACTCTATCACAAGAAGTTATTTAGAATGTCTCCAATGGAGGAATGGTTTCCTCTATCTCTGACGGTACCCCCAATTCTCATCACCATCCTTGCACTATCAATTATGTCTCTCCACTTTGTGCTTGCCAGGAAGAAAGCCGGCCATGTCAA
This sequence comes from Lagerstroemia speciosa, assembly GCA_037672795.1. Lineage (NCBI taxonomy): Eukaryota > Viridiplantae > Streptophyta > Magnoliopsida > Myrtales > Lythraceae > Lagerstroemia > Lagerstroemia speciosa. The sequence continues at coordinate 5,361,415 of CM075293.1, read as the reverse complement.
GAAAGCGCCACCCCCAGAGGCGGGGGGTTCGTGGCCGTTACTCGGCCACCTCCACCTCTTAAGCGGTCGGGAGCTGCCCCACCGCGTCCTGGCCCAGATGGCCGACAAGTACGGACCAATCTTCACCATAAGGCTGGGCATCCGCCAGGCCGTTGTGGTGAACTCTTGGGAGATCGCCAAGGAATGCCTCACCACCCATGACCGAGCCTTTGCCACCCGGCCAAGATTCATGGCTTCGGAGGTGATGGGCTATAACAATGCGATGTTTGCCCTAAGCTTTTATGGGTCCTTCTGGCGCGAGCTTCGCAAGATCTCAATCATTGAGCTGCTCTCCAAAAACCGGATCGAGCTCCTCAGGCACATCCGTGAGTCCGAGGTCCTGGCCTCAATCAGGGGTTTGTACGAGCAATGCCAGATGAAAGAAATGAAACCAGTACCGGTGGACATGACAAGTTGGTTCTGGGCTATAACCGTGAACATGGTGTTCATGATGATCGTAGGAAGGCGGTTTAATAATGAAGATGAAGTCGACGTGAAGGGGATGCAGTCCGTGAGGGACTTCTTCGATCTCCTGGGGAGGTTTGTCGTGTCTGACGGGCTCCCATTCCTGAGGTGGCTGGACCTGGGCAGCCACGAGAAGGCCATGAAGAGGACCGCCAAGGAGATGGATCGGTTGCTGCAGGGGTGGCTGGACGAGCACAAGCTCAGGAGGAGGCTGAGGGAGGAGGCTGGAGAGGGAAATACAGAGCAAGACTTCATGGACGTTATGTTATCCATCCTTAAAGACAGGGAAGATTTCCACTCTTATGATGCCGATACTGTCAACAAAGCTACCTGCATGGTAAAGCCTAATAATATATGATAAAAAGAGGAGCAAATCTTCCTGAATAACGGCGATACCAACCAATAAGATCTTAACTATTTTTATTAATTTATTGACTAAAACCTAAAAAATTCAAAAATAACTTTCAAAATATAGCTGAATCAATCCTATGTATTATTGTATGTCAGTACTAAGCACGTTCACGCGACGAGAATCCAGCGGAAGAAGACTCCCTCTGTACGGAGGACAAGTTCCTATAACTGGTTGGCTAAATCCCTTTATTATCCATGCAGGTCATGGTATTGGCAGCCTCTGATACCACAAACATTACCATGACGTGGGCCCTCTCGCTGCTGCTTAACCACAAGGAAGCCCTAAGGAAAGTTCAACAGGAACTCGACACTCAAGTCGGAAAGGACAGGCAGGTCAAGGAATCCGACCTCGAGAACTTACCTTACCTTCAAGCGGTCATCAAGGAAACCCTCCGGCTCTACCCAGCAGCGCCACTGGGTCTCCACCACGAGGCCATTGAAGATTGCATCGTCTCTGGTTACTTCATCCCAAAGGGCACCATGCTCATATTTAACCTGTTCAAGATCCACCGTGATCCGCGGGTTTGGCCCGATACATTTGAGTTCCGGCCCGAGAGGTTCCTGACCACCCACAAGGGTGTCGATCTCAGGGGACAGAACTTCGAGCTCATTCCCTTCAGCAGTGGCCGTAGGATGTGTCCTGGGGTGTCGCTGGCTCTCAAAGCTTTGGGACTCACTCTTGGCTCCTTCCTTCACACCTTCGAGGTTATGACACCAGGGGATGAGGCTGTCGACATGAAGGAAGCTTTCGGGCTGACAAATCTCAAGGCATCTCCGCTCGAAGTTCTCGCCACCCCGCGAGTTCCTCACCATATCTATTAGTAGCAGATGAAAAATTCTCAGGTAAACCGAGTTCATGAATGACGTGGTAAATTTAATCAATAAATATTTGACACATACAAGCGTTTTAAATTATAATTAAAAATATATATTATTAAGGAATAAAAAAATGAAGTGATGCTTCATGATAAATATTTATTGATAAAACTTATGGATAATGTGATGAGTTGATCTGACCTCATACAAGAAATATTTGTGGGGGGCAAATAAATGGTAATACGCTTATCCCTTATATAATATTACCGTGGAGTCAATTGCTGCACGAGTTCTAAAATCAAAGGTCCGGTTTCCATGTACGGACATCACTCGGTTTTTCCTTCTTCCCCGAAAAGTATTATCTAAAATTTTCTTAGATTTTAATATGTGTGAAATTTTTACAATTATTAAGCATCAACTTTAAAATATGAAAGGTAATTTATATAACGAACTGATTATATATTATAAACTCAATATAAGACCCGGTGGCCAACATTTGGCTGGGCTTGGGGCCGGTACTTCGGCTACGACCAACGAAGTTATCTTGTAATAATCCGACCGTATATTACACGCGGCAGCTAGCCCAATCTCTCGTGGCCGAACGGTAATAGATTGACTTTCATTCACCAGTGGCAATTGGGAAAGAAAACTCAATCGTATAATCAAGTACTTGATTGTAATTACTGAACAAAAAAAGTACTTGATTGTAAATGTTCAAACCCGACCAAAACTCTTTTGAAGTTTGTAATAATTTTTTGTCTGGAATATTGTTTATTATAGAAAAAAAAAGTAACTTTGATCCTTAATTTTTTTCTTTTTTTTTTTCACTTTCGTCTTCAGCTTCTATTTTTTGCCGTCCTTAACCTTGGCCTTTTCCATTTTTGCTATTTTGGTCCTCCAGTCAACTTTTCCGACTACATATGCTGACATGGATCTCATTTTGTTCACGAAAAATGGACGACCATTTACTCTATTTCACAGCATTATGAGATTTTTAAAATGGCCATACACAGTGTCTCTCCTTGCCACAGCACAAACAATCTGTGCCGCACCGCAACAGGGTCCCGTAATCGATTCCAGCAGGCTTCATGTCACAACACAAAGGATTGTACCACAACACTATAGCGCATAAATTCTTTCGATCTGAATCACCATTATTTTGAAGAAATTACGGATAAATTTGGAGATTCCTTTTCTCTCTAGGAGAGACTTGGTTTTCATGCATGCAATATATTTCTAAAGTTATATTCCTCGATTTTATTCCTCAATTTGAGAGGATCAGACCACTTCGTACTCTGACTGTCGAGAGAGTGGAAATTCAACCAACTTTCCTTAAACGTCGATCCCTTTTCAGCCTCTTTTTCGGGCGACTTCGTTGTTTGATAGCTTCCGTTGATCGTTGGATACCGTCCCACGTCACAGCAGCATCAATCATTAATTGCGGTCGTTTTCACCCGAAGATACAACTCGTGGTCTCTTGCAATCTGATCTACGTAATGTCATTTTCCCTCTAACTTAAAACATGTCGCATTGAGAAAAAAGACTTAATATGATGAAACCGCTCTCAATTCAGAACGAAAAGATTCTGAATTTACTTCTTATAAGTGGAGTTCTCTCTATCTATTTATTTTCTATTCCTTCTATCTCCTCATAACTTCATATTTATTTCATGTATATCGAAAAAAAATGCGTTAGTTTTACAATTGGATCGGAATTCGTGGTACAGAAATCCTCATAGAAACTTGCTAAGGGACATGGTCCCGTGCCGATATTATTGCTTAGCTCGGACCACCATGCCATGGTCGTACTTGGTATCACCACCACCAACCTCATGGGACCGGTTAGATGCAAGGCTGATATTCGTATTCAACTTTAACTTCCTAATTGCCCTCTAAGGTATCCTTATTTTCATTTTCACCGATATGGAAGAAGATGGTGGAACCTCTGTGTCCTGATTTTCATCACCCAACTCTTCAGAACAAGAAGACACAATTCTCTCGAAAAAAAATCTTAGTCTTGTGTCCGATGGATATTATGTTAGGGTGATTAATCCTAAAATAGTTTAATATTGTCAGTTTATGATACCATATAAATACTATGACGGTGAACACAAAATACTCTCTCGATACGAAGACGTACGCCGTGATGTTTTGTTTGTGTGTCATAGTGTCCGTTTTCCTTTTCCGCGACTACCTTTACAAACAAGTAGACATCCTTGTCCGACTGAACAAGGTCACAAATGAGGCATGTTGCTCTAAGAATCGATGGTACAAAAGGGATTAAGGGGAAATCTTGCATTAATGTCACTGGATAGTACGTGTCACGATATAATAGGAATTAGTCATATTTGTAGATTCATGAGTTAACTTAGGATTATAGAATATATATATATATATATATATATTTAGGATTTTTAAGGGCTTTCTTGGATATTAAATTTTTTTATTTAGAATATAAATTTATATTTTATCACTTAAATTCTCTCCTGAGCATGCTGATATGACAAATTTCTATTTATAAGACATTCTCGAAATATAAGATATTGAGAGATCTCTAGCAAGAGTTTAAGTTATAATCTTTAAATTTCATGTCGAGAATTGTGTCTGTACACCATGACTCTTTCCCTGTGCACGAACAAACCGGTAAAGTGAAGGGTGGATTATGATTAAATTGCAGAGGGAAACACAGGTAAAATGCCCCGAAAAATGCCCCGAAAAATGCCTAACCACCTCATATTCGAATCTTGGTTTGTCTCTGTGTTCTACTTCGCATAATTCCAAAGCACTGGACAAGCCCCTAATCAATCTGTGCCTCTGAGAAAACAAAATATAGATCAAATATCGCCGTGAATCGATGTATGTGTCCACGGATGTTTCCGAAAGATATTTGTTGTAATTTCCCAAAAAAAAAGTATGGGTTATTCTTTTAATAAAAAATGACAAATAATAAGTATTTTCCTCTAAATAATTTTTTTGAGAATTTAAAAGTGATATTCCGAGGGGGTTGGTCACGGTCGATATCACCAACGGTTTAGGATCGAGGGGTTCCGAATTCGATTTTTACCAGTGGTATTTTCCTTGTCATTTTATTTCATATTCCTTTTACCACATTCTACTCTCATATACCTTCTTTATACATTGACAAAATTGATATTCTGGACAGGAACGACGCCGTTTATAAGTTTTTATCTTGCCCCTAAAACCTAATGTTCTGATCCTTTGGCTCGCTCTCCCTTCCTTCCTCTACCATCTCTCCGTCCATCACCCAAGGTTTTACGAGTGTCTCTAATGGAGGAGTCGTCCCCTCTCTCTCTCTGTTAGCAGTCCCAATTCTCACCACCATCCTCGCTATACTATTCTCTCTCCACTTGATAATTGATAGCAAGCATGCCGGCAACAGCCAAAAAAAGGCCACGGAGGCGGGCGGTTCATGGCCCTTACTCAGCCACCTCCGGCATGCTTGTGTTATGATACTCTAAATTATATGCTTGTGAATATATTGTACTAATAATTTTTATCCGATATGAATATGAGTATTTGACTGAAGGTCCTTATCTAAGGCAATTGGAGGAACCTCAATGAGAATGTTCGTGAATATGAAAGATGATGAGGAAGAGCACACTTGCTTGAGAAGTAAGAGTCTATTTCAAGTTTTTTCAGCGTAAAAAAATACGTACAAAATAAGATTCATTTCATGAAGGATGTGAGAGATAAATATTTTGGTAAAGGTCATAAAATATGAGCCTAGTGAGACAAGCATATAATTATGAGAAAATCTACCACGAGTATGGTGAAGAAAATATGAGATACTCCATTTGATATATACTTGTTGCTCCTCCTATAAGGAGGTAAATATAAAACCTGAGAGATATGGGACCGGTACCGGATTACGAAAATGGTCTGAGTGAATCCTACTCTCTCTACAATAATGCCATTTAAGGGGAATTGACTCCTTAAAGGAAAATCATGTTTTGGGGTTCAAGGGCTCTTTGCTACAGACTGTGTTAGAAATGTAATATGTACTTACATTTTTAGTGCATTATTTGAATATATAAGAAATAGTGGGGGTAGCTATCAATGTCCAGTATATGGTTTAATGCAATGCATTTTCACAGCAAGAAAGGCTGGACATTTGTCATTAACAGTTTCGTAGTTTTTAAGAGGTAGAGTGATAAAGCGGTCGTGTGTACACTTCTGATGAGACTGTTTACGCAAGTTTGGAGGTGAGTGGTCACCTTCTACGACTTTCTAGTAAAATCTTAGAGTGCTTAATAAAGTGGGACAGCGCAAGGTCGTTACGAAATTAGCGCAGGCTATAGTGAACTAGAATCGATGTATAGTGTGAATATAGATCCTTTGGATGTATATTCTAAACCTGCTGTTCAAGCATTAGCTACCGTTAGGCCATGCACTACACAATAGCTTGATTATTTTATTTTATTTTGTTTTGCTTTCTATTTTTTAAAAAATTCATATTTTATTTAGTTTTTAATGTGTGAATTGTTATATTTAATTTGTGTTTGTGATTATGTTTGTGTTTACTCTTTGTGTATTTTGATGTGTGAATTATTTGTGTCTATTTGTGTGTGTTTTGATGAAGAATTATTATTAGTAAATAAGTGGAGGATTGTTGTATAATTATTTATATTTAATAATAATAATAATAAATAGTGCAACGGCAAGATGAAAATACGGAAGCAACAGTAACTTTACAGTTTAAGTGTTTTGGAGGGAAAATTAAATTAAAAAGACACGACCATTCAATCGTGAGTTCTCAAAATAGTTGTGACTTTTCAATATCTATATATATATATATATATGAATTGTATATATAAGAAAATTGTAAAAGTTACATACATATACTTTCAGATTTTCTATTCTATTATTTTATATTATTTTATTTGTTCTTTATTTTTCTCGGGTTGTGTTGCTTGTGAAGGAGCTTCATGTTTTGTAGCCATAATTCTCCTCGTGGGCATTGTATCCCGGGGTTGGATATTTCTGCTGAAGCCACGCTGCAATATTGCGGAGAAAATATTTATACTCAAGAGAATTTCCTAGAAACACCTTGCCCACAATTTCGATTTTGAAGTTTTCGATCCCATTATATTTTTATATTTTCTATCAATATTATCTTCCTAATTTTTATTATTGAAGTGTAATAATCTTTTCTACTTTGATTTTAATATTTATCTTAAATCTCGAAGAATTTTCATACAACACAGACAACTCCGTACTCGACTTTCCAGATAATGGAAAATCAACCAACCTTCCTTAAACGCTGATCCCTCCCTTCACCGTCTTTGTCGGGCAACTTCGTTGTTAGGTAGCTTCCGTTGATCGTTGGATACCGGCCCATATCACAGCTGCATCAACCATTAATAATGGCATGCAGTCGTTTTCACCCGAAGGATAATTGTGGTCCCTTACAATCAAATCCAGTGATGTAATTTTCCGTCTCTCACTCAAAACACGTCACTCTAACGATCGGATTGCAACTTGTATGAAACTTGCATGGTCCCTCGCCGATATTATTGCTTAGCTCGAACCACACGGTGGTCGTGCGAGGTATCATCAACAACCTCATGGGATTGGCTTGATGCGATGCTCATATTTGTACTCACTTCAACTTCCTAATTGATCCGCAGCTTCCTTTTTTCCCGCTCTAAGATATCCCGATTTTCATTTTCACCGATATGGAAGAAGAAGATGGAACCTCTGTGTCCTGATAAAGAACAACAAGACACAATTCTCTCGAGAAAAAATTCTTAGTGTTGTGTCCAATGGATATTATGTTAGAGTTATTAACCTTAAAGTGGTTGAATCTTATTAGTTTATAATACCATGTAAATACTATTACGGTGACACAGAATACTCTCTCGATATGAAGATATGCATCATGATGTTTTGTTTGTTTGTCATACCGTCTGTTTTCCCTTTCTGATTACCTTTACAAACAAGTAGACATTCATGTCCGACTGATCAAGGTCACAAATCAGGCATGTTACTCTAAAAATCGATAGTACAGAAGAGGAATATAGGAGAAAGTCTTGCATCGGTGTCACCGGATATACAGTACGTAACTGCTACTGAAGTGTTGTCACAATATGTAACATGAATTTGTCATATTTATAGATTCACGAGTGAATTTAGGATTATAGAACATGTGTTTTTAATATTTTTAAGGGTTTTTAGAATTTTTTTAAATTTTTATTTATGATGTGAATTTATATTTTATTACTTAAATAATATTAAAAACATGCTGATATAACTAATTTTTATTGATCTCTAATACCACACAAATAGTGCGACATGGCATTCCTGTGGCATACAACTCATTCTCGGAATACAATGCATTGGGAGAACTCTGGTCAGAATCTAAGTCAATCTTTCCAATTTCAGGTTGTTCAGAATGGTCTCTCCCCACCATGACTCTTCCCTTGTGCACGAACAAGCTGTAAAGTGAAGGGTGGGTTACGATTAAATTGCAATCTTGGTTTGTCTCAGCGTTCTACCTCGAATAATTCCGAAGCACTGGACAAGTCCCTAATCAATCTGTGCCTCTGAGAAAACAAAATATAGATCAAATATCGTCGGGAATCGACGTGATATGTGTTCCACAGACATTTCCGAGGCTAATTAGAAATGACATCTTGGCCTGTAGGATGGTTACTGGTGATATTTGAGCATTTAAAAGTGACATTCCGAAAGGGAATTTGTTATGGTCGGTATCACTCTCAATCTATGATCAATAGATTCTAAATTTAATTTTTTACTGGTGAGATTTCGCATATCCTTCTATTTCCTTTCCTTCTACTACTTTTTTACACTTACATATCTTCTTTGTACATTTGTATAATGTTCTGATCCCTTGGCTCGCTCTTCCTTCTTTATTTCCTCTTCTATCTCTGTGGCCATCGCACAAAGTTACGAATGTCTCTAATGGAGGAGTCGCCCCCCGCTCTCTCTCTGTCAGCACTCCAAATTCTCATCACCATGCTCGCTATATTATTCTCTCTCAACTTGATATTTGATAGGAAGCATGCCGGCAACGTCCGAAAATTGGCCCCGGAGGCGGGCGGTTCGTGGCCCTTACTCGGCCACCTCCACCTCCTAGGTGGTCCAAAGCCACCCCACTTAGTCCTCTCCCAGATGGCCAACAAGTACGGACCCATCTTCACCATAAGGCTGGGCATCCACCGGGCGGTAGTGGTGAACACTTGGGAGGTTGCCAAGGAATGCCTCACCACCCACGATCGGGCATTCGCCACACGGCCGAAGACTGTGGGTTCAGAGGTGATGGGCTACAACTATGCGATGGTAGGCCTAAGCTTCTATGGCCCGTACTGGCGCGAGGTACGCAAGATCTCAATCCTACAGCTGCTCTCCAGCCACCGGATTGAGCTCCTCAGGCACGTCCGCGAGTCCGAGGTCCTCGCCTCTATCAGGGGTTTGTACGAGCAATGCCAGACAAAGATTATGGAAGAACCGAAGCTGGTACTGGTGGACATGAAAAGGTGGTTCGGGGATATAACCGTGAACATGATGCTCAGGATGATTGTAGGAAGGCGGTTTAACGATGAAGATGGAGGGGACGAGAAGGTGAGGAAGGCTCTGAGGGACTTCTTCGATCTCCTGGGGAGGTTTGTGGTGTCCGATGGGCTTCCCTTCCTGAGGTGGCTGGACCTGGGGGTCACGAGAAGGCCATGAAGAGGACTGCGGAGGAGATGGACAGGGTGGTGCAGGAGTGGCTGGACGAGCACAAGCTGAGCTGAGGGAGGGGGCTGGAGAGGCAAATGGGAGCAAGAAGACTTCATGGACGTTATGTTGTCCATCTTTAAAGACAAGGAAGAGATCCACTCTTACGATGCCGATACGGTCAACAAAGCTACCTGCATGGTAAGGTTCAATCGGTCTCTCAGTAAGATCTTCTATATATAAATGTATACACACATACTTGGAATTGTAGTTAGGTTTCTCATATTCCTTTACTGGACTAAACCCAACTCCTTTTCTGTGCAGGCTATGGTATTAGCGGCGTCCGATACGACCACAGTCACCTTGATATGGGCCCTCTCTCTACTGCTTAACCACAGGGAAGCCCTCAAGAAGGTTCAACAAGAACTTGATGCCCTAATCGGAAGGGACAGACGGGTCATGGAATCCGACCTCAACAACTTACCTTACCTTCAAGCGGTCATCAAGGAAACCCTCCGGCTCTACCCAGCAGGGCCCCTGTCAATCCCCCACGAGGCAATCACAGACTGCAAGGTCTCGGGCTGCTTCATCCCGAAGGGCACCCGGCTCATACTGAACCTGCACAAGATTCACCGTGACCCGCGGGTCTGGCCCGAGCCCGACGCATCGGAGTTCCAGCCCGAGAGGTTCCTGACCACTCATAAGGATGTCGATCTCAGGGGACAGAACTTCGAGCTCATTCCCTTCAGCAGTGGTCGCAGGATGTGTCCCGCGGTCTCGTTGGCTCTCCAAGTTCTGGGACTCGCACTTGGCTCCTTCCTTCACGCATTCGAGATTACGACGCCGGGGGGGCAAGGCCGTCAGCATGGAGGAGGCTATCGGGCTGACAAATCTCAAGGCATCTCCGCTCGAAGTTCTAGTCACCCCGCGAATTCCCAACCACATCTATCAGTAGACATCGTGTGTGAGAAATAATACTATTGGATAGTTGCATTGTTGATGTTATCTTCCATGATTGATGCTACCTCTGCATGTGAGTGTTCCCACCTTTCCCTCTGTATCCACTCTATGATACATATGCATATACATATATATATAGCCCTTTTTTTCTGTGTACGCAATAGGACAAGAGGTAGTCTTGTATATGTCACGGGTAACACGTCCATGCTATTCACTGATATCATAAATCAATAAGAATCGGCCATAATATCATATCCATTATAGGAAAATCAAGCAGTAAAATATAAATTTAAAACTTTACAAAGCATAAAAAATCATAAAAACCTAAATAAAACTTGAAAAACCTAAAAAAAATCTGATATCAAAGATTTTTAAGAGTTAGTTTGAAATTTTCATTTAAAATTTAAATTTATATTTTATCATCTCATGATCCAATGATGCAACTAATTCTTATTAATTTTTTTATGCCACTGATGAGTATTAATGTGATACACTAGTCACATGCAAGAACTTCTCACGTAGTAGACCCTTTTAATTTTAGAGATAGTAAGCAAGCACTTGCATAATCAGTTGAATCCGTGAAAGGTCTTTATGTTATGAGTCTAGACCGGTTCAAGAGGGAGTAAGAAAAGAAGTGGCTCTATTCCTCCGTTACCCTCTCAAATAGCAAAATTATTTGATGACAATAACTGTGAACGGTTCATGATTACAAAAGAATAAATTCTTTTTTTTTTCTTCAGCTTCAATTTTTTTCAACGTACAAAACAAACACGTAACATTAAAGGGTGATGAAAAAAAAAAGTAAATAAATATGAAAAGTCCCACTGATGAGAATTGAATATGAGACATCATTAAATAAAGTGCAGTCCAGCCTGTCATTCTCCTACACACTGCTAGCATATCGCTACACGAACCGACTTCATTCCACTAGATGAACCGAACTCATAGAGGAGAATGGTGCCGAAATTACTGAGGGAAACGAGAAAGTCTTCTACCTAACAGCTTTACCATGTGACAATGCTTACGTAGTGACACCAATCAATACAATTAATCTATTTTTAATATTGCTCTTACTCTTTTTAAATTTTATTAAAAAATCTTTAAAATAATTAAATTATATTAACTCGTGATACCACGTCAGCATTTTCACGTGACATACCTGTTACACCCAACATTCTCCCTCGGGAAAAACACACACACACACAATAATCCCGAGGGTGCCGGAGCTCCATGCCCATTGCAGTCCTTTTCTTTTGTTTGGATAAGTATATGCCCATTTCCTGTCTCTATTTCTCTCAACGTTTGCCTCGTATAATTCCAAGCACAGCGAGGTGTCCCCTTGTCGATCTCTACCCGAGTAGATATTCATTGTGTAATAAATAATGAGTCTGTCGTATAAATCATTATTCGTGTCTTTATACATTTAAAATTAATATATTAATATTTGAAGAAAAATCGTACGACAACGAACTTGCTATACACAACTGAATATATCTCTGTGCCTAGCTTATCAAATATCCTCAATCTCATAGGATTTTTAAGAGTAACGCTACGAACAGATACGCCCATCAAACCCAATCTTCTGATCCACTGGCTTGCTCTCTCTCTCTCTCTATCTCGCAAGGTTAAGGAATGTCTCTCATGGAGGAGTCATCCCCTCTCCTCCTGCTAGCACCGCCAATTCTCATCGCCGTCTTTGCTATACTTGTCCCGCTCCACTACATAACAAGACTTCTCAGTACCAGGAAGAAAGCCGGCCATGACAAGAAATCACCCCCGGAGGCGGCCGGTTCACGGCCCTTACTTGGCCACCTCCACCTCTTAGGCGGTCCAAAGCCGGCCCACCTAGTCCTGGCCGAGATGGCCGACAGGTACGGGTCGATCTTCACCATAAGGCTGGGCATCCACTGGGCTATTGTGGTGAGCACTTGGGAGCTTGCCAAGGAATGCCTCACCACGCATGATCGGGCCTTCGCGACACGGCCCCCGATCCGTCGGTTCGGAGGTGCTGGGCTACAACTACGCGATGTTAGGCCGAAGCTTCTACGGCCCGTACTGGCGCAAGATTCGAAAGATCTCGATCCTTGAGCTGCTCTCGAGCCACCGGATTGAGCTCCTCCGGCAAGTCCGCGAGTCCGAGGTGCTCGCCTCTATGAGGGGTTTATACGAGCAATGCCGGATGAAAGAGACGAGAACGGTGCTCGTTGACATGAAGAGGAGGTTCGGGGACATAACCGTGAACATGCTGTTCAGGATGATCGTAGGAAATTGGTTTAACGATGAAGATGAAGGGGACGAGAAGGGAAGGCAAGCCATGAGGGACTTCTTCAAACTTGTGGGGAGGTTCGTGGTGTCAGATGGACTCCCGTTCCTGAGGTGGTTGGACTTGGGCGGCCACGAGAAGGCCATGAAGAGGACTGCTGAGGAGCTCGACCGGGTGCTGCAACAGTGGCTGGACGAGCACAAGCTGAGGAGGAAGCTGAGGGAGGAGGCTGGAGAGGCAAATGGGGAGCAAGAAGACTTCATGGACGTTATGTTGTCTATCTTTAAGGACAAGGAAGAGATCCACTCTTACGATGCCGATACAGTCAACAAAGCTACGTGTATGGTAAGTTCAAGTACGTACACACTCCCATTTATAGATCCTTTACAGCCTTCGAATTCGTTCTCCACGAAATTGGTAGGATAATAGAATTAATATGATATGAATTCGAGTGAACCCAATATTTCTCCCGGTGCAGTCTATGGTATTAGCCGCCTCTGATTCAACATCGGTTACCCTTACATGGGCTCTCTCTTTGCTGCTCAACCACAAGGAAGCCCTAAAGAAGGCACAACAAGAACTTGACGCCCAAGTCGGAAAGGACAGACAGGTCAAGGAATCCGACCTCAAGAACTTGCCTTACCTTCAAGCGATCATCAAGGAAACTCTACGGCTATACCCAGCTGGGCCTTTGTCTCTCCCCCATGAGGCTACTGAAAACTGCAACGTCTCGGGCTACTTCATCGCGAAGGGTACACGGCTCATCCTGAACCTGTACAAGATCCACCGTGACCCACAGGTTTGGCCCGACACATCCGAGTTCCAGCCTGAGAGGTTCCTGACCACCCATAAGGATGTCGATGTCAGGGGACAGAACTTCGAGCTCATTCCCTTCAGCAGCGGTCGTAGGATGTGTCCCGGGGTCTCCTTGGCCCTCCAAGTTCTGGGCCTCACGCTTGGCTCCTTCCTTCACGCTTTCGAGATTAGGACGCCGGGCGATGAGGCTGTCGATATGGAGGAAACCATCGGGCTGACTAATCTCAAGGCATCTCCACTGGAAGTTCTTGTCAAACCGCAAGTTCCTGACAGCATCTATCGTTGAATTTCTCATGTCAGAAGTACTTTTTAATTGTTGAATAATTTAAGTGTTAACACTTAAAAGTGGCACAACTCTCTACCAAATTTATAAAAATAGCACCAGTTTGTAAAAGTTTGTAAAACTAGCACCAATTTATGTTAAATGTCATTTTTACCCTCCTCTCTCTCTCCCCTCAAGCTCTCTCTCTCTTGCCTCTTCTTCCCCTTCATTCTGCAGCCGGCGGCAAGCAGCCGACCTTGGGCGACGGATCGGCGGGCGACAGCATGAAAGGCTTCAGGCGAGGCGACGGCGAGAGCAGCGGCCGTTGGGGCGCCGATTGATGGAGCGAGCAGCCCGCACCGTGGGCGACAGCTCATCGGGCAACGGCGTGACAGGCGTCGGGTGAGGGCGAGGCGGGCGAGGGCACGGCGGGAGACAGCGCGGCGAGCGTCGGCATGGCGGGCGACATCGTGGCGGGCGTCGGCACGGTGGGCGTCGCGTCGGGGCGTTGCAGGCTTCAGGGGGCGGCGAGCGCGTCGCTGTCGCGGGCATCGGGGGCGGCGACCGTGGGTGCGTCGGGGGCGGAGGGGACGGCGGGTGTGGGGGGTGTCTGGCGGCCGGCATCGGCGAGGCGGGGTGGGCGTCGGGGGCGAAGGGCAGGTGGAAGAGAAGGAAGGGCAGGGGCAGACGGGAGAGGAGGCAGCAGGAGGGGGAGAAATTAGGGTTTGAAATGGGGAGGGTATTGTGGGTATTTTTAGAAAAGTTATTAAAATGTGTTTTAAAATGGTGTTATATTTACAACTTTTTATAAAATAGTGCTATTCTTAAAATTATCTCTTCAAATAGTGCTAGATAAATTTTCACCTCTTAATTTAAACTGTCACGTAGTATACTCTTACATGCAAGCCTTTTTCTATGTTTTGTGGTTTACATCGTATTCGCGGGAAGCAGAATAAAACCTCAGGTTGCTCTTCCCCCACCCATGGATCCACCCAGATCTGCCCTCTCCAACTTGGCCTCGAGTCGTGTCTCTCGTGTCGATGCATCGTTTTGAAATCGAATGAAAACAATGCCCGACTTATCCGGGTGCCACGAGATGCCCAGTAATATTCTGGATCTCGATTTACCACAACCTTACAAGCTAAATTCTATCTTCAGTTAAGTAGAAAAATCATGTCATGTATTACATTTTCATTTGTCGAACAGATGAAAGGACAAAATTATTCAAGAACCGGAAGTGAAAAAACCCGGAGGTGCACCGGACCTCAATGTGCCCGGCGCCTCATCCTGGTATAGTCTGAGACCGATCCGGGAACCGAAGCTGAAGCTTTACATGGTAGGTCGTCTCGACTTCAGCCACCTTCAGATCGGTCCGGGCAAAGACTGCTTGCCCCCTGGCAAAGGCGAATGAGCCGGTCCCGCCCACAACCACGAGCTCCTGCTCTCCATCCCCGTCACCCACGTCCTTTGCCTGGATGCTGACACTGCCCGAGTACTCCTCCGTTTCAAACGTCAGATAGATGATGTTGAAGTCCGAACGGGCAAAGACCTCAGTCGGCACGATGAAGCCCTGGGCACGGCCAACAACCCGGGAGGTGCTGTGCGGGCCCTCGGTTAGGGTCCGGTGGAAGACGAGAGCCCCGGCTCCAGTGGTCAGACCTGTGGGCTGCGACGGGAGGCTCGGGCTGTGAGGCTGCTGGATGTAGAGGGACAGGTCGAGCTGGGGCCATGCCTGGCCCCTCGATGCCTTCGATCTGTGGGTCACCGGCGAGAAGAGGGCGAGGAGGATGACTGCTAGTATGGCTAGGAAGACCGTACTGCAGAAGATGATTCTCGGATACATAATGAATGGATTTGAGGGAGAGGATTGATCTGTCATGGATTATATCCATTAGGCTTCGGTTCAGATGAGATCAGGCAACCTAATCCTCTGCTTCTCACCTAAACCTCGAAATCGGAACATTATAGCAATTGCACCAATATCAGATCCTGGTACTAGCTCCACTATAAAAACTTTTTGTCTTTACAAAGACAAGCGAAACAATGTTCATGAGTTCAATCCTGTGTACCTGAATAAGTTCTTCGGGTTTGACCGAGCCTATAGAAGTCCACACAATATAGACTTCAACAGTCTGGAGCTCGAACGCAACCAAACAAGGATCTTGAGGCGAAAAAAGATTAATCATTCGTGGTAACTCAAGGTAGTTTCACCTGGAAAGGGACGGGCAGGCTTAATCCTGAGCTCTGCCTGGTGAAGATAAGTAGCTTCTTTCATGTAACCGGCGAGTTGAAGCCAAGCAAAACAATGTTCTTACAGAGAAACACAAGAAAGGGAGCTCTATATTAGCCATCATTTTTCAATCCACCCCATTGCTGATCAGATAATGAACATTCAATTTCAAACATGCTTAGCATCTACTTTGATAAACTACCAGCTAGCTTTGACATCAGAAAAAATTGGCTTATATCTCAAACAAATGGAAACACATACATCTACACATAAGGGCCAGTTCACTGGAAGAAACCACTAGTCATACCGTTGCTGAAAGAGCCCGAAGTAAGTGAAAAGGAAAAAGATACACTTTCAACAAACATTATTCCAACCTCAACGCTTGGAATACTGAGGAGCTTTACGGGCTTTCTTAAGACCGGCTTTCTTCCTCTCAACAACCCTCGAGTCCCTGGTGAGAAGGCCTTCCTTCCTCAGAGGTGCTCTGTGGTCCTCATTAACCTTGAGCAAAGCACGAGCTATGCCAAGGGAGATTGCCTGAGCCTGACCAGAGAGGCCACCTCCATGAGCTTTTACAAACACATCGTAACTAGTTTCATAGCCCAGGGTTACTAATGGGACCTTGACATATTGAAGCCACAGTGGGTTACCTTGAAGATATTCCTGCAAAGTATCAATAATGCCCAGTTAAGCCAAAAACTCTTGCTCATACAGCATGATTTGGGCAACATTTTCTCATCCATATTTTCTTGAGCAAGTCGTGTACCACAGCACTCACAAAGAAGCTCAAATGCAAGTTCATTAGTATGATTCTCAATGTAATGTGGAAAAATGCTTTGACTATCGTCAAGCATTATTATACACTTCTTCTGGATATTCAGTAAGACTTCAGCAACTTATAGATGCCTTAATCACATTTGATTTCACTTCAATCTTATTTCAAACACAGAGAATTGCATCTCCCACCCCGATCCTCTAACTAATTCCGCTTAAACATGACCCAGCAGCTGCCCCAGCTATATAGCATTTGCATTAAAAGAGACATGAATGACCTCTCCACAGCTGAATTTCTGTTTATTCCGCACCAAAGGACTCTTAATGTAAAACCTCTACTCAAGCCAAAGTCCAGAAGACAGGATTCCTGTAACTTGCATAATGTTTTCATGGCTCAATCAACCTGAAAGCCATTACCATTGATAAGGATGTTATCCATCATCTACCATACAATTTCATATCAAACAGTCAATCGAACACTTCCACATGTCCCACAAATGCACGGGGTACGATTAATCCCTCCTATCAATTCAGTAAATGGCCTGAGCCCATTCCACTGTTCAGAACTTATTCCCCACCAAATGAGACAGAAGAACAAAATTTATACGCTGGAAAGGCAATTATGAATTATCTCCTTCAACAGACACAATGAACTTTCTCAAGTCATTCGTTACCGCTTAACAGTAGATAAACAGGCTCAAAAGTATATTAATCCTGTTAAAGCTGGCAAACTTCCGGACATTTAAACAAACACATACTTGAAAATCATTCCTCTAAAACAGCTTTGCTATGGCCGAAGCAAGGACTTGAGAACAATAGAAATTATCAACAGCAGAAGAACGTAACATTTGCAATTCAAGATAGAAAAAGCAATACCTTAGCGTCTCGGTAGTTGATGATGACTTTCCCGGTGCCTTCCTGGAGAACGACCCTAGCGATGGCAGATTTCCGGCGACCTGTGCCGATGATAGTCTGAGCAGCGAACCCGCCGGGGAGGCGCGACTTGACGTACTTCTCGAGGTCGGCAGTTTCCAGCTCGGCAACGGCGGCGGAGGCAGAGATCGCGAGGGAGGACGGACGGTGACGGAGCGAAACGGAGGGGGACTTCCAGCGCGGAAAGGAGAGGGCCGCGGGCTTGTCGGAGACACGGGATGAGAATGAGAGAGAGGAGAGGGAGGACGCGAGGGAGGATATGGTGAGCGCCATTGCTGAATTGCTTCGAAGCGCTCTGTTCGGATAACGGGAAAATTCCTGAGAAAATTTGCGAGCTCAGACGAGAGAGAGGAGATAACCCAATTCGCAACATCCTGACGATTATACCCTTTAGCTCGTCATAAATTTCTTTGGCAATTTCGCCCCTCTAAAATTAAATTGGTAATTTCACTGGGGAAAAGAAAATGGTTTTGAGGATAAAATCTTAGTGCAATGTTATAAGATTTTGATTTACAACTTAGAGATCCTGATCTTAGTGCAGTATCCCTCATAGGTACAGGTGACAAAATTATTTTATTAGCCTCAATGCTCAATGACAGATTGCAGATGGGCATCAACTGTTGATGTTCAACAAGATGCAGATTTAGAGCTGCAAACATCCAACAGGAATGTAATAGGAAAAGCATGAAAACATTAACATCTGCAAAGTGATAGTCCTTTTTACCTATCTTCCCAACTTGCCATCAAGATGTGAGATAATCAGAAGAATATTAATTGAACTGAACATCGAACCAAACCTCCACATCCCTTGTGGATGCAATCGAGTTAGCTCGACAAACTTTTAACTAAAAATCAAGTTTCTCATTCAATAAAACAGTTGCTGCAACCAAACAAGCCAACGATGCTGCCTACACCGATATTGAATCTACTGAATGCCCAGTCATTCAAAAGAATTACAACAAAATGCAACTAATGCTATCACTCTGTCCTCAAACCATCTTTCGACCAGTCAGTCACTGCACTGCAGCTGGGATGATCGATCAATCGGGTACAGCATGGGCTACATGCCATTGGTCTTGACGAATAGTGATATGCTCAGCATTTCATTGCTCAGCAGCTGATCCTCCCCATCTCTTCACGCGACTTTCGGCTAGCTCGGCCTGTGGAAACCACGAACAAATACATCACTTGAGCTCACCAGAAGTAAGGAAAAACTTAACACTAACTCGTCGGAAAATACAAACCTCATTGTTCCAGTTGGTAACAGAGGTGACGATTATTAGGATCACAGTCTGCAGACAAATGCCTCCAATCAACCCTGACCAAATGCCCTTCAAGAAAACCAGGAAATTGGAAATCTTCATTAGGACGAGACACTGATCAAGAGACTTCCACAATCCGACAACATTTGGAGGGTGCATGTGGAAGCAGTGTTTGCTCACTAGTTCGATCGTAAATGAAGAAAACCAGAACTTTTTCTCATATCTCAGATCCCAAATACGGTAAGGAGTTTATATGTTGAAATTTGTTTTGATTGGAAAAATATTCACTCAGTGTCTTTCAGAGTAGACATGAACCTTACCATAACTCCAAAGTGGGCAGTAAAACCGAGAAGTATGCCAGCCGGCAACCCGATGAGATAGTAACACACGATGTTGATGTATGCAACAAGCCATTGCCATCCCGCACCAACCGCAACACCTGCACAAATTGAACCGGGAAGAGGTGTAAGACTGCTAGAAGTGAAAACAGACCATGTCTCATTTCAATCGGTGATTCAAGAGTTGCTAGTTGGATTCCATGTTTAAATACCGGAAAGTACTGGCTGCAGACTGTTGAGGAGGACGGTGACTCCCAGCAGGATAGCAAGCTTGGTAGTTTCTGCAGCAACGGCGGAGCTGCTTGTGAATAGATATGGAAAAAATCCCGGGTCGCGAACACCACGATCATGACCACCACTCCTATGGCCATAGATGTGACCGAGACCACCAGGACCGAGAATTTCGCTAGGCGGGCATTGCCTGCTCCAAGCTCATTCGATACCCGAACACTGGTGAAGGACAGCAGCAGTCCATTAGCAATGTCTTGGAACATATGAACTGATCTGGTTAGAACGGAATATAGGTTATCGAAGTTCACCTGATTGCAGCATTGAATCCTATGGCGATCATCGCATCCCATCCATTAATATTCATGCTGCAGAAAAATATCGTCCGCGGTTAAGTCGAATTATTCATGAAGAAGAACCATCTACGATTAAGTCGAAGGACTCAAAACCCAGTCAGAAACCTACCATATAGAGACGGCATCCACTGGTATTAGAGGATTTGTTAGGCGTCCTGTTATCAGGATCAATACCATCAAGTACCATAACTCTAAGCTGCAGAAAGAATTGTGAACTCTTAACATCATAAAATCTTTTGAAGATCAGTGGAAAAATGCAAGCAAATCTTCAATCGAGCACTCTAGGCTATTGGCAAGGAATGTGTACCATAACATCACAGCAGAGCCAAGAGAGAGCTTGAGAAATCCCCAGAGATCCGCAAAGGCGAGCCAGGAGAACCCAGTCCAAGCTCCATCAGAGGTGGTGATGAAGATGTAGAGGAGCTGGGCCCCGACAATGAGCCACCAGGATGCATTGAGCACGACGGCGGCCCCAACCAGGCCCCACCCAAGCTTGAGCATCAGGAGCCAGCTGAAGAGCACGTGTATGACGAGCACGACCGCCGACACCCAGGCCATGACCAGGACCTTCCTCTGTGCCTGCAGGAACTTCTGTATCGGGAAATTCAGCGCATACGCGAACAACTGCGGTATCATCCACAGCGCAAACTTACCTGAATCCACAATGAGAGCATGATTAACTCTTAAACATCAGTGCGAACATGGATCATACCAGGAAATGTGACACGAACCGGCTGCTTGGGAGATCTCAGCAGTCTCTCCAAAGAGCACGAGAATGGGAGGGGACCAGACATAGATGGGCACCAGAATGCAGGCGGTGATCACCAGGATGACCCATGATCTCTGCATATATATCCCGAGCATATTGATCTGCCCCGCACCGAAAGCTTGTCCACACAGCGTCTCCAGTGCACTCCCCATTCCCAGCTACAATCAACACATCATCAAGGAACGCTCAAGCTTCGTCGATATGAACATAATTCATAGTAATGCTCTGTTTTCAAGCTACATCAATATGAACACATGGGATACGCATAGGTATGGATTCAAAATCCAACCAAGGGTAAAAATCACCAAATTTTGTAGAGGACAGGATTTCCCCAGCTCTGGGCAATCGCCCCGCATGACCCTAAATCCATCCCTGGATACACATATATCTTTAGTGTTCAACATCATTGTACTTTAACTAAAATGCTCTGTTTTCCTTTTTCCGCCGTAAGCATGTTTTCTGTTCTGTCAACTACATACATTCTTGGCAGAAGCAATAACTACGTATTAAGAGCCGGCGGTATGAACGGGAGAATATGAACAAGTGCCCTTCAATTACTAATTTACCATGACACCGAAGGCGAGGCCGGCGACAACCGAGTTCTCGACGGAGACGGCGGCGAGCTCCAGCTCCCCGATCTGGCCCGCAAATGTCTGGGTGAGGGCGCCGATTGAGTACTGGCATATTGCCGTGAGGATGGCCGGGCCGGCAATGCGCCACAGCCTCTTCGACTCGCTCCCGAACTCTCTGACGAAGCCGCTGATCCCCGGCCGCTTGCTGACCTCCTTTTCTTCCAGGCCGTCGTCGCTCCGATGGTTGCTCAGCAGCGGACTTTCCAGTGCCGCCATTGTTGTGTATAGTAAGGCTAGGCGAGCCGGGCTCGGTGGCGGTGGGGGTTGCAAAAATATATGTGCGCGCCACGTAGCTCGTCTAACGTGAGTCGGTATATATATCAATGGGAGCTCAAATACAAAAGAGAACTTTGATCTTTCTACCGAAAAAGAGAATTTCAAAACGGAACGGATCGGGGTTTTGGAATAGGCCGCAAGATTGTTTTTTTTAACACATAATATCACCGGATCTGAAGAGTGCACATTGAGATTAATCTGTAATTAGATCGGGATTCCTAAGAAAATTTATGTCTGCTCTCGCAACCTAGGATTCGATTTTGAAATTGCTCATTTAAGAATCTAGTGAGAGAATCACTTATTACGACTGTATGATCTCTATATAATATAATATATGGATAAATTTCACTAATAATTATTTAATATGTAAATAAAAAAAGCTCATATATTTTAAGAAATTAGAATATTAATGAACAAAACATATGTCGTGGCATTTTTTTTATATCAAGTAATTAGTGGGCCCACGAGTTTTCATGGGATTTAAACGAGGGTAAGTTTTTATATCATATAAGATTTGAACCGAATCAATTCGTTATAGACTAAAATTTCTTAATACAAATGGTACTTAAATCTAAAATCTTAATTAAAAAAAAAAAAAGGCTATGACTATATCTGCTGCCAACGATCTTGCTAAGACAGTAGATTTCATGCTTGCTGTTGATGCAGCCAAAATGAAATGAGGAATATGTACATGTATATGTGTGTGTGTGTCATCGCATTAATCGTTTGGCCTCTGGACGATGACGTGGACTAATAAGGGTCGTGGCACTGTCCCCGTCCCTTCAATCGCGGAAGGGTAGGGTAGAGTAGGTACTGTGAATAAAACAGGGTGGCTGCGTCGGGGAGATTCACCGGAGGATGCATGCAAGGAACTCCCATTGAATCTGTCCTTGCACTGGTTAATTTCCCATCGCATGAAAGGACGTGTCCTCTTTGGGAGCTTTCCCTGCACGAGTGGATGTGGGTTTTCCGCGCCGGCTCCTGCGCGGTCAGAACGGCGCAGACAAACAAACTTCACTCCCTCGATTAAATTTGCCTACAATTCGACCGATTTTCATGCATTCCGTCTATCATTTTGGCCCCTCCGTCAAAGACGTTAACGGAACCATCAGTTTTTATCCTACGTGGAGCTGATGCAGAGGGACGTGGCAAACGGAACTTTCTTTCTGTTCAAAACAGGAAAACGACACCGCTTCTCCCCGACTCACGACGTCGTCTTCTCCTCCTCTTTCTCACCCATGATCAAGGGTTTGAAATTGAAAACCCCAACTCCCAGAATCCTCAACTTTCTGTCAAACTTGAAATTCAAACATTGATTTCAGCCCTCAGGAAGGACGAGCTGTTACTCACAATCGCATTCTCTACTAATGGCTTTGCTTGATTGATAATTTTCTTTGACTCGGATGTCAAATCCCGGTTCCTCTTGCAGGTTTGAATCGCTGCGGGAAGAGTTGCAGGTTGCGACCGAGAAGATATTAATAGGGTTCCTTCATTTCCTGATTGATTCAGAGAAATTGATGCCGACCTCCTGCTAGTCACCTCCTTCCCGTGGTGGCTTCCTCGACTGCTGGCTACGAGCAATTAAGCCGGTTTCGTCCTGTATCCTGTATTCACTGCCATCGTAAGAACGACGGGACTGCGAGTCCAGGTCATCATGTTGGTTGCCATTTCCGACAACGGAGACCATGTATGGAGACACCTGGGACCTATTGTCGAGGTGAGGGATCATGTTGTGGTTGTGGAAGAGGTGAATCGGGAAGTTGTTGCGAAGAGGGACATCGGGGTTGTCGGACGACTTGAGAAGTGGGAGGAGGTGCCATCACTATGGTAGTGCTTGCTGGCCTTGGTATGCTCCTTGGCCGTGTGGACTGGTGGCTGCCAGTGCTTCAGCACCGTCAGCCACTTTTTCGTTGAAAATGGTTGTCTTCGTGCTCGATCCCATTTGCGTACAAAATATGGAAATCACAACTGCCAAAAATGAATGAATAGATCACTCCTTACGTCATTTTGTATTGCATCAGCGACGACGTTTGGCAGGGAAAGAAGAAACTTCCGTCACCCATGTCTCTGCCACATCATAGCAACCTAGGAAGATAACGGATGGTTCTGTTAATATGTTTGACAGAAGGACTAAATCGACCGACGGAATCGAGAAAGATTGCTCAATTGATGGCAATTTTTATGAAGGGACTAAAGCTATGGTAATTCAAACATTAAAGAAACAAATTGATAGTTTACTCAATGTTGATCATTCATTCACTCGCCGGCGTAAGTGTAATGGCTGCTGTCTTGTACACAACGGTCTCATCATGTAATATAATCTTGCTTGCATCAGTTAACTGAATTTAAATTTTGTAGAGCTGATTCTCATATCTTTCTGGAGTTTTGTTTAAAAAAACTATAAATTTAACCAATTTTATTAATTATTATTATCGCATAAATACAATCACGTAATAATTATACGATATCACTTCTCCTCACGAAGTCAGTAAACTTCCACGCCTTCCCTCAAAATGCTTTCCATAATTCTGGAAGCGCTTCTCCCACGTTGGTTTCAATAGACTTTGACAAAATGCAAAACCTGTGTGTGTGGTATGTATTATATTAATAATATTATTAATTATAAATTCATAAATAAATAAAATATAATTAATACATACAAAAAAGAGCATGTGGAGCCTAATAGAATAAGTGGCGGGAGAGAAAAAATATAATTGGGTAGCTATATTTGTTAAATTTACCATCTTATCCCTCTTTGATTTCAAATCTTATAGTTATTAAAATTTTAATTATTATACGTAAATGACAAATATAAAAAGTTAAAAGTGACACCAAAGAAAATGTGTTTGCTTAATGTAATAACAGATATGTCACTTCTCATACAATGACAATGAACTAACACCGTCTAATGGTATGAATTACAACAATATGAAATCGTAAGATTTTAAAGTATGTAATGTAACCTACAAAATTATTTGTATTCGTAGAATTCTTAGAATGTAATAATTCACGGTCGCCATGCGTGTACTTACCAAATTTTATATCTATCAGCACATCGAACACGTCTTACTATGTGAACTTTTGGTACACGTCAGCCATGCTCACTCTAAGCAATCGAACAGAACCCATTGCATTGCTTTTAGAGCCGTACGTTAAATTCTCCGTCCACGCACATTTATGGGTGACAGGACGAGGCTTCACATGCCTGCTAACAGAATTAAGTGTGTCTCATCACCGAAAAAAGAGAGAGAGAGAGAGAGAGAGAGAGGTATCCTTTGCAGTCGGTCAACCAAGATCATTTACACCTCGAGCAGAAATGGATTTATTGGGTTCGGTTAGCAAATGCACCCAGGCCTAGCCACGGTTCAGGAACCGGGCGGTTCCGGTTTCGTGGCCCCCTGGAATCAGCCCTGAACCGTCCAAAGGTTCAGGGGCGGTTTGGAACCGGACGGTTCCGGTTTCAAACCGTGGTTCCATCTGGTTCCGAACCGAAGGCCTGGAACCGGCGGTTCGGACCCCTGCCAGCTGGAGGTTAGACAATTTTTTTTTATTTCTCTATGGTTCCGGTTTGGAACCGCCGGTTCCGGACCGGTTCAAGTTTCGGTTCGGAACCGGCGGTTCCGGTTTCTAAGGCAGCTGGAACCGGCCCTGAGCCTTAGCCCTCACGGTTCAAGGGCGGTTCCGGGCCAGTTCTGGGCCCAAACCGGCCCGTGGCCAGCACTAATTGCACCGTCGAAACTGGTAAAAGTCAATGAATTTTGTTAAAAGTATACGTATGATTTAATTGTTTTTATATGCATCTACCGAGTCATCTTGTTTCACGAACGGATCCGTCGGTATCAACCTCTTACTCTTTCTTTATAATTTTGCCCCCATTAGATTCCATAAATTGACAATACCGGTTAGTTCCGGGAAGTTTCAACAGATTCTGAATTCGATTCTCGTGAACTGTGCGTGCTAGCTCCCGTGGAAAAGAGAAGTCATTCCACTACTCTTTCTTTTCCGGTGATAAGGGGGTCTATAATACGAGTACAGGAAATAAAGAGAAATGTAAGGGGCACATAATTCTCATGATAAGGATCGAACTCTTAACATCTTGATTATGAGTTAAAATAACGTGCCGCTGTACTATGACCATGCCCTCGAAGTGATTTCACTACTTTGATGGGCTAGGAAGGATGACATTTGATCCATGAATTTGCTCGCCCCGGTGTACATAAAACATTTCCCTCTAGCGGGCCCAATTTGACCCGTGCATGCTCCTGTCACGAGAATTTTAGCCCAATGAGATCTCCCATAATTGACGTGCATGCGCGCTAACCACAGATTGAATAGGTGACTACCGCCGCGTGCAACTTCCAGCACAACCAGACTATAACCTGACTCGAAGGACGATCAGTCTTAACGCGTTTGTACTAGATTGCTACCTTCGACTGGCCGCAGAACATGCCATAAACTCCACCACATTTACAGAAAGCAGTTCTCTTCTTCTACATGTTGATTTACTCTACATATTCTTCCTTTTACTCGCAGTTTGTTTCTCTCTGTTGCAGCCATTTTATTGGGAGATATGGCGATCTGCACGGTTTGGTTTGCAGGCGACAAGATCATGAAAACTGCTGGGCCGTCTCCTTTAATCCCTTTAACTAACCTCATCTTTCTCGCCTATTTAATTACAAAAAAGGTTTCCCCCTTTAGCACCACTCGTTTGAGATTCAGTTTGGATCCAAATCGGTCGTACAAACAATTCCTCTTGTATAAAGACAGACACGATGGGACGTGACCGACACCGAACATGTTCGGGTCAGAATGTACGTACAATCCCTTATCGTGAACTAGTCGCACCACAAGTTAATGTCCTCTTATCGATACCGTGTACGTACCACACCAAGTCATGGAACTTATTAGATTTTTAAGAGTCTTAACCTCTTTTCCACCTAAAAGTCTAAACTGATAGGTGGTGGTACCTAATTCTATTATAAATTCAAGTTTCTTTTTCAATTTAGTCGACGTGGAATTTTTAATTTTCAACACCCGTTCTCACATGACAACACGTTTAACACGTTCCATTAAACACCCGCCCTCAACAACTGACCTTGAGCCAAGTATTTTTCTTCCCGTCTCGGATAAGGGGACAAACTACTACAAGATGAGCATTCTCTTCCGTTCTCAAGCTAACATATGAGTTGAACTTTTTCCATGCTCGAAAATAATCATGAGCAAGATATCTTTCTTTCGATCTCGGACTCAATAGAACACAAGTTTCACACTCGTACCTGGCATGGTGTGAATTCAGAATCGACCTGCTCTGATGCTATATTAAATTTTTAATTGGATTTACAAGAATCTTGATTTCGTTTCTACTTAAAATGTTAAGCTGATAGATAGTAGGGCTCGTTACCATGGATTTCGGCTGCCGAAACGCGTTTCGCTCGCACGTTGTGGATTGGGTGATATTAAGTAAAAAGGGCCCAATCTCCCCAACCGACAGCCGTGCGTGACCGCCCTCATGGGACTACCGCTGGGAGACAGCCACGACATCAGCAAAATCTCCTGTAGACCCTTCAAATTTTGTTTCCCCGATAACCTAATATCCAAAAAATCCGATAGTATCTTCCTATTCCATATTCGAATTAGCATTAAACTCACATCTGTCATGTAAAATGTAAATTCTAGGTCTAAAAGAGAATTTGGACGAAAACACGCAGTCTCTTATAACATTCAATAACAATAATATAAATAATTTATGTGTCTCTTGACGGCGGTAGTCTAATATAAATCTAGATCTATATGAGAGTTCTTTCTTGTTAATCTCATTATTCTCCAACTGAGAGCATGTAGTTGTCTGATACACAATAATTTAACACTGAATATTAAAGAATAAAATTTTTCTAACCATAAGTTTTTTTATACACAAAACTCAAATTTGGTACTGCTTTTTACAGGGACGGATCTAGAAGTTTGCCAACGGGCAAAACTCAAGGAAAACCAAGAGCTGGGTAAAAAAGGGACGAGTCCTAAAGCGCGGAGCAAAATAAAATACCAAAAATAAAACACGTATAACTTTTTACAATTTTTCTGAATATAAATCAGACGAGCATGGCCGCGCTCCCTTAAATCCAGATTCTAGTGAAACATGTTGTTTCTTTGACTTTGCTTTCATTCGTAAGGAAAAATGGTCCTCCTACCCCAATGGTAGCTAGGGTTGTGACAATTCCATTTGATGGGCCCAGGCCCATGCGTTAACACGACCGGCCCAGAACTTGAGGAGGCCCAACCCAATTTTCCAACCCTAATAACTAAGACAGAGGCAGCTTTGGAAGGGAGAGAGCAGAGGCTCCCGTGAGGGGTCTCGGGGCCTCGGGGATCCTCTTCCGATCCTCGGCTCGTCTTCTTCCGCCCGATATCTCTCACGAAACCCCAACATTGGCGCCGTCTGTGGGAAACGATCGACAAGCCTGGCTCTTCGATCATCTCCACCTCAATCTCGAATCCACGAGGTCCTTGCTCCAGCTTCGGTTCCTGTGCAGAAAGCTGTCCGCTTCAGCTACCACTTCCGTTTCTGAGCTCCAACGGCGCTGCTATCTCTGAGGGACAGATTCCGACCACGAACCAGAACCCTCTGCTTCTGCGAGCCTACCGCTGCTCACCGGATCCAAGCCCTCCTCCACCGGTTCTGGCTCTGATTGCCCCGGCCACGACAGGGCTCCACCATTCAGGCTTCACTGGCATCGAATCACCTCCGATTCTAGCCTCACACCACCTCAAGCCTACGACCTGTGTCTGACCGTCCATGATCCATTCAGCCGAGGAAGGACGGAAAATTGGCCTGCTAATCTCGCCAACGCCAGCCTAAGCAGAGCCATCCTGCACGTCTCCTTACTGGTAAGGCAGGTAATATCCAATCACGTTCTCCGCCTTCATTTCTACCATTTCTTTTGCTGGATGCTCTGATTGGCTTGGCATGTTGTTGATTCATCGCTGAAATGCCGGCTCGAGGCCTTAGTCGATATTATTTGTGATGCTATCTTTGCCACGATTTGCTGTCGAGCTTGCTGGGGGTGGGTTGCTTCAGATGCTACCTCACTGAATGGAGGCTCGTGTGGTATGAAATTGAAAATGGCTGCGGCCTTTGTATTGCTGTGGTATTGGTTGTTAGAAGCTGCAATTTGTCCTGATTGCTGTTACACCTTGCTGCATATTTTTTCCACAATTGTCATGGCATTTTCACTGAAGTTCGGGCTTATTAATGTGTATAGTCGCTGCCGAACTTTGCTCGATGATCTCTCCTACCTTTCATCTCTCATTTGAGCAGATTAGAGCTCTAGTCGGTTTATCGTTACGGCTGCTCTTTGCTGCAAGTTTTCACAGGCTTGTTTGCCATTTTCATCCGAAATGGGGCTGTTTGATGTCCGCAATTGCAGCTGCTACCCCCTTGACATTTTTCCTTGATTTGAATGCCAATTTCACCGAGAATAGGGCTGTGCATAGCCCAATAATGCAGCAGCTCTCTGCTTGGTAATTTCTCAAGACCTCGAGGTCATTTTGACAAGAAAAGAGCTCACTATTAATTGCTGTTGCAACGCTTCTTGCTCAGTGCTTTCCCTCAATCCTAATGTCATTTTGATGGAGATTGTGGGCTCTTAAAAGTCCAAGCTGCAGTTACATCTTCGTCTAAGTTTTATCCCCGGTTCAATGGCATTTTCAATGAGAATCGGGCTCTTATCCATTTGATTTCGTAGTAGCCTTTTGCCCGGACTTTTCTCTTGGTTCCCATGGCATTTTTGGAGGAACAGGGGCTGTTTATTATCAGTCCTTGTGGCTCCACCTTGTTCAATCTTTTCCATTGATTCTAATGACCCTTTTGATAGGAAAAGGGGCTGTTTAGCACCAGTAATTAATGCTGGCCCTTGTGCGGCGACCCCTTCAGTTTTTAGCACCGTTTCCTATGAGAATCATACCATTTATATAGCAGCTATTCACTCACCATTTTTCACTTGATTACCATGATATTTCAATGGAACATGGAGCTATTTAAATGGCTATGCTTGCAGCTGCCTTTGCCTAATGTTCTCCTTATTTTAATGCACTTTTAGGGGGAAATAGAGCTATCTCTCATCTTTTATTGCAGCAGCTTTTTACTGCGTGTTTTCCATTGATTTGCGTGACAATTTTGATTGAAAATGGGGCAGATTATTATATGTTATTGCAGCTGGTCAGTACTCTCTTTTCTTTTGCCCGTTTTTGATCTCATTGTAGCCTAGAATGCGAGCTATTCATCTACTATTAAGGCGCTGCTATGTGCTTGATTTCCTTGTTTCCGTGGGGGCTCAGCGGCTTTTCTTACGATTTAGTGTTCATGGTGAAGTGTATATACTTGCTCCATTACTAATTGTGCTGGAGCTCATGATATGGATCCCATTAATCCAAAGACCTCAGCAATTCTGAGGCACCAAAGACCTCGGCACGCCCGGGGCACGCTGAAAAGCGTTACAAAAAAAAAAAAAACCCAAGACCTCGGCACGCCCGGGGCACCAAAGACCTCGGCACGACCGGGGCACGCTGAAAGCGTTACAAAAAAAAAAAAAAAAAAAAAAAAAAAAAAAAAAAACCCAAGACCTCGGCACGCCCGGGGCACCAAAGACCTCGGCAAGCCGGGGCACGCTAAAAGCGTTATATAAAAAAAAAAAAGTCCCAAGACCTCGGCACGCCGGGGCACCAAAGACCTCGCACACCGGGCACGCTGAAAAGCGTTACAAAAAAAACCCCAAGACCTCGGCACGCCCGGGGCCACCAAAGACCTCGGCAAGCCCGGGGCACGCTGAAAAGCGTTTACAAAAAAAAAAAAAAACCCAAGACCTCGGCACGCCCGGGGCACCAAAGACCTCGGCACGCCCGGGGCACGCTGAAAAGCGTTACAAAAAAAAAACCCAAGACCTCGGCACGCCCGGGGCACCAAAGACCTCGGCACGACCGGGGCACGCTGAAAAGCGTTACAAAAAAAAAAAAAAAAAAAAACCCAAGACCTCGGCACGCCCGGGGCACCAAAGACCTCGGCACGACCGGGGCACGCTGAAAAGCGTTACAAAAAAAAACCCAAGACCTCGCACGCCCGGGGCACCAAAGACCTCGGCACGACCGGGGCACGCTGAAAAGCGTTACAAAAAAAAAAAAAAACCCAAGACCTCGGCACGCCCGGGGCACCAAAGACCTCGGCAAGCCCGGGGCACGCTAAAAGCGTTATATAAAAAAAAAAAAGTCCAAGACCTCGGCACGCCCGGGGCACCAAAGACCTCAGCAATCCTGAGGCGCCAAAGACCTCAGCAATTCTGAGGCACCAAAGACCTCGGCACGCCCGGGGCACCAAAGACCTCTGCAATTCGGAGCGCCAAAGACCTCAGCAATTCTGAGGCACCAAAGACCTCGGCAAGCCCGGGGCACGCTAAAAGCGTTATATAAAAAAAAAAAAAGAAGTCCAAGACCTCGGCACGCCCGGGGCACCAAAGACCTCAGCAATCCTGAGGCGCCAAAGACCTCAGCAATTCTGAGGCACCAAAGACCTCGGCACGCCCGGGGCACCAAAGACCTCTGCAATTCGGAGGCGCCAAAGACCTCAGCAATTCTGAGGCACCAAAAGACCTCGGCATCCCGGGGCGCCAAAGACCTCAGCAATCCCGGGGCGCCAAAGACCTCGGCAAGCCCGGGGCACTCCAAAAGCGTTACAAACAAAGACCCTGCGACCCAGGGGCACGCTTAATGCGTTCAAAAAACAGACCCCCGCAACGAGTACATCCTAAATTCCAGTGACACCGCACACGCGTTACATCCTGACACGACTATAACGTATTGCGACCGCTTGTGACTCAGCTATAGCGGGGCTTATCAAGGCTCGGAGTAACGCTGTGGGCCGTTGCATTACTTGAGAACGTTAAGTGGCGCTGCAGAACGTTGCACTAAAATTAAGGTGAAAGACGTCCAGGTGTCCGAACTTCATAAGGCGTCACTCCACTCAAGTTATCGCATATAGAGTGTCGCATCATTTCGCAAAATTAAGCAAAGCGCCGCCAGCAGTCGAGACCCAGGAGTCTTAGGGAGATCGACGCTCGGATCCAGGCGTTGGAGGCCATCTTTGAAAGCCTGAGTCCTCCATAGCCTTACCATTACGCGCCGCCAGCTCCTCTGTTAAAGCGTCGCTGGACTTGGAACTCCACAGCCTCCTCCTTGGCGCGTGATACCCCCGCCGCTCTCTCGGCTTGCTGACTCGCCCAGGGATTTTGTTTGCTGTTGGACGTGTAAACAAGCGAGGAAACTACGAGCGCTAACGCGCGTTCCAAACAAAAGACCCCTGCGACCCAGGGGCATGTTAAAAGCGTTAAAGACCTCGGTAAGCCCGGGGCGAGATTCCAAGACCTTTGAAACCCAGGGGCACGCTAAAAAGCGTTAAAGACCTCGGTAATCCCGGGGCGAGATTCCGAGACCTCTGCAACCCAGGGGCACGCTTAAAAGCGTTTCAAACAAAAGACCCTCGCGTTTCAGGGGCACGCTAAAGAGCGTTTCAACTAGAAGCGTTTAAATCAAAAGACCTCTGAGACTAGGGGTATGCTCAAAAGCGTTTCAAATAAAGACCTCCGCATCCCAGAGGCACGTTCCAAAGCGTTCAACAAACCATAAACACATTACTAGTCAAAATTCAGCACAGATAGAATCTGTCGTGCCATAAAGGAAGGGCCAATACTCATTATATATCAAATGACGCTATGGCAATCTTACAGGAAAAAGCGTCATGTTACCTAATGCTGGCGCAGAAGATCGAGGCCAAGAATGGTGGAAGGATCAGCGCTCGGATAAAGACGCTGTAGATCATCTCTCACGGAGCCAAGTGACTCCTCAAAAGCTTTACGCTGCTGTGCCTCGTTAGCTCCTCTAGGAAGGCGTCGCTGGACTTGAAAGCCTAAGACATCGATAATCCCAAGGCAAGACCTCTACAACCTCTGCAACTCAGGGGCACTCTAAAAGCTCAAAGACCTCAATATTCATGAGGCAAAATCCAAACATCTCTGCGATTCAGCGGCATGTTGAAAGCGTCAAAGACCTTAGTATTTCATGAGGCAAAGCTCAACACAACTGTTGCTACTCAGGAACGCCCTACCCAAGACCCTTGCGACTCAGGGGCAGCACATGCTGCAATCATAGCACAGATAAAAGTCTCCAAAATCCAATGGCCTATAGTTATAACATTAATATTATGCAATCACATCGGAGCGCTATCAATCATATAAGAAAGCTCCAAATCCAAGGACATCAAAGGGTGGCAGAGCCGTAACTCCTCCAGTTTTATCCCCCACAACCTCGCACAAGGTTTCACCGGATATTCAATCTCTGCAGCAGTTTTATCTAATATGACCACATTAAGCTCATTAGAGCGGCTCCCTGTCTCATGTCGGAATACAAGTAAATCCCTGGGTTTTATGGAGTAGTAGTTCAAAAATTCCGGCCACCCTTTTTTCTAGCCCAACAGAAGTCGCCTGTCCTAAGCTCCACTTCCCGAGCGTCATTAGTTGGGACCTCGAGGATCACAATGTCGGAGCTGGATAGATGCGTCCCGTATTTCCTAACGAACTTCTTTGGCATGATGAGTTTTCCGCTTTGAATCCGCTCATTGAGCATTATCTTGAAGAAATGGGGTGCTTAGGAACGAAGGAACTGCTCTCACTCACTTCCATTTTGGGGTTGCCTTGTCGTGCCTTCTCTACCTGGGTTTTCTAACAAGGGATCTCCATTTATGAGTAACAGAAGGGAGCTGGATATGCTAGACATTTCAGTCCACATTTCATCGGGTACTGCAAATGACAACAGCTTACTGTCTCCCAACAAAGGAAATCGAGCAAGCCTCCCGGACAGAAGAAAAGTTATTCATGTCTGTGGTTCCAGAGTGGGGTCGGTGTCTGGTTCCTTCTCTTTGAATTCATGCACAACAAACATCTCTCTCCTTGCTAAAATAGCGTCGCTCCGGTTATCAAGCGGTGACGAAAGCACAACATCGTCATCCTAGGGGAGGCCCAATGCCTTCGAAATTATAATCAGTTTCCCGCGCTAAGTCTCGCGAGAAACTCAGGGGCAAGTGATGGGCCCAGGCCCATGCGTTAACACGACCGGCCCAGAACTTGAGGAGGCCCAACCCAATTTTCCAACCCTAATAACTAAGACAGAGGCAGCTTTGGAAGGAGGGAGAGCAGAGGCTCCCGTGAGGGGTCTCGGGGCCTCGGGGATCCTCTTCCGATCCTCGGCTCGTCTTCTTCCGCCCGATATCTCTCACGAAACCCCAACAGTGTCCACCATATAGATTGAATTTTTGTTTCCAAAATAAAATATCGAGAAGCGTGTTTCAAATCCAAATGAAATAATATATAGTAGACGTGTAATGGGACGCAATTACTCACTCACGAAATTCATGGGAATCGAAATCAATTATAAATGAAGTTAATGGATCGATCGACAAGATAACATGAGCAGCAGCAATTCCCGGAACATCTTTTGCCCAGTTTCCTGTAATAAATGTCGCGACACGAGAGCAGTAACACACCGGTCCGCATTCGAGTCCAACAATTATTTTTGCTCCAATGTTCAGATGAGGTGGATGAATAGGTAGATGAAGTCGAGGAAATTCTGAATTGTATGGATTGTCCCAGGATCTGTGACCATAGACCCAACTCGATGCCCGTGATGTCGCATTCATTGCTCTCGAACCCAATAAATTCGCCGCAAAATGGAGGGGGTACTGCGACGGCTCTACGGTCACGAAATGAACCCAGCAGGGCATTAATTCAAGGACTGCTGCCCTTCCTTGTTGTAAGAACTTAGCCAGATGAGAGAAGGGGAGGAAATTGGGATTTGGTGCTGAAAAAGAGTTGGCCCTCCATAGGACAACCACGGTATGCCGAGAAATCTATTTTTCAGCTGATGAAATAAACTACGGCAAGTTGGAGAGTTGTCGAGTCACCGAATGAAGATCTTCATCGGTGTCAGCTAAGCTGTCGGATGGAATCTTCTCATGCTTCCTGTAGAGAATCGAACCGACCCTGGAACTTGAGATTCTAATGGAGTATCCTCTCACTTCTCTAGAAATCACAAGAACAACAAGCAGTCTGCAACCCATGAAGAGAGATGGAGAGGGGGGATACCTTGAACTGGCAGGATCTCTATTCTCGAACTCGGCTTTGCTGGTGTCGTAGCAGCATGTTACAATACATCGACCTGAAGTAGGATATCAGATTATTATGTGAATCTTAAGAGTCAGCAAGTTCAGTCGAGTGATGAACAGAACTCAAAAAGAAAAAGTAACACACTTACGAAATAGCTTATCTACTTGCACTACATCAGTAGACAGTACTTCCTACATACCATAGAATTGATGTCAGCTGCTATTCAAATTGCGGTCAAGAAGGGGAGAAGTTTTGACGATATCGCCGAGGAGGAAGTAACATAAAGGGATGAAGCTCGAAGAATACGGACATCTCTAGGATTACTTTTGTTTGAAAATGCATTCTTCAAATGCTGCTTTATTCATATCTCTGTTAGATAAAAGGGTGGATTACCAATGTCTAGTAATGTATGCCGAATTTGAGATACGAAATATCATTATCTGCAGTGGCTCATCAAAGATTAGATCTCAATGTAGGACCTTTCACCATTCCAGGCAAAGCAGAAACTTTCTGCATTGTCCGGTCAGGTATTTAGTCAAGCAAGTACCAGTGCCATTCCAATCTCACAAACAAGAGTAACATGAGAACCAGGCACTCGCATCTATGAATTTACTGTGAGGCTGAACTGAAGCATGGCATTTGCAATATCTGTCCGTCTCCATCCACGTTTCGCACCTTCTTTCTGGCTTGAGAATCCTGTTCAAGAGAAGATACAGACGCCACGTAAGTGACCAAATTGCCGACCACATAACTCAGCAACTGTTATTTTACAGAGTTCAGCCCGCGAATATGACAGTATTTGGCTGAACAGACTCTCTTCCACCTCCGTCGATTAAAGCTCGCCCTTAATTCTCACTTGCTGCATATGCAAAATGAAAGTTCCATCATGAATCACCAAAAAGGCAGTGGCTTTGGAGCGTTCTCGATAGAGGGAGTCCTTATCCGCCAAGAGGAATCCGCTCCGGAAATGCGATCCGGTCAATCCCTGATCAAGAAACAACAGAAAACTAGCAAGCTACCTATGCAAGTAAGTACATGCTCATATGAAGAAAAAAAGAGATGACTTCACAATTAATTAACCAATTATTCGTGGTCTCTATGGATTCCTGTGAATTCGGATTAACCGATTGTTTTCGTTTTGTTATGATCGATCCTTTAGCCATTTCTAAGCAGAGAAGAAGGGACAAAGACTAGATTGCAGTTACAGGGGGACGGAACGACGAATCGTTATATGTCAGTTAATTTAGCTCCACTTCTGTTGTCAAGCTGTCGTTGTAGTATAGTGGTGAGTATTCCCGCCTGTCACGCGGGCGACCCGGGTTCGATCCCCGGCAACGGCGTTTTCATTTTTCCATTCAGTATTCCCTATACGTTACTCTTGGAGACAATTACACTTTGGTCCTCATGATTTGTTTGACTATTCATTTCGGTTCCTGCAAGTTATTACACCTTGGTCCTCAACGTTTGTTCGATTACTCATTTCGGGTCATCTACTTCTTTCTTTTCATCTTGTTCAGTCTCTCCTAACTGTGTATTTCTTTTATTTTCGACCAACCTATTGGCCTGGATCGGCCTGGTGTTTCTGCTCGGGGAAGTTCACCATCAGCCTCCTCATTTTGTCTAAAACCTTGGCTTATAACAATCCAAAGTTTTTCATATATGGTCGAATATCATGGAAAAGAACACAAAAAAAAAAAAATTCAAAGAATTATGGAACACTTTTTTTACATTGGCATGGAAGTTTTTAATATTAGATTCATTCAACCCTTCTTCTAATGTAAAACCTACTGTGAGCGGTACTGGATACATTCAGGAAGCAAAATGAACTAACAAGAAACATCTTGTTTTTGAAGCTAGATGTACATTAGCTTCCAAAGCCGAGTTCGATAATAAACTGGATACTAACAAATCCAACTAGTACAGAAGACCATGCTCACTATCTTTCTGTCTGCAATACAAGTGTTGTTCAAATTCCAAATTTCAAGATTTCCCCTTCTACTTTACTCTTATTGAATATACAGAAAACAAGCACAAGCATTACATATGTGGGTCTGCTCTCTGCATTGTGAGTATTATATGTTGGATCATGGCTCATATTTATCGAAAGAACGACCCAAGAACGAGTATGCCTAATCGATCAGACTAGATAACGAGTAAATAAAGAGTGCAAAGGATCGATAGTTCAGGTCCCCTAGGCCCAAACTGTTGCATTGGTAGCCTTGGAGTTAGTGATGTTATCCTCAGTGATGGTTTTAAGCCGGCACTGTAGCCTTACCCACGCAAGAATTTTACAGCTTTGATGGGGTTGTTGGTAGCGCTCACTAAGGTAGCTACATAAGCGATCAATTTAGTTAGAAACCATATCAGTGAGAGATGCCATGGATCTGATAAACTGGATTATGCTAAAAGCCGACTTAATAGCGACCGATGAGCATGCGGGGTGAAAGGATTATCCTCGCTCTTGCATTGCTAGAACAGATATGTAGCCGAGGATGTCGATCCAATTATGCTCATCGAGGCACGGGGTTAGTAGAGCGAAATTAGAGGTGACATCTTTCAATATTGAAGCATCGTGCATACTGGCACCCCTAGCACCCGTGTAGAGTGGACCTCTTCCTTTGCTGACCAGTTCTTCTTCACACTGTACAATCTTTCTTACCTCCCACCAACTTGGCATCCAATGGGCCTGCTGGACAACAGTACCCACATAATGTAATGTATACAGATCGAAATGATTGATAGTGAAATCATCTACTGCTGATCATGTTAAGCCCAATTCTACATGTATTTTAAACAACTGGCACGTCCAATATTTGGAGAACACAAGAGTCTAAATCTGTAAAATTTATCAGCATTTTATTATACATACGTTCCATATAAACTCCTATAAGCATATTTCTATGGCAGTGTGAAGGCAGTTTAGGACTTGAGGACCTGAGTTCTTGGAACATGGCTTGCACCATAAAGCGCCTTCCGATGCTTCTGGTTAATGCCAAAACAAATTCTTATTAATGTACAGAAGTTTATGGTTCCTCTCAATTATGCCATCCTCCTGTTCCTGAAATTGCTTTGGGCTATGGCGCACCAATACATTCCTATGGCATTAACTCCTATAATCATATTCCTATAATACCTTCACTAATCCTGGTTTACTCTACTTGACACAGCCCACAGAGCTGTTCATAAAAGAGCTCTATGGAGGTGGAGTCCCGTGATCATCTCTCCTTTAGTAACATGCACTGGCTATTTGAAGGAAAATTCATTTTGATTTGCAGACTGATAGGTCTAATGTAGACTTGAATTTGAAAAAATTTGGGTCATGGAAAGCTGACGAGGATTTAGACTCCAAGACGCCATTCATTAAGTGCTGAACATTGATTTTGCAAGTATCCTTTCTTGGATAAAAGATAAAGTTTGAGTACCCCCAAGTAACTAGGGTTTAAGTAAGTGGATTGTATTGGTTGGTTTTTCCCTACAAATGACCAGATTTCGAATTTTACATATGGATTCTTCAATTTAAAAATAAGTACACTAAGACTCATTTAGAGTAGTAAAGAGCTCAGATATCCAATGAAAGTTGTGATACAATATGAAAAATCTATTGTACAACTGACTGGAATGATCAATTATGAGATGTATTTTTTAACTATCGACCAGCACATGGATGATATATATAACTAAGGGCGTCATGATCTCTCGGACATAAATTTTTTTCATTCACAAAATTGAAACTTGAACCTTGTTTTATTAACTTATTTTTTTATAATAAGAAGTATGTTCTCTCCAAGCTCAAAGATCTAGGTTAATTTATGTGAGAAGCTCATGTGTGGATGGCTTCACATTCGACCTCATGAATTTTCACACAAATCATACGTACGTCTTATCCACTTAAACTAATTATTGAGCTGACCCTTGGGGTTAAACAAAGAGATATCAAATTATTATTACTTCAATCTAGCCATGTTGGTTGCCATTTTTTTTTCTCTTTTCTACATTTGATGCTCAGGAGGGGATTCGAACCTCCGATCTCGTAGATTTCCATGCAAATCATACGCACGTTTTATTCACTTAAGCTAATCATTGAACTAACTCTTAGAGTTAAAGAAAGAGATGTCAAATTACTTCAATTCAGCCATGTCGGTTGCCATTTTTTCCTCTTTTCTTCATTTGATGCCTCTCCTTCCACAAATTTTGCCATATCTCTTCACGAAAGACGCAGATACCATTTTCATTTGGCTAGCTATTAATTTCAATCAACTTAAAAGCGATAACGTTGTCTTTGATAGCATAATCATTAAACCGGAGAATAGTCGAACATTGCTTTTCAAAACTTATCCAACGACGACACACGAGCATGAGAATCACATTGGAATATCATCATTCCATGGAAATGTGTTCTAGGCGAGAAAAGAGCCAAAAAAAAAGGGTAAGTTGTCCATTATAGTCACGATCTGCTATGTGCCCAACCAGAGCGCTATCCCCTTTTGACTTTCGCTAGCAATAGTGCGTCACCGTTTAGTCGTCTTCCATATCCATAAAGAGTTCAATGAGGATTTACCCACAGCCATGTCTTGTCTTCCCTTGGAAATTCATAGGTTTGTAAGGCCTGCAGCACAAGCAATTTCATGAATATTGGATGACTGTCCCTCCCTCCCTCATTCCAACAGTCCACGGGGATACCGGTATTTTTTGACCGGAACATTTTACTACCATATACCGACACGCTAGCTGCTACTCGCAATATGCTCTCATCGGTACGTGCGGTGACTTGCTGTTGATGCTCTCTGGAGTGGACGCGTGCTCTTACTTCAACTATGATTCCTTGCCGGGTGATGGGTGATGAGTGATGAGAAAATTTCGATCGATCAGAAATGAAGTGGTGTTCGAGGCATGCCTTCCCACCGAATGTCAGTGCCAGCATACGTAAGATTCTGAATTGGGGCATCTCGACCACATAATGAGCCACTAGAAAGCAAAGATTTGCATCGCACCACCCTGCGCGGTCTCCATCATTTCACTTGTACCATAGAGAATCTCGTTAACAGTGTCAGGATAAGTTACAGAACTTGCACCACTTTATTGCAATACATTTTCCTTCTTTTTGATCCAACTGTTGTCGATCGTACAGAACTATCACTGTTCATTGTGTATCCCACGAAGACAAGGAGATTTTAAAATATTTTCAAGAATTTAGACCAAGGTGAGTTCGAATATGGAAGTAGGAATAAACATGTCGAATGTTCATGCCGGAGAGAATCTCTTGAAGATGAAAACCTTATGATTCAACGAAACACGCAAATTCAGTATTCTTTTTTGTCTGCAGTACACAATATTTACATACTAGCCTAAACGCATATCGAGACCAGTACGCGATTAGGATTGTTGCGATAAAAACTAATGAGCAAGCAAAGCCAGCATGCAACTATACGTACCGCTCAAGTAATATAATGAATAAGTAAGATATTGTTCCCACGAGGATATAATTCAATCAATACTAAATAAAATCAAACAATCAAGTCAAGTTAGGCATTTTGAAATTGGATAGGAATTCAATGAAAATAAGAAAAGTAAATTGGAAGTAATTAAAAGAAATTAATCAGTTTGAATGGTCTTAAGGCTCACAACTTCTCTCAATCATACTTCTAAATCCAAACTTAATCTCTGTATGTAATCAATTATAATATTACTATCTTAGGGGTTTTGTGTCTCCTTACCTACCTCTCGACTTAACAAGAACGTATTTTTAGGACGATACAAATCACTCTATCTCTGGGCAATTAATATTAAGAAACCCATTGAGTTCGAACTCTAATTTAGATACCTAGGGTGATTAGCTAATCTCTCGATACTTCTCACAAGCAATCTCAACCTCTCGGCGTGAATTATCCTAAGTTATACTATCTCTGGCATGATTTTGACTTTGTCTCTCAAGTTTGTTGATCTCTCCTATTCGATCCAATTGGTTACCAATCATTCAAAAAGCATTAAGGACGAGAATAGTATAAGTAATACAGATGCAATTGACCATATACTCGAGAAAAGAGTTTCATTACTTGCCTTAGGAATAAAGGAATTAGTTCACGATGGAATTAAAAATAACTACCAAGAAGAAGTTGAAATACATCATGAGTTAATAGAAAAGAAAAGAGAAAGAGAAGGAGAAAGAGAAAGAGAAAACTCTAGATAAGCCGATGCCGATCTCCCAAACCTCGAGCCGTCTTGAAGTGCTTTCCTTATTTCCTCTTGATCACCAGCTTCTTGATTTTTGAGGTAGCAAAAGAATTTTGGAACTAATTGTTGGATAGGTCTCTTTTTAAAAGATTAAAAAAAATATATTTACAAGATATCGTATCATTTTTCAAATCTTGAAAGATTCTCTTTCTTGGCTGAGTTGAATTGAAATCTTTTTATCCTCCAAATATTTCTGATTCAGTTCAGAAATATTCTGTGAAATATTTGAGGTTAACTGATTTCGATTCGGCAATAAATCTCCGGAGTTCGCTGCTGAACTGTCTGGGACCGCGGTCCCTCTTCACTGTCTCCATTAGTGCTGCGATCCTGTGTCACGACCCCACTGTTCTACTCTTCTAACCAGCTACATGTCTCTAGTCGGACTCATCTTTGAGGCCCGGTTGATCTTCCAATATGTATCTGCATAAAAAAATGCCTCAAGAGTATCAATATTCTTAAAATAAACCCGACTTTTAATACTTGTTCAATTCCAATATATTTTATTGGTGTATGTCACATAATATATAGAGATGTAATGAATCCTGACTAGTTTAGTTATTAACAAATCGGTCTACTATGCGTAAACCCTTTCATCATGAATTTTCTCTGATCTGAACCTCAGAGATTGTTTAGATGGAGGGGACATCAAGTGACCTTCACTGACCTATGTTACATTAAGTTTTTGTATCTAATTTGATATGACCATTATAAAACATTTTTCAATATTTATTCCCAATTAGATGTATGTCCTATATATTATATAGAGAGGAATCTAACGGCTAGGGAATCTGGCGTCACTAGAAATTATGTCTCAGCCTTTTTCTGAAGAGCCTGCTTTGAATATATGCCACCAATAACATTGACCACAAAAGAATGGTGTGCACATTGCAACTCTCTTCTTGGATTCCAAAAGGGATCATCATAATCATCTATATTGTCAACCTAATTGCACCAGTTGTAATTAATATATTGTTTTTGAAGTCCTTGTGATCCAACATTTCTAATGTACTTCTAGATAACTTTTTTTATTTGAGCTCGATTTGCGAGGGATGGTGCGACTGGCACGCCGGGGATTACACATGTTAAACGAAATCTGCTCCTTAATTTCCGGTCCAAAACTCATTTGGAGTTTGCCAAATGAGATGCCCAAGAAGCTCATTCTTGAAAACAGGGCCTCCTCCTTTGAAGAATGTGGATGGAAATAAATGCTTTGTTTTCCTCTAGATCAAGTACACTACGATATACAAGTCCGGCGCTCGAAATCTTGCAACTAGATGGAATGCAGTAATGTGCCACCTTCCAGTAGACCATGAAACGTGAAAGAAATGACAGTGAAGCAAGCTCGATCGATGACCGGGGTCCCGAGCATTAGGAGGACCTCAGCTGAGGCAGGTGCTTTCTTTTTATGACTTTGGAGCTTTAGCCCCACGATCTGTATACCTCCCATGCTTGGGAACAAGTCGGAAGGTTGAATTGAAGTAGCCCCATCTAGACTTGACGATTGGTTAGTTCCGTTGTAAACAATGATCCACCTGCCACGAGAAACATTTGGATTTAAAAGAGGAAGGGATTTTCTTTTGGTGCTGATGATCGATGACCCCAAAGAGTATCTTCAT
Source organism: Lagerstroemia speciosa (assembly GCA_037672795.1). Lineage (NCBI taxonomy): Eukaryota > Viridiplantae > Streptophyta > Magnoliopsida > Myrtales > Lythraceae > Lagerstroemia > Lagerstroemia speciosa. The sequence continues at coordinate 5,318,839 of CM075293.1, read as the reverse complement.
TTAAAATCGATAATCAATAAAGCCCAGTGGGGAAACAGTCTGAATATTTCAATGCTAGGAATGACACCATGTTCGAATCATAGTAGACCCTTGTGAAATGGAATGAACATCATACAGCTTCCTGTTATATTCCTGACTGAGACAAAGCCGCTTCGCATGGCGTCTTGATATTCTTCCGAGATATGGCAGTATCACGCTTAAACAACAGTTGAACTGACTCTATCTGTCAGGAGGGAGTATCAAACTTTTAGAATAAAGATAACCAATATCTACTTTAAAATGAGAATTTGCTCATTTTCTGAAAGGCAAATGAGAATTTACTTAGATTTGCCTGATAGAGGTGCTCGAGTTACAGGCCAGCTACACTTTTATTATGATGTTCAAATAACTTCTCTCTCCTCTCCATCCCTGTCTCCTCCGTTTTCCATGCCTTTTTTGCAATGGTGATAGGGGAGAAAGGAATCCTATTCCAACCATGGACAGTTTCTCCAATTATATAAAGAAAACGAGAGGAGAAATTGACCGAATAAGCAAAGCAGCCCATCTTCAGGCCGCCCAACAGAATCTTTTTCCCTCTGAAAGTTCCCATTCCAAACGATACTACAAAGGAAACAGTAAATACCTTCCTCTGCTGCCCCTTTAATTTCCAAGGTTAGCCCAGTTGTCTTCTTCTTCACTAATCCATCACAAGCTCAAAAGACTTCATGGACATGGAGAATCGTACTGAATCTAAGGAAAGAGAGACTGAAGAAGATGAAGAAAATGATGCTGGAGAAAGGGAAAGGGAAGGGGATGAAGAGAAATGGGTGCAGGATCTGTCCGTTGATTACCGAGGGAGGATCCCCCTCCGCGCTTCCACCGGCGTGTGGAGAGCTTCTCTCTTCATCATCAGTATAAATTCTCTTTCTTTCATTCTTCATGTTTCATTTACTAGCTTAAACTTTTCAGATGGGTTAACAAACATTTCGTAGACTTTAAGATGAACTGGGATTCTTACTACTATTTCAAGTTTAAGACTGGATTTTTTATCGGCGCATTAAATGGTGCAGCAATCGAGTTCAGTGAGAGGCTGAGCTACTTTGGGATAGCAACAAACCTGATAACGTACCTGACCTCGGAGATGCATCAGGACATAAAGACGGCTGCCAAGAACGTCAACTACTGGGCAGGAGTTACCACTATGATGCCTCTGCTCGGTGGCTTCTTGGCGGATGCCTACTTCGGGAGGTTCAACATGGTCCTCTCCTCTTCCCTCGTCTACCTCATGGTGGGTAGCTTCTCGAACATCTCCAAGTACACTGTCAATAATCCGGCATAAAATTAGAAGTCAAAATCTGTACTCCCCAAATTTGTTAACTACTTCCCTAACTACACCGTCAACCAAAAACGCAGGGTCTGAGCCTCCTGACATTGACTCAGTACATCCCGAGCCTAGGCCCATGCCCCGGCTTGCCCTCCTCCTTGTGTAAGAGCCCGTCAAAGACCCATGAGGTTTTGCTCTACCTTGCCTTGTATTGCATCTCCCTCGGGACGGGAGGACACAAGCCCTGCCTGGAGAGCTTCGGGGCGGACCAGTTTGATGATGACCACCCTGAGGAGCGAAAGAAGAAGATGTCTTACTTCAACTGGTGGAATTTTGCACTCTGCTGCGGTCTCCTGCTCGGTGTGACCGTGATAGTGTACCTGCAGGACCATGTGAGCTGGGGAGCTGCCGATCTTGCGCTCACCATAACGATGGCTGTCACGATCGGGACCTTCTACTGTGGGAAGAGGTTCTATAGGTTTAGGCCAACTGAGGGCAGCCCTTTGGTCCCATTAGGCCAGGTCTTGGTTGCAGCCATCAGAAAGAGGAAATTGAGGTGTCCTTCTAATGGGGATGGTCTCTTTGAAGCGAGGAGAACTAAGAAAAAGGGGCACGGAAGGCTCCTGCAGCACACCAGTAGGCTCAGGTAAGTAAAACGCATTCCAACTTTTCATCGTTTACAATGTAATCAAGGATTCTTGAATATTGTTTTTCGACCATAAAGGAAGAGCCGAGAATAAAACAAGAAATTCACAAGGCATGAAAAAGAACCAAGATGTTACAGATTCAATTGTTAAATCATCAGCATACATCGACTCCGGATCTCTCAAGCTGCAATTCTGAGTTGTAAAGCTTCATTTTTCTTATTTTTTGGGATTTGAATTGACAGGTTTCTTGACAAAGCTGCAGTTATGGATGAGGGGGACAGAGCGGCACCTGAAGGGGAATACAACCCATGGAGACTAGCAACCTTAACACGGGTTGAAGAGGCGAAGCTTGTCCTGAACATGATCCCAATATGGCTCACTTCACTAATGTTTGGTGTTTGCGTTGCACAGAGCTCGACCTTCTTTGTCAAACAGGGCCAGTTCATGAATCGCAGCCTCGGAGAAACTTTCCAGATTCCACAAGCCTCCGTTTATGCCCTTTCAGCTGTCGGAATGATATTCTCTGTGACCCTGTACGAGAAGATCCTTGTCCCAACTCTTAGAAGATCCACCGGAAATGAGAGAGGGCTGAACATTCTCCAGAGGATTGGATTTGGGATGATCTTCTCGGTTGTGGCCATGGCAGTGGCAGCATTGGTCGAGATGAAGAGACTGAGGAGTGCCAAAGAAGGGACAGTCCCAAGCGTGTTCTGGCTGGTTCCCCAGTTCCTGATCCTCGGGTTCGGGGACGGGTTCACCTTAGTTGGGTTGCAGGAGTACTTTTACGATCAGGTGCCCGACTCGATGAGGAGCCTAGGGATTGCAGTATACCTCAGCGTGATCGGGGGAGGGAGCTTCCTCAGCAGCTTTTTAATAATTATCGTCGACAAGGTAACCACGGAACTGGGTGGGAAGAGTTGGTTCGGCAAGACCCTGAACACGAGCCGGCTCGACAACTTCTATTGGCTCTTGTCGGCCATGAACGGATTGAACTTGTGCACGTATGTGCTAATTGCTAGAAATTACACATACAAGAGTGTGCAAAGAAAGGATGACTCAAGTGATTGTAAGGACATTGAAGGGCTTAAATTTGTATCCTGAAATTACAGATTTCTGTCCTGAAGAAGCGCTTTGTTTCTATTCTGTGTGTTTTGAAACATCCTTTGCAGGCACAAATGCGAAACCACAAGCATAACAACTGGTTCCGTTTTCTGGAAATTGATTGCTGCCCGATATAGTAACATCAACTAATGAAGAGATTTGCTTCATTCATAAAAAGGAACATAGATCAGACGCATGCTCAGACAAATTTGCTTCATTCATAGAAGGGAACAAAGGATAGATCAGACACATGGTAAGACAACCAGTTGAACTTGTAAAGACAACCGAATCTCATACCAAAAGAAACATCAAGATGACAAGAAATTCGGTTTGGAATTCGGTTATATAACCAGCTTTCCGGTATTCATAGGATCATATTCGGCTTACTTTATTGTTGAACCACTTCCGATATACTGCTGTTCCATGAGCTATATACAGCACATTTCCTCGTGGGTTTTGTGGCATATTCACTATCACCCGATATCTTCATGTTTCTGTGGCGACTCCCGGCCTTGCGATGTCAAGATCCCCATGATTCTGAAGTCTCACGCCCAGTCCCTTCGGGCATATCTAATGGTGTGCCGTCTCAGCCACAGCTGGTACATCACCAGATGAAACGAATCCAAAGGCTGAGCCGGTTTGTTCCACACAAAGTGCCTGCTCGCAGCCATACCCAAACCCCGCATCTTCTTGTACCGATCCTCACTCACTGAGCCCAAAGCCTGCTTCAGCTCCATAACCTCTATCCCATTCCTTCTCAAGAACACTGCCATCTCCTGCCACCTCAGAACATCAATCAGCGGCAGGTCCTGTATCGGACGGCTGGTGATCACCACAGGGACACACCCGGCACGCATTGCATCCCCAATCCCTGAGACATCACCTTCACAATCAAACAAGCAAAACTTGCTACTAGTGAGCCTCTCTTCATAGCCCTGCCCCTGATCGGACATCATCTCCATTTCAACAAGAAAGTCAGGGTCTTTGGCTAGTCCGTCTACTATCTGGGGTATCTTCAGGGTCCCGTGCTTCGCAAACCCAAGGTACTTCATTGAATGGTTTGCCAATGGCCGTGCCTCCACAAGGTGATTGGTGCTGAATGGAGGTAAGCTCATGTCTTTGTGAGGGATGAACTTACCCCCTGATGCCGGGAAACAAGAGATCTGGACCGAGTTCTTCTTCAGTTCGACGAGATTACGGTCTGATTCGTACCCGATACCTGAGAGAAGATGAAATTGAGGCAGGCTTAGAATCCGAATCTCCGTACTGTCGGAAATCAACAATGAGTCAATGATAGGGTAATGTTTGAGACCAAATAAAAATGGAAAATTGCCATCAAAGAACTTCTCTGCAACACCACATCTAAAGTCGCTAATTGATGATGGTGGAGAGTGGAGACCATTAATAAATCAATTAATTAACAGATAACATGTGAGGGGTTGGATCAATTAACTTTCCAACAGTACCGGAGCAGGAGACGTAGAAATGGTCGGCGCCAAGAGTGCGGTTCCAGTAAGGGAGATCCATCCTGAGGTCCCTGACCACCCGGGATATGGAACGAGTAGACAGGTCGGAGTCGAGAGGGACGAAGAACAAGTCGGCACTTTCCGGGTCTCGAGTCAGAAATGAGCTGTTTAGGAGCAAGGTGTGAAAGAGCGACTCCACCGGGGACTTCAAAGTGACGCTCTTGTCGGAGCTGTAGACGAAAATCCTGAAATTGTCCGCCATCTGCCGGTAGCTCGAGGAGAATGTCGCCGGCGAGAGGTAGGGCGGAGCTGAGGCGGAGGAGAGGGAAGCGAGTAGGAGGACGAGGAGACTGTAGCGGAAAACGAAACAGAGGTCCGCCGGAGGCAGCATTTTCGCTTGGGAAATCCAGAGATGAGGTGAGCGCCTCAAGGTTTGACAGTAGAAGAGAAAGGCTTTGACTTCTTCGCCCGAAGAAGCAGCTGGGAGGTCCAAGACGAAACACAAAACGCCAGATCTAACGGCCAGAAACGAGCGAAAACACCGTACTTTGTCAAAAAAAAGTTTAACACACTGTTTCTCGAAAATTATTTTCTACCCAATTAGATTTTGCATATGTATAAGGATAAACGTTTTTTTTTATTAAAATTGATGGAACGGTGTATTTCTCTGTAATTTTGCATTAAGTTCGACGAGAATCCATTCAAAAAAAGGAAAATATGAGAACATAAGAAGTCAATCATCAGCCTCTGCATTAGAACACTATCTTAGAACTGACAAGTCTTAACAACCCATAAATAGTCGTGTCTGCACACAGTAAAAATTGTACAGGAATTCATATAAGCTAAGCAACTAGCTAGGGCCGTAGGTTCGTTCCGGCCCTGAAAGAATTGGTCGACTTCTCCATTTCCATGCATACGATACACGGATTGATGTATTTACACGGTACATTCAAATGCTAGACGATCAAAGCGATCGTTGGATGAGTTGAAAGAGGCTAACCTGTCAAAACTGTTGTTCGGTCTCAAGATCCTAGGGAATGTTAGAGGAAGAGTTGCCGTTCTTCAAGTCGGACAGGAGTAGAGTGTGCCACCACCCACAGGCTACTTTCTTTGGAATGCAACCTTCAACTGTGACTTGAGAAGGAATGTTGCGATCAATCACATCGCCCGACCCAAGCTGTGAAATACCAACCCGGATAACATCAAACTTGACTGACTACTGTATTCTCTTTAAGGCTCAACTTATCAAATGGTGAATACTGTAATGCAAACAAGTACCTGGCCATATTTGTTCCAACCCCAGCAGAAAACCTTTCCATTGTCTTCAAGAAACAAGCCACAGAAGTCGGCAATAGAAAGGGAGCCAAAAATCTTATAAGAACAAATAAGGGGTCGAAGTCTAGCTCTGCAAAATCTGAAGTTTTTGTCCAGGGTAAAGAAAAGTTGGCCCTTTATGATGTCTGAAAATGTAGATAAGAATCAAGAAAGCAACGACCGTACTCATTTCCCACATTTACAACCTCACACAGTAAATAAAGATACTGCCTGGATCAACTTCAGAGATGAGCTGACCCAAGAAGGTGCACGTGCCTTAGTTTCTCGCTCTCACAATGATAATGTCAGATTCCCACATTTTCTTATCGTTGTAATATGGAGTCACTACTTTGGTTTTTGGTTTATGAGCGGCAAAGATAAATGGATGAGAGAAGAATAGAAGATGATGGTGAAATACCTGTAATTACTGCAGTGTGACGAGCTCCACAAGACACGGCTTTTGTGTGGACATTTTCCAAACTAGGAGCATCCACAAGCCTAGGGAGAGTCTGATTAAGGAATTCAGCAACAATGGTGTTAATTGCTAATCCTAGACGTCGAAATATACAAAGGAATGCAACGTAGAAACTGTTCATCACAAGATAATTTATGCATAGAACGGGAAACAAATCTTGCAATACATCAAGCTTAGAGAACAAGAATGTAAGACACTCCAAACAAATTGTATCAAGTTCATAGATTTACCTCGGCTTGATCAGTACCAGTTCCTAACTGCCCAAACTGATTTCCCCCAAACGAATAGACGTCGCCATCAGCAGATATGCAGACAGTGTGCCAGAGACCACCAGCAACATCTTCTATTGGGATGCCCAGTAAAGATTATACACATGTTGGGCTTAATTCATCATCTATGCTTCCTTGTCCGCACTGGAATCAGATTTTAACAAATAGACAAGTCAATTCTTTACAAAACAGATCATTGTGGCAATCTCTGGATTGAAAACAAGGAGATAGTTAGGGGTCTGTCCCCGTTTAGTGATCCTCATCTTGCACATGGACATCTACAGTGCTTTATTTGTCCACCATTTTCTACTTTACCCACATGTTAATCAGGAAGATGATTAAGAGCAAGAAAGACTGTACATCAAGAATGTAATATCCTTGAGAAGAGTATACTATCGTATACAAAAATTTGAACTAAGAGAAGGAGAGAATAATATCAATTGCAAGTTTTGGGCATGGACTGTATGGGTCAATAGGGGGACGTTGAAATCCCTTACTATAACAATAGTAACAATAATAATGTCAAGTACTAATGAAACCCGGAATATGTCAATTCTTAGGGACTCTGAGACAGAAAAGTCTTAAATGTTTTAGACATTCCGAAGATAAATCAAGGAGAAATGAAAGAGGCTAGTTCATCTAAAGTCGAGTCAACACCAAGACTAAGAGACTTGAAAGAGATAATGGTCATCCTGAGAGTGTCTAGAACTATATGGAAACTTATATTCAGCATTTGAAGCCTCCTGTATGTTTACAGATTCTTTTCCAGAAAACCTTCCCAAAAAGCACCATCCAGCACAATTGTTGAGCCATTAACATATAGAATCTTATATCCAACATTCTGATTCCGACAGTGAGACAGAGACAGGGATAGAATGCAAGGAGAGGAGTGAGAAGCCAAAGAAATCAACATATCAGCAACGGAACAGTGAAAGGATTCTTGCTTTTGCCAACAGCAACCCATAAAGAAACACATCACACTTTCATAGCCAAGTGCATGCCCATGTCCAGGATATCAGACACAAGATTAATTTCAGGATGATCACCTGTCCATAGAGTCCCCAACCAAAAGCCAGAAGAGCTCCTGCATCTGTCAAAAATGACGATCTGTTATTAAAAAATAACAGACATGGTAAAAAAAAAAAGTCGTGAAGATGTGGCACACGAGAATCAAGAACAAGAATATCCCAGTATCCACCTCACCATAATCCATATTTGAGGGGCAATAAGAGAGAGGCTGAAAATTATAATTGTGTGCCTGGCCCTATAGTACGATCAGCTACCCACTCCAAACCTATAATCTGCTTTGATAGCTGTCTTCCTGACACCTATGTCCCAAATCATTGGTCAAATTAGTGGACTCAGGTATTAGTAAGTTAAGTACCAGTGATTACTGCACTGTGCCGGCCACCACAAGCAATATGCTTCACGTAACTTCCAGCGGCTCGGCAACTCTGCATATCAGATCCCATGCTACCTCGGAGAAGAGTCATGGATCTGTTGTTTGCATATGAAGATGTCTCTATGCAAGATATGGGATGTGGGGAGGACACCATGCATATCCTGGAGCCCAAACCAAGCTGTCCCTCACCTCCATATCCCCAACCCCACACCTGTCCTACATCTGAAACGTCAAAAGGATTAGATTTTCACAGTAAAGTTCTTTTCCACCCTTGCCTTTACAATTCAAGATCCGTACACTCAGATTCAACCTGCAGCATTGGATAGAGTTTCTTGGATCCACTCCTTTGACAAACTGGTTAAATATCCCAATGCAAAAATACCTGACAAGGCAAGAGTGTGCTGGGCCCCAGCTCCAACAGTAGTAAACCTTACCCCTGGATTCATTGAAACTACAAAAGGCAAAGCAGACAAGAGTCTCTTCAGAAGAGGATGAGATTTCAGCTGCTTGTTTAGCTGTCGAAACTCTTCTCCTCTTTGTGCTTTCTTCTCTGCTGCCTTTGCCATCAACACCAGATAAGGCGACCCTCCCACTGCTGGATCTTGAGCCTTGAGATCGAGGGCTCACTACAGCAGTGAAATCTCTCTTCATGTCATCATCTCAACAGTTGATGAAAAATGTATAATCAGCATACTGTGCTCAATTCTGAACCTACCTTGATCAGTGACAAATGATGTTTGCTTGTCTATTGCATCCTTTTCCAGACTTTCACTGACAGATGATTCTCTAAAGACTTTACCAGAAGGGACACACTCTTTCCAGCCCCACGTATACACTTCTCCATCATCTGAACTTCAGAAAGCAAAAATTGATTCAGCAAATGGAACACGAGGAACAGGACAAAATGTATTCTGCCTCCAGCGATATCAACTATTTCCCCCCATCAAAGACCACCAAAAGTGTAATATTGAGTGAAAGAGGGATTATACCCGTGACAGAAACGTAATGGGCCCAACCAGCTGCAGCGTTCGTTATAGAAGCATCAGTCGGAAGAGAAAAGGGTTCCGGTGTTTCCTGCTTCAAAAAATACCAGAAACATAAGTTTCGATAAATCAATGAAGCAAAGAAATTAAACTATGACTGGAGCTGCAGTGCTGCAATACCCCATGCTTTCCAGATGTAACATAGCTTTGACCGAGATCATCCGTTGAACCCCATGTGATAAGCTTCCCAGAATCTAGTTTTAAGAACGGGATAGCGAGTAAAGCATGAATCTTGCAATCCAAGGAAGGATGTCAGGAACAACACATTTCAGCACGAATTAACCCGAATGAAATAGATGATTGATTTGACTTGCCACTACAACTTCAATAAAGTAAACAATAAACAAAGAAACGCCCACTGACTTGACAAATTAATATCTCAAGAAAAGAAACAAGGAACCCCGGTTTCATTGTTTTAAGTCAAACTATATGAAGCTTAGTTAAGATATCTTTGACTAGAAACTGACTTCAGTAGTCAAGGAATTCTTCCTCGATAAAGAAACAGAAACAGAATTGCATAGAGAATAAGTGAAAACATGATCGAGCATTTGCTTAAAATACTGGCATTAATGCTAAGAAGGAAAACGAGATGAATTATAGATATTTTGGAAGGAAAGCTGCCAATTTGTGTAAATTGCTGAGAACTGAAGTGGAAGAGCTGAAGTGGAATGGAGTTAATTTTATCAAAACCCAAAGAACAACAGCCATCAAGAAATGGAATGGAGTTAATTTTATCAAAACCCAAAGAACAACAGTCATCAAGAAATGAAACCTGAAAAAATATGAGAATATCTGAGGTTGAGCAAGAGGTTTAAGCAAAATTAAAATGTACAAAGTTCCAGAGACATAGGCATCCGTCTTGAAGACGAAATTATTCGCTTTTGCAAAACTGGGACAGATTAGAGTGTCAGCTGAGACAAAACACGAAATGGCCATGGCGAATCCGCGGCCGCCCCCGCATACGTCCTTCCATGAGATGGCCGCAGCTCCGACTGAAAGCGGCAGCCTAACGACCACCGGGGAGAGGAGCGGCGACCACCGGGGGTGGCCTCCAGGGAGGTACCCCACATGTGGACCAATCTCTCCTTTGCCTCCTCCATTTTCGCGCTCTCCTCTCCCAACACCTGCTCCTCCCCATTCATTTCTCTAGCAACGAACCAGAGTAGAGAGAGACAGATAGAGAGAGGGACAGGGTAGAGAACAAGCGACCAGAACAGGCCTGCTCGGAGCTCACCTTTGAAGACCTTCTCTGCAAATTTTCACAGAGATAGAGAATTCCCAGAGAATGTGGTTCACGTCTCTGTATTATTACCTGAGAGTGCTTACACTATTACAAATTTATTAAAAATATTTATTTTAAAGATTATTTTAAATTTTTTTAAAAAAATTATAAAATTAATGATTCTAATTAATAAATATTACCATATTAACATTGTCACATGCAATATTATGATGGCAAAAAAGTCTTTCCCGAGTACCAAGAGGGGTTGGGCCGAGTGGTAAGCAGCTCGGTGCCGCTTAAGGAGGTCTCAGGTTCGAGACCTCACGTACGCAGACACCCCTCTTGGGAGCCTCACCCGCCATTGCCAGGCGTGCGACCCGGGGCGACCAACGGATTAGTCAAGTATGGTTGGCTGAAAGATGCCATCTCACCGCTGGTGGGGCCTGCTTGGATACCGTGGCTGGCGACCAAAAAAAAAAAAAAAGTCTTTCCCGAGTTGTCGGATGGCGTTTGGCATGAGCTTTGGAAGTGCCATATTAAGCGTGGGGTAGACTGCTCTTTTTAGGAGCCAATGTATCATTTTCGGGGGTATGGGGGTGCCACGTAGGATGCTCACGCGGTCAAGTGCCACGTGGAGGAATTCCAGCCTTCAGATGCCTCGGGGATTCTCAGCCTCGGGGATTCCAGAAGTTTCTGGAAGCTCCCCCCCCGGAGCCTTCGTTCCTCCACCGGAAGTTTTCCGCCCACCTGCTGTCGTGGCCCCTTTCAACTGCCGATAGGTGTAAGCATCACTGGTGACGCGTGAGGCGTGCGCCGGGGGCGGCCTCCTACGTCACGGTTGTGGGACCCGCTTTCCACGAGACCAGAGACGACCGGTTGACATTTCTTGAATCTGGGACGTGACAGTTTTTTGGAGTCATGTGGCTTGCACGTGTTTAAATGGAAACAGTGGTAACATCATGGAAAAGCTCCTCGGCAACAAACTCAGTGATGTTATGTTGTGTCCCTCCTAAGAACAAGTTCCTACGCCATTAATCACCCGACTGTAACTAAAACCATGATAGAGAACATCGATTCGATAAGTCGAGTTACTAAAATCGTTCCATTGCATTTTCAGGCAAATGGGACTTTTCATTTCGGATAGTTTTACATGAAGCCCCTCCGAGGCGACATTAACCAGCTCGATGAGGCCAAATAAGCTGAAAATTAAAAAATGAAAAAGAAAAACAATAGTTTCGTTAGGCCGAGGCTGGAGCGATGCAAGACAGGGAATCGGGAGTTGAAATGTTAACCCGACATAGTGGGCCTTTAGAAGCCCGGCCCATTAATATGTGGGCCTGGGAGTCCGTCGACGGTTCAAAATCAGTGCACGGAAGCCGGAGAAGTTGAATGGGCCATTTGATGTTTAAACATTATGGCAATCATTTGGTGGGTCAATCACCGGAGACGTACGCCGGCCGATCAGCAAGATGGTCAGTATGGCATATCCATATGCGCCCCCATGGCCCCGCCATCGGGCTCGCGGTGGACGATACGATCCGACAGAGCACCGACCAACTCTCACATCCCAAGGAGGCGGTGACACTTGCTGTAATCTCTGTACCAGAAAATTAATATAGCGATTGATAGAAGCTTCAATCATTGAAACAATCAACAGTTTAACTCAACGATTCATAAGTAATCTGAATTAAAAAAACAATTAAATTGTTCCTAATTATTCTTTTCACATGTTTGCTGAGACAGGAATGGAGGAGTGCACCAACCTCTTTCATAATAATCCAAGAAGGAATTTCTTCGAATTTCTATTTTTATAGCAACCATTTATTTTTTTTTAGTTATAGAAGAGAATTACGAGTCAAGGAGGAAATAAGAGTACGAGAAATACTATGAGAATTCGAGTGCTCTTATTTTTAGAGCGAGACGAGATTGATGCAAATGTTTGAAATACCGTTTCCTGAGATGTGAATAGAAGTTAATCATGCATGTAAACATATTCAATATTTAATTGATTTATCATATTTTTCATATTATTAATACAATTATACATATATAGGCGACTGTAGCTGGCTGTAGGCAGTGCTCTATTAGAATTTGAATAATTCTTCAACAATAATCTTCTACTAAAACCCTAGAGAGATTATCTAAATGCAAGAAGAAACGCAAACAACAAGCCTACTTGTGCATAGAAAATGTCTTTTAACTAAATTCGTCAAAGCTGCATCTAGATAGATCGTTCGGTGCGTCCAACCAGTCAACGAGCATCTTATCGTCAAATCCGATCTCAACAAATGGAAAGTCTCAATGACCCATGTCCCATTCACGTCTTAATTTAACAAAAAGAAAATCCTCTGTATTATTAATCTCTTGATGGTGTTCTTTTTTAAAAGATAATCGCATTTGTTGGTATGCGATCAAGTCATAGTTTAGGAGCGGCAACATTAATGTTCCATTTGTTTATTCATTTTCTCCCTTCTCCAGGGTTGACAGTGGAGACATTCTAGAATGTGGAACATATAACTACATGTGTATGAGACAATTCAGTAGCATTTTAAATAGCAAATTAATATCTTTATTTTTATGGAAGATCTCGAATAAATCTTGTGAATAGAGACAATCTATAACTTGAAGAAGTTTATCCCGTATCAGGCTGAGCCGTCTCGAATTTGAATAAGTTAGGGATTGTTAGATAAGTATATGTCTGGCTTAGATGGTCAAGCAAAGCAAGCTCATGTCCTCTTGCTCTCATTGTTTATGCTTTTGGAATTATGCAAACCTGCAGGTCACAAGATGACCACATGAAAAATAAAATATAAGAAGAAAATGGCTCTTGAAATTATTGGGTTCTTGGCAATTAATGAAAGGGAATCACTTTGGCAAGTTGTCTCGATTAGGCACCTAGCTAAAATCATAAATTATACGATTTTGCATGTAATTAAATTAATAATCAATCAAGCCCCACGAGTATCATCGGTGTCGATCAAACGGATCCATTGAAATTAACCCACATTTTTTTATAGAGTCTCGTATCTTGAATTTCAATGAATTTTGATTAATTAAGGATCAATCAAGTCAAGTCCACCCGCCAAGAACCTCAATTCTGAATTTGTCGAGGTACAAAACGAAGAACAAGTCTATGATGTTTGTGGAAATATGTGCATCGATATCTCATGGACTTCAATAACTGATGAGGTATGTGAATTATGATTGTATTCATACACATCCTCGATTATATTTTTTAATGAAAGAAATGTTCTTGATTAACTATCCAAACTTGACGTGATAATTAAGAAAGAAGCACAAGATTCGAGCACGTTCATTACACTCAGCATACATGCAACCGGAAAATCTGCAAAGCACCAATCCGAAAGGTTCGATGGGCATGTTAATGTTCACATTAAATTTGTCCGGTTATTCATTTCTACACGTTTCCTAGGCTAACAGGATTGGCCGAAGCACTTTGACATCCGTTCTACTGAATAAGATTTCAAGTTCAAATCTTATGAGTGAGGAATATTTTTAAATAAAAGAGTTTTATAACTTATTAAACCGCGATCTATCTAGAACGTGAATTAGTCAGTGCATATAAAAAAAGTGATAAAATTAAAATTACCCAACGTAGTCGGACCTCTATTATGTTCATTGAGTATATTTATTCATCAATCCATATGAAATAATGTTGTTTAAAAAAAATACTTTTAAGTTCTTGTGGCAGTATCTCTATAGATCCAAAGATCTTGACCAAAAGTCTCCCCTCTATCAGTTGTCGGGTCTAGCTAACAAGTAATATATTTCTAAACACTAACTAATTTAAGTTGTCACACGGTTTCATAGCAACACGTGAACATTCTCAATCTATATTGTCTGATTGAGGAGATATAGAGAAATTACAGAGAAGAAGATAAAGTAAAGAATTATGAGAAGTTGTGTTTCTCGTTGTTTTACACTAATTAGAATCAAATCCAGAGTATCGGACTGTCAGGTCGGCTGTGAGTGCAAGTGCACAAAATCTCCTCTCAATCATTAGATGTTCATTACTCAGAAAATACTCAGAGCCCAAAAAGTCCAACACGCATCGCTTCAATGGATAAACCAAAGCCATAGCCAGGGCAACTTATACATACATACATATATATATATCTCCAAAAAAAAAAAACATGTATTAAGACTTTTTGCTCTTTGAGCTCTTTCCCTGGCAGATTCTCTCCTCTAGAGGTAGCTTTCATGCAATCAATTTCAACGTATTAAGTGAGTTAAATGCATGCCCTAGCTCCCTCCTTAATTGTGATCCCCATTACCTCTCCCTACTATACATCGTTTCTTCGTCTCAGTCTCTTCGATAAACTCTCCCTACCCGAGGAGATTTTCTTCTTTGTCTCGATCGGGCGATCATGGAGCTGGCTCAGCACTTCCTGATGTCGACAAAACATCGAGAACTTCTGAGGCCGCCACACTCATCCGCTAACTTCTCCTGGGAAGAGAAGGCTTTTGCAGATGATACTGCTGGGGTCCTCGGAGGGGTTGTATGGCCGCCGAGGTCGTATTCATGTAGCTTCTGCAACCGAGAATTCAGGTCGGCTCAAGCTTTGGGAGGTCACATGAATGTCCATAGAAGGGATAGGGCCAGGCTTAAACAGCCTCTCGTCACCGCCACCGCTCCTAGCGAAGTGCAAATTCTTCAACATCAAAACCCTAACTTTTCTAATCGATTTAGGGCTTCGTCACCTATGTCTAGCTCCAAGGAGAGTCGACCTTTTCTCGCCCAAAAGGGTTCCTTCGATCTTCTCTCGAGGATGGAAGAGCCCCTATGCCCCAATCACGGTCCAGATGACACTTACCTGTCTGTTGGAACAAACAATTCAGCTTCAGGGGCTCGAGCATTTGGAGACAGGGAAATGAGTTTCAAGAGGCCTAAGCTTAGCAATTCACCACCATTGCCTCTCTTGTTCAAGCCGTGCTCGAGCGATCGCAGCTGTTCTTTTTTCTCCTCCGGGCTAAAGGTCGGCTATGTGGAGGACCTTGATCTCGAGCTCAGGCTCGGCAATCCACCAAAGGTTAAGTAGAAAGAAAGTTGCCGCTCTGCATATCTAATGTAGAATTCGACTCTTTGAAGTTTCTACGCATTATTTCTGCTCATCTTGAATCCTTTGGTTAACAGAAGAATGTATGCATATGTTGATACCTCACCGATGGAAAGAAAAGCTCATCAATCCTTTGATATACTACTGATATGTCTCGGTTGAAATGATTCAACAACTATTTCTTTCAAATACGATCTTGGATTCGAGTTATATTCATGAAGAAAATCCATACATGAGATAATGTCATCACCTTAAAGAGCCGAGCCAGCTCGAGTCCAGGTTAACCATGACTCATTAAATTTTTAAATATCCGTCATGCACAGTGATATATGAATTAAGTTATGTTCTCAAAATTTACATTAGATTAACTAGTCAGATTAAGACGACTTAGTTATCCCGTATACTGGCCAATGCCTACCAACAATCGATATTTTATTGTGGGATTTACTTTACGATCGAGTATAGACAAAACGTATACGGCAGTTACTCCGATCTAAAATAATGACAACGAAAATAAGATAGTGAGGGAATGGATCAGAACAAAAAGCATCGGATAGGGATGTGAGAAATGAATCTGCTGCAGAGGACATCAACATCTTTACACAGTGAATGCAATTAGTTAACTGCAGGTTTTCAGTCTCCAATCAGAGAAAACAAACAGGTAGAGAGAGAGAAGGGTGAAGGGAAGGATTGAGAACGAGACTAACCGATATGTAATAGATGACAGTGAGTGACTTCATCGTCCTCTCCCCCAATTTGCACGCTTAAAAAAGTTATATGATTAATGAGAGAGAACATTGTTACCCACAGCGTGTATTGTCCCTTTCTGTAATACCCGTGTCCCCTAATTGACCTGTGGTTGAGAATAAAAGCTTATATCAGTAATAATATATCATCATCGATTCGGGATTCAAAGTTTCTAATTCAATCTCCACCGGTTAGACTTCATGTCAAGACAAAACTCTAGTTACACTAAGACACCTCATGTTAAAATTTTGCTTAATTTATAACTGACAAAGAGGTCCGGTATAAATGTATTATTCTTGACTTGAGATCGTTAGATTCTAAGCTTGTCAACAGGCTTCTCGAACTCATTTATTTTATTCGTCTTTATCCGACCCCTTATAAACTCTGAAGAAAATAATCAATAACTCAATGGTGAATTTTGATCATATCACGGGCAATCTTTACGCGTTCTACCAGCCCTCTTCCTTTGTTTCTATTTCGGTTTTAGTACTGAGCAGCACTGTGCATCAACAGCTATCAGCATTATATCTCATCAACACACAATTAGAAAACAAAACAAATAAATACGTAAGCAAATGCAAAATCCTCAACGACCAGCCTACCTAGCTAGTACAGGGTAAACCCTGGGCATTACATATGTGTCCAAGAAACGTGAAGAACCCTAGACCTGTCCCTTTTTACAGTAAAAGTATCCTAAAATGCTGTCTAGGGCTTTCTACAGTGTCAGCCACAGCCCCCACCCTGCGGGTGTGGTGACGCCGACGGTTCCTCCAGAGTGCACGGCGGCGATACCGAAGCGTGTGGCCGTGTTTGGGCTCTCGAAGTTGCTCTATATGGGAAATTGATGAAGCCTCCCCTCCACCATTGACTTTATGTGCATGTGGGGTTGTTCTGTGCCTCTTGAAATGATCAATGCACACTCCGAGATAATGGAGATTGAGACGACACATCGAGCTAGCGGGTAAAATATATTCAAGAATTTATATGTATGTTCTATTCACTTGAGTTCACTCTTTTGGATTTGATGTAGAGTTCTGCATCGAATCTAGGTTGGGTTCGCCTTCGTGTCCATATCAGAGCCGATCAACCTGCAAGAAAGCCGAGTCCGGGCGTGGAGGCCTGGATTGGCTCTCCAATGCTCAAGTTTGAGAGTAAAATATGGTGTAGAGTAAGGGAAAGGGGAGGAGAGAGCCCTAGAAGATGAGATGTGTATTCTTTTTATATATGTCCATGAGGGTATATATATACTGCTATTCATACTGGCATCCTATTTGAATGTGATATGATAGAAGTAATGGGTAATAAATTAATTAACAGATTTAACTCATGTTTGCGGTCGATAATGTAGCTGTCGGTACTGGTCGAGTATCCAGAATCAGGTTGAATAACTCCATCAATATCATGATCAATAGCAATAGTTTCCTCGGGGAGGGTTGGATGGTACTACTGAATTAGCTTTCTACGTGTACTGTGAAAGAGACGCATCCTTGAGAGAGGTACACATCCCCCAGATAGGAAATGAAAGACGCACCATTTTCAAATTCGAAGGTTTATTTCGTGTAGCTAGAGAAAACCATTTTTAGGCAAGCTGAATGTACGGACAACGTGATAAACAGTTGGCCAAGAATTATTTGATTAATTAACAAGAGGTGTATTAGTTAACCAAAAAAAAAGTAATGTTGATTTTTTTAATTATCATGTGAAATAATTACTAATCAAATTTATCGATAATATAACAAGTTATGGTTATGCTGGTCTATCATGTCGAGGGACG
Source organism: Lagerstroemia speciosa (assembly GCA_037672795.1). NCBI lineage: Eukaryota > Viridiplantae > Streptophyta > Magnoliopsida > Myrtales > Lythraceae > Lagerstroemia > Lagerstroemia speciosa. Next base: position 5,300,998 of record CM075293.1, on the reverse strand, counting down.
ACAGGAGATGGAAACATCTAGCTTGTCCTAGGATGGATGGAGTACTATGAAGTAAGTAAGTAAATATCCAGTTGGTGTAACAACGAGTTAAAAGTCACCGGCCTGAGGTTGGTCTAATAGTTCTATCACTAAACCCTCAAATAAGTAATCTTAGAATCGATGCTCAGGTTGGAAGGGTTAATGGAAGTTTTTCGCAGATCTCGGTCCGATCCCATATTAGTTTTGAGATACACTTTGACGAGCTCGGGAATACGAGTCGGTGAAAGCTGGCTAGCTTGGGAATTGAATTAAATCAATGGGCTAAACTTGGGCCTTTGGATGCTTTAGTACATGAATGCAAACCATGGGCCTTGTGGATTTACTTTTCTAGCCCATTGAATCCCCCAAAAGAAACTCACCCCTCACACACACACACAGCTAAAGGATAGGGCATTTGAGTTTGACGGCATAAAATGGAAGATAACAAGAGTTCCCCTCACCTTTTTGTTAGGGTAAATTAAAAAAAAAATTGTGAAATATAACATATACATATTTTTTAACGAGAATTATTCCTTTAACTTTTCTTACAACTCACCTCAAATTTACACACAGAAAAAACAATACTTTCAGATTCATGCCATGATTTGAAACGATCAAAAAATAACCTAAATCTCGCAAATGGCGGGACGAATATGGCTCGGAGACAATCTATTTCAAAACGAGCCATCTGGACATGCTATGGTATTAAGTGATCAAGAGTAGTTCGAATTAGAATCTTATTTGGACACAACTTAAGTAACTGCATCAGAGACATTGTTTGTGAGCCCTAGGTTTCAATAACCTTTTTCCTTCTTAACTTATCCAGTAGTCAAATATGGATGAATATATAGATGACATCGGATATGGATGAGCTAGCAAATCGATTTTTCTTGGGATGGAGCTGGGGGAGGCTGCGTGCAGCAATTGGGCATTAGGGTTTGGTAGGGTCCATTTATTATTTTGTCGGGTCTCGAGGAGAATGATGACTCTGTATCTATTCCACACCCACCGCGCCCACCATTCGCCTAATTCAATTCAATTCAATTCCTGCGCCAATTGGGTCTTCTTCTGCTTCTCCTTCTCGATTACTATGTCAGAGAGAGAGATAGAGACCGAACACGACTCCCCCGAACGGCCAAGAGCTAAGTATATACATACACACATACATATTATATAATATCTGAGTTGATGCATTTGATTTCTCATTGGCTAGCATACACATTTGATTTCACCAAAAGAGTCGTATTCTTAATTTATTGTTTGGCACGTGTACGTGTATCTATTGCCAGCTTGTCCCCTTTTGCAACCGTGCATAATAATTTTTATTCTTAGGAGATCTACGGGTCAAGGAGAGAGTAAAAAAATGAGATAATTAAACAGATACAGAGAATCAAACTGTAAATATATCATTTTTAGATTAAGAAAAGTGTTACTGCATTAAATTCTCTCTCTCAACCCTCCATAATTTTTACAATTGGAGAGCAAGGGGTGTGTGTACGTATGTGTGTGTATATATATGTATAACTAAATTGAACATATCAAGTTTCCTAGTCTAATCACCTGTTCGAGGAAAAGAAGAGCAGAATGAAAGTTTTCCTTCCTATGTCAGAGTTCATCTTTTCTACTATAGATCCAACTTAAACTTAAATTAGTTAAATCAGTTTTAAAACCTAAGTCTCAATCGATGCAAAGACTAAATTGAGTGTCCAACAGTTTTAAGCAAACATTGATTACAAAAATTATACATATATATACAGAGAAAATAACACCCGGAGTCATGTATATTTGTCAATTGTTATAAGTGAGTTATAAATATTTTAAAGTGTTAAATCAAATCATATGTTATTTGCGTTATAATATCGAGTCTTTTCCATCACCTATCGTTATTTTAAACTGATGTGCATCAATATCATGTTAGCACTAAGTCAGTTTAAGATAACGATAAGTGACAGTAAGAATTTGATGTTATAACGCGGATAACATATAAGGCTTGATTTAATATTTTGAAAGATTTAGAATTTACTTGTACGAACGATAAACATATAGGACTCCCGATATGTTTATGTTCATATATAAATCTATGCATTTCCATTGTTTCGCATCGCAAGAGCCATTACCCTTTGTACTGTAGGCGAGCTTTTGACAATTAAGCGTGGCGTTTCAATGACTCGAAAGTCGCGCTCGTCCAATTGGCTGAGGTCGACTTTTTGGGCTCGAGTTTTCCTCCGATCAGAATTAGTAGAATGGATTGTTGAACTTGAAACCTTAGCAGATACGAGCGTCTTACACTTTACAACGTATTTGGTGTCATTATATTAACGGATCAATATTGGTATCGATTGTTCAGTTCTTATGATATGTTCACTGATGAATACAAAAGCTCGAACATTTATATCAACATTACTACGTACTCTCTCCTTTTTTATCGATAAAAAAGGTGTTTTTTTTTTAAAATTTATCTTCTTTTTTATCATGTGCGATACATTTTTATAATTATATTGAGAAGATTATCCGCGATATCTAACTATACTAACGAACTGAATAACTCCCTCATCCAGTAGCGAATAACATCCTTCACCGACAGAATATCATTCCACCGGCAAGAACATAGTATTCTAACGGTCTTAATTAACCACGGTTGGTAAATACGGTCTTTTTCGATAAACTCTTACCTGATCCTAGATATGAAAAAGCGTTAATTAAATTACAAATAAATAGAAAAATAAATATTAATCATTCAAACAGTTGTCATAATTATTATTACTATTTTTAATTAGAGAAATTTAATCGATACTTCCTGATCACTACATTATTATGAGATAAGACCATTTAAAATTTTCTTGTATCTTTCAAGTATATGTCGATTCTGTGTTACCATCACTGGATGAACATAGTCTTTGTGAATGACAAACTAATTGAGCTTAATGGATCACAAGCTATCAGAACACATTACTAAACCTTCACCGAATTTTCATCCCGATAGTGCGCACGCGCGCACACATATATATGCATACTTCTCATGTAATTATATATATATATATATATAAAGATAATAACACTGTGAGTCCTATATGTCTGTCGATTCTTGCAAGTGAGTCATAAATATTTGAAAGTATTAAATCAAGTCATATATATTGTTTGCATTATAATATCGAGTCTTTTTTCGTCACTTGCTATTGCTCTAAGCTGACGTGTATCAGTGCTACGTCAGTTTAAAGTAACGGTTGGTGATAGAAAAAGCTCGATGTTGTAACGCAGACAACATGTAAGACTTGTTTTAACACTTTAAAATATTTATGATTCATTTACAAGAATAAACAAATATATAAGATTTCTGGTATTTTTATCTCTAAAAAAATGATGTTTTTTAAACGCCCTTTACGCGGAATGATATCAACGGATTATTCTGATAAAATTTCCCTGGATTATAGTGTTTGATCTTAATGTTAATTATAGTTTGTTTTTGCTGAGTTTTTTTTTCCCCTTTTTGATGAATATTAAAGCATTTTTTAAAAATATAATTATACTCTAATTAACCAAATGATCCTGAAAAGCAGCAACCGAGACAATTAATTTCTTTGGAAAATCAGCAAGAAAAAAGCAGAAAAATATAACTCTTCGCCAATAATGTAATTGGGGTTAGTGACTCAAGACGCTCCCCTCTCGCATGGGAGACTGGGGAGTTTGAAACTTGTGCAGCGCTAAAGGCCACCCGGCCCGAGGGGAACAAAACAAAACCTGCCACCCTGCAAGAATTCAAACATCGCCCCCGAAAATCTTAAAACAATTCATATTTAAATTAATTATAGATTGTTATTACAATATTTTAAAGAAAGAAGAAATCGAATAGAAAAAAAAACAGCACTTTAGGAAATTATAATAAAAAAATGATGCTGGAAATTTTACATATTTATATTTTTTTACAATTGAGTTTTGTAATTCAAATTGACAAATTTAGTTTTATATGGTCAATTCCATTATATTTTCAGTCTGAAATTTCATTGTTCCATAAATGAAACTATTAATAGCATGAAGTTCATGTTAGTAACATAATAATAATTTGGACTATAAACGTAATGAAATTAATCTTACAGAACTGAATTAGTTATTTTTAAATTTATAGGAATCAATTATAAAAAATAATAAATATGTAAAATTTTCGGTACAAGTATTTCAAATTATAATTAAATAGAAAAAATGGAAAATGAAAATAAAAAACCAAAAGAATCTTTATCTAGAACCGAGGAGAAGGCTGCCTGATCCACCGTTTTTGACGTCCGACCCCACTGTCCCCTTCTCTCCACACTGTACTTAGCCTCTTCGGTCTGTTCAGAACGAACCACGAACCTTTCTTCTTTCCTTCTCTCCCAACCCTTCCTTCTCAAGCTTTCTACCTTCTCTCCCCTCCTCCTCCTCCTCCCTGGCTACTTCGTCATTGTGATTTCAGGCCATCAGCACTGATTAAGAGGTTCTCCTCTCTCTACGAGCCTCTTGCTCTCTCCGGGTCTCTTTTCTTGTATTCTGTCTGTTCTTTTCTTGTTAGGTCAGCAAGTACCTGTACTTCATCAAACCCATCTCTGATGGACTTCCCAGTGTTGCTTTTCTTTCTGTCAGAACATTAGTAGAAGTAGAAGGAACCATTTCATCATTCCTGCAACCATATCACTCTTGTTCTCTATTCTCTTTGAAAGCCGCCTTCCTTCCCCCTGTCAGATCTGAGCGAAATTCGCCTCTTCTTCAACATCTAACTGTGTTTTCATGGCTTTTGAAACTTTTAGGGCTTTCTATAATTGAAAGAGATTCAAGAAGGTGCCTGTATGTCTCTTGTCTTTGCTGGACCTTATCTTATGTGTGATGTGAAGGGATAACTCTAAGGTCTTGGCTTTGATCTACGGCGGTGACGAGCACGAAGAACACTGGATTTGTTGGGTACGCTCGACTAAGTTGGTTCATTTGAAGGTGAGGAGTTAGTTCGATTTTTTGGATCGATATGGCAAATCGATGGTGGGCAGGGAATACATTCCACTTGAAGGAGCCGGAGTTCCCCAACAACCCCAGCAGCCCTAGCAATAATAGCAATAACCCTAACTCCAATAGCAGTGGGAGCTTCAGGAACCAGGAGGAGGACCTCGATCAAGATCAGCGCGAGGGTCCGGACCAGGAAAACCTCGAGTTGACCCCAGGAAGCGGGGCCGGCAGTGGCAGTGGAGGTGGTGGGAGCAGCGGCCGTCGCCCTCGGGGTCGGCCCCCGGGGTCGAAGAACAAGCAGAAGCCCCCGATTGTGGTCACCAAGGAGAGCCCGAACTCGCTTCAGAGCCATATACTGGAGATCAGGAGCGGGAGTGATATCGTGGAAAGCATATCCACCTTTGCAAGGAGGCGGCAACGCGGGGTTTCGGTTCTGAGCGGTAGTGGTGTGGTGGCTGACGTGACCCTCCGGCAGCCTGCTGCCCCAGGCGGAATAGTAACCCTCCAGGGGAGGTTTGAGATACTTTCGCTCACGGGGGCCTTCTTGCCTGCCCCGTCCCTACCTGGTGCCACCGGGCTGACGGTCTACTTAGCTGGTGCGCAGGGCCAGGTTGTCGGTGGAGCAGCGGTGGGGCCTCTTGCAGCATCAGGGCCTGTCATGGTGGTGGCATCCACATTTGCGAATGCAACGTATGAGAGGCTCCCCCTCGAGGATGAGGAAGCTGAGGCGGCTGGGGAAGGGAATCAAGGGATGCACTTGGAGCCGAACTCGGAAAATAACGGGACTTCCGGGTCGCACCATCATCAAGGTTTGGGAGGAGGAGGAGGAGATCAGCATGGTTCAATGCCCATGTACAATTTGCATCCCAATTTGGTTCCTAATGGGCAGATTCCTCATGAAGTCTTCTGGGGCTCCCCCACTCCTCCTCGGCCCCCTCCATCGTTTTGACAATGGAAAATGTCTCTCTTAATACACAAAATCGAGTCTTTGGATGACCATTAGGGCAAGCTTTCTGTTCAAGATTCATTGCAAGGTCAATTGTCTTCCATGACGACAAGTTCTTCACAGCTTAGTTAACAGAGTTCGATTGCAGCTTGGAATTGATCCGAGTTCTGTGCACTTCAAATAATCCGTGTGAGTTTCCCTTGTCTCTAATCTAAATTGTAGTGTGAGCACCACTTGACTTGTTTACTATGTTGTTCTAATTGGTTTAGTTTGCTCATTTAGAGGCAGTCCATGGATTTTGATTGAAAATCTAGCTACAGCTTAGTTAGGTGATCGATCTTCTCTTGCATGGGGGGGAGGACTGATGTTGACCGTTGTTGTAACAACAATAAGGCAGTCAGACTCGGGGGCATTGTCTTTCTTCCTCTTGTGGGATTTGCTATCAATTGCTTTATATTTGAGTTGACTATAGTCAAGCTTTTCTTAGTGGATTCATTGAATTAGAAGATGATAAGATGAAAAGGGTAATAGTATACCATTTGAATCGAATGCTGGGGGATCCCATCAGTTACATGTACACATATAAGTATTTTATGCAAAATCGAACGCTGGGGGATCCCATCAGATCACATTTCGACGTATCATAAGATGGTCTTGATCTTTCGCATACAGTTGGTTTACCAGCTATGTTTTGCGGTTCATATGATTGGCTAGAGGTATTCAATTGAAGCTCCTTCATGTTGATTTTCTATTACTCTCTCTTTCCGTTTCATAGAGAGAGAGAGAGAGAGAGAGAGTTGAGAGCAGTTGCATGGTTTACACGTTGCAGGGGCTTCTAGCTAGCAAGTGTCATCATCGCGTGATTGTGAACTAGAAGGTACGGGCTCACCTTCCAGAGCAGAAAACGGGAATGAGGAATCCTCTTGCTAAGAATTGCAACGAAAACTTTTTAATTTCGTTCGAGAAAAATGTAATAGAAAGATCCTGAAAAAATAGCCTTTCTTTCTCTTGTTTTCTACATAAAAATCAGGAGATTTTTGGGAAGTTTGTGTTCAATTTCTTATTTGAACATTTTCGCAGTTCGCATAGAATAACTCTAGACGTTTCGAATTTTTGTTTCCAAAATAGTAAAAGTCATCTTTTGGATAAGATCAAAAAGTTCAGATGAGTCTTCAAATTGAATTTTGTTTTTCCGATAATTGGCTTGTGTTTCATCCATGAATCTGCTGTACAAATTTACAAAATGACAGAAGTTGGCTAATGCCAAGATCCTTACCTTAGGAACTACGCATGACTTTATGAATGCTACTTTCGGTGATGAGGCTACTGATCTATATATATAGGGTCGACAAAACAATCTTTGTCAACTGAGGGCGCTTGACGTTTTTCTACAGTGATTTTAGAGTAATTTCTTTGGCTCCAAATATAAAAGATGTAACCTGGAAATGCTAGTCCATATAAGTGATGGAGCAGTGGAGTGTAGTGAGGTAATATTTTATGAAATTAGCAATCAATCGTAGATGGGAACATCTAAATTAGTTTGCATGATGCCACTTGGAATAAACAAGGTGCGTGCTTGACTGACCAGGTCAAAGAGACAGCAGGGTTGATATTGGTAAGAGCAGTTAGCTTGCATCGTTGTCTACTTTGAATATGAGACAGGAGTATTGAGTTTGAAGCTTTGTCCTCTGCCAGTTTTTCAAGCTACTAATCACCGGGTCAAAGGTGTATTAATCTTGTGGTAGAGTTGGATTTTGTTGCTTATACTTTTCTACACAGTGTATACGTAGTAAAATCCCGGGCTAGAAGATCGGGTTCATAAGGTACAACAACATCAAGTTAATAAAAAAATAAAAAAATAAACGATCAGGTTCACATCGAGTGCATAAATAGTGAGAGAAAAAACACGTATCGCGTCTCGATCTCTTTACTAATAGGCTCAAAGGTGCCTTGTCTTAATTTTGGGCGTAGAAGAACCCTACATTATAGCTTGCGTGGCTGGGACTCGTTCTTTGGTAGGTGGCTACATGTTTGACAATTATGTGTGTGGACGGAAAAGTAGTGTCCAAAAAAGGAAAAAGAGTGAGTCATTATCCATTTAGATGAAATAGTAATGATTCAATGCATACATCATACAATGGATATGAATTATTTCAAAGGGTTGGATACCCAATTTTTTAGGGCAAAAGTCCCGGATTTAAATTTTTATAAATAAAAAAATTTATGTTGAAAGAGTTTTACCCTTTAACCGATTAACTCAGTTCGAACTGAATTAGTTGGAGATTTATTAGGGTTTTCTGAATGAATGTGGTGTAAAATAAAAAAGGAAAATCGGACACATATGAGACAGACCAAAAGTTCTCCATCCATATTTGACATATTAGGGAGGCTCGGGCTAGGTTTGTCCACACCTACCAACGGTTCTTACGAGTTCAATCTCAATCACTTTTTAAATGATCAGGATTAGGAAATCTGTGGAGATGAATTTCTAACACAGCACCGACCGTGACCCCCTTTTTTTTATCGAACATGGCACTGAATACGTTGTGACACTGATCGATAAAATTTAATTATTTTTAATTTAAAAGTAATTAAATCTTATCAATATAAATTTTATCATGTGATATAACCGTGGTAACCACCGCTTTTATCCACCCTCACTTTGAATTTCAACGAGGACACGGCAACTGTTGCTCTACGTACGTATTTGTTTATTTATTTATTTGTGGGCCCATCTGATCCCACGATTCCAACTGGGCTCACTGTGCTCCCGCGTGTGCACACATAATCTCATATACATGTAATCAATAGAAAGGTGACAGCCCATGAAGTTGTTATTGGACTTCAAAGTTAAGGTCCAATAGTGAGCTCGAGCCCATTTGTTCTAGATATGGGCCCATTAGTGAGGTCGACGGAGGCTGTTTCAGGTAGTTCAACGCACTTTCGTATCCGAATCTTGAGGATGAAAAAGTTCAGAATTTGGAGATTTGTACTGTTTCCTTGCTGACATAAATTGTATTCGCATCAGGACTGGAGGGTTCTAGACCCTTCAGCGTAGCTGTGCTAAGACCAGAGCAAGATGCCAAAAATTAAATTTGTGGAACAGAAAAATCGACGAAAAAATTAAAATTTCATCCTTTTTCTTTTCCTTTTTTTTTGGGTGGAATTACGAACACTTAAGAAGCTCAAGACAAATGGCTGTAATTGATAACGTCACCGATCTGCATCACGTAAAAGGGACCGCAGCAGAAAGACCTTCTTGCTGATGAGAACGAATCGAGGGTCGGGGACTAAAACAAACAAGAAGACAAGCCCAGAGAGTTCCGGAGCCTTCTGCATTCTGTGGCAACAAACGAACAAACAAACATCAAATGTCCACCTCAGAGGATCCAATAATGGAAAATGGAATGCATTTTTCGTTTCTGCATCATGGAAGCTACACGAGGAGTCTTCTTTGTCCGACGCTACATGCATTTTATCAACAAATCCATCAACTCAGAAGAAGATCAGGGGATGTAGAAATTCAATCAATTTATGTTGGTTAATGGAGGATCCGAGAATGCTGAAGCACCCGTGATTTTGTCACGTGTAGGAGACGCAAATCTCCATTGTGTGGTCGTTACGAGCTCTTCTGCGTAAAGCCAATCCTTATGCAGGAGGAGAAGAGAGAAGCCACAAACTTTGTCGGTACACAGAAAACAGCAGTATAAGTTCGAGGCTTCACATGTCTCTCACTTCACCCGCCAGTTTAAAGGCCACTACTAGTCTCTGCGAGCACCTTGCTTGCCAGCTCCACCCACTGCTCTCCGGAAGATCACGACCCGAGATGGCTGCTGCCATATCCACTGTCGCCGGATCTATCAACGGGGTCCTGGTAATCTATCGTCTCCAATCTCCAGTGTTTCTAATTCTTGATCATGACATTCTTGGATGCGTATTATGATGGTGTAATTCGATCGAGTTTCAGTGTAGATATAGTGCGATTAAGAAGTGGACTTGAAAGTCTTGACTCTCCAAATGGATCAAACTTGAGCTGGAGAGGCATTTGAAGGACGTTTAGATTTTTGTACTGTGCGATGACTGGGTATATTTCTTTCAGCTGAATTTGACCGCGTCGAGCAATGCAACTCCATCGGTCCCATTTAGCACGGCATTCTTCGGAAGCAGCCTGAAGAAGATGAACTCAGGGATTCCCGGCCCCAAGGCCGCCTCTGGAAGCTTCAAGGTCGTGGCTGAAATCGATGAGTCGAAGCAGACCGACAAGGACAGGTGGAGGGGCCTTGCCTACGACACCTCGGATGACCAGCAGGACATCACCCGTGGCAAGGGCATGGTCGACTCCCTCTTCCAGGCTCCTCAGTATGCGGGGACCCATTACGCCGTTATGAGCTCCTACGACTACATCAGCCAAGGCCTTCGCCAGTAAGCTGTCTTGTGGATCTGAACGATCCTCAATTTCCAGATTGTCATGTGCGCTTAACCGAATCGATTGTGATAATCTTAGGTACAACTTGGACAACAACATGGACGGGTTCTACGTTGCCCCGGCCTTCATGGACAAGCTTGTTGTTCATATCACCAAGAACTTCATGAACCTTCCAAACATCAAGGTACTCTTGTTCGAATTTCCCTCAAGAAACTTAGATTTTACCACCGAACATAAAATCGAGGATGTTAATCAACTGACCTTTTTGCAGCATCAACTAATGTACTTGTAATCTTGTCGGTAATTATGTAGGTTCCTCTGATCTTGGGTATATGGGGGGGGCAAAGGTCAAGGAAAATCATTCCAATGCGAACTTGTCTTTGCTAAGATGGGAATCAAGTGAGTACGGCATCTCTACATGTATACGAACCTGGTCGATGATACTAAGATTGATCTTGTGACTGAAAAATGGAATCTGATTCTATTCCAGCCCGATCATGACGAGCGCTGGAGAGCTTGAGAGCCGGAACGCCGGAGAGCCCGCCAAGTTGATCTGACAGAGGTACCGTGAGGCGGCTGACATAATAAAGAAGGGGAAGATGTGCTGCCTTTTCATCAGTGACCTCGATGCCGGGGCTGGTCGGCTCGGCGGGACAACCCAGTACACTGTCAACAACCAGATGGTGAACGCCACCTCATGAACATCGCCGATAACCCGACCAACGTCCAGCTCCCTGGGATGTACAACAAGGAGGAGAACCCTCGGGTCCCGATCATCGTCACCGGCACCGGCAACGATTTCTCGACCCTCTATGCCCCTCTGATCCGTGACTGGCGTATGGAGAAGTTCTACTGGGCACCGACCCGTGAGGACCGGATCGGCGTCTGCAAGGGTATCTTCAGCACAGACGGTGTTGCTGATGAGGACATTGTCAAGCTAGTCGACACATTCCCCGGCCAATCTATTGGTGAGTTAAGATCTCGATGACCAAACATCAGTTATACATGGTCATGTGCCGTTGAGAATCGGCTGAATAGACGAAGTATTCGAGAGTAGAGAAAAGAGAATCAGACACCAAATATACGTGGTTCAGGACAGCGGGGTGCCGTCCGTACGTCCACGGACAAATGAGGAGGAGCAATCTTCACTATCAGCGGCGAACAATGGTGGAATATAGAAGAACCCGAATCTAACCTCACAGAATACAATAAAGAGCATTTCTGCTATTGTAACCCCGAAATTACATAATCCATACTGCGGGGGCTTTGCCCCCCGCACCCCCCAAGCAAATTAGTGTCGGGCTCGGGCTTGGGCCTCGCGGCCCAATCCGTTCACTTCCGCCACTGACTTGCGTTGGTATCCACAATCGGGTTACACACAATTTTAATCGGGTTCGGGTTTTATATTGGGTTTACACCGCAAAAAATTCAAGACATATCTAATACGTGCCATGTTCGAGATTGTACCGATCACCCTGTTTTGGCCTTCTTTCTGGTGCAGATTTCTTCGGTGCGCTGAGGGCTCGGGTCTATGACGACGAGGTGAGGAAGTGGATCACGGGCGTTGGTGTTGAGAGCATCGGGAAGAAGCTGGTGAACTCGAAGGAAGGTCCCCCGACATTCGAGCAGCCGAAGATGACGATCGAGAAGCTGCTCGAGTATGGTAACATGCTGGTGCAGGAGCAAGAGAACGTCAAGCGTGTGCAGCTGGCTGACAAGTACCTCGCCGAGGCCGCCCTCGGTGACGCCAACGACGACTCCATCAAACGCGGCACTTTCTACGGTTAGCCCCTTCCCCATCCCGGAGAAACATTCCTAAACGTTAATTAAGTTTGGAACTTCTCGCTGGAAGTGTCCTCTTGGGAATCCACTGAAGGTTTCCTGAGTTGACGTTGTTGCTTCTTTCACAGGAAAAGCAGCCCAGCAAGTGAAAGTTCAGGTACCGGAGGGCTGCACTGACCCGAACGCGAAGAACTTCGACCCGACAGCAAGGAGCGACGACGGTAGCTGCCTGTACACAATCGAGTGATTAATAAGGATGTGGAGATTGGCTCATAGGGATAGGGAAGGGGATCGGCCTTGAGGAAGCTTTTGTTTACTTAATAGATAATTCTCATTCAACTCAGCTGTGTTCTCCTCCTCGTCGATTTGTGCTGCTTAGATGGATACTTCTTTTTTCTATCCACGCCATTAGTATCTATAAATCTAATGAGTTTCGACTAATATAATATATCACAAATTTCTTTATTTTTTTAATGAATTTGCAATGCCATTCACAATCACAAATACATCTATGCTTTTTTTTTTACATTAATATTATCCGGCACCATAATAATCGGGTGTATCTATTCTTTATCTCCACTCCCTAACTCGGACTGCTCCCCTCCCAAACACAATCAAACACCGGAAAATTCCTACTTAAGTAGAGTTCGCAGATGATAAAATGAATTTAATCAATAGATAATTGATATATAAGTAAATATAATTAAAAAATAATAAAAATAATATAATAATTAATAATAACGTGTTAAATTCCACGGACGGCATAGTAACTGAGCTCATGTAAGAATATCTCACCGAACAAAGCCTAATGCAGATGACGTGCGAGCACCCGTGGTCTTAGAAACGACGACGTGTACGACAAGCCACTCTTTTCCATTCCGGCAGAAGTTAGTGCCTGAGAGTTCTCATATGTACATAGTCCAAGCACAGTGCTCCCTTGTTATGGGCCCCACAGAAATTATGGGAAGCGGAGCACTGCACCGGCTATTCTCGAGAAGCCAAATGCTTTTACTTTCAAGCGGCAGTGGATCGTACACGTGTCCTATCTCAGAGCCGTTGATGTGTCCGGAACACTGTGTGCTAAAATTGCTAAATGTCCGTTAACAAACATCCCAAATGGAAAAACGACATTTCCCATTTCACCCTCTCCCGCAACTCCATTTTCCTCATCTACCAGTTTGTTGCCCTAGATTAGAAATCCCCTGCACCGTACGGCCCCTTCCTCAAGCTCCGTCCTTTCTTCCGAATTCGCATCGATCCCCAGAGTTCCTGGCCAGTTTCTGAGTGATCTGTCAGGTGTCTTGTCGATTTTTGGGCGAATTCGCGGCTTTCGGAGTTAGGGTTTTGCCGGCGGCGATCAGATTCTTTGATGTCTTCGTCCACCCCATCTTACTGGTGCTACCGATGCAGCCGATTCGTTCGGGTCTTGTCCCGGAGCTCAATGAGCTGCGCTGATTGTGATAGCGGATTCGTCGAATTGATCGAAGCCCCAGGCTCAGGGCGTCACGGAGAATCTCGTCGACAGCAATTGTTCCCCGCGCCTGCGATGTATGTTCCCGCTTCGGGCTCTGGTCCCAGTCCCAGCCCTGGCCGAAACCCTTATTCTGCTGCTAGAAGGAGCCGAAGAAACCCTAGCCCGGGCAGTCGATCTCCATTCAATCCAGTGTTTGTTATACGTAGACCGTCTGACCAGGAAGACGGGAGTAATGGTTTTGAGTTATATTACAATGATGGCGGTGGCACCTCTCTTAGGCCGCTACCCCAGGGCATGTCGGAATTTCTTCTCGGATCAGGTTTTGATCGGCTTCTCGATCAGCTATCAAGGGTCGAGAATAATCCACTCGGGCAGGCCGAGGAGAGTTCACCCGCCTGCAAAGCGGCGATTGAGTCAATGCCTACAATTAGAATCAGTGGGGATCATATAGGAATTGAATTGCACTGTGCTGTGTGCAAGGAATTGTTTGAGTTGGGGGCAGAGGCCAGGGAAATGCCATGTAAGCATATGTACCACCCTGAGTGCATATTGCCGTGGCTTTCAATCCACAACTCTTGCCCTGTTTGCCGTCATCAGATGCCACTCAATAACAGACGTGAAATGCAGGAACAGAGTAGGGATGAAAGTGGGAGGTCGGAATCAGAGGAGGAGGAATGGCCAGTTGGATTGACCATTTGGAGGCTGCCAGGTGGTGGGTATGCTGTAGGGCGCTTCTCAGGCCGGAATGGAGGAGGGAGCAGGGAGAGGGATTTACCATCCGTTTATACTGAGATGGACGGTGAGTTTAATAGCAGTAATAGTAATGAGGGGTTGCCACGGAGGATATCATGGGCTCCACAGGAGAGCAGGGCAAGGGAGAGAGGTGGGTTGAGAAGGGCACTGAGGAACTTGTTTGGGTGCTTCACTGGATTGCACGGTTCTGGGTCGAGTTCCAGTTCGGGATCAAGGTTATCGAGAAATGAATCTCCACTGCCCTTTAGGGCCTCATTGTCAGCAACGCGGAGGAATTGGGTTGGGGAGGCTAGGACAGGGAGTAGAGAATGGTGATTATACAATGTAGATTTTGATGGGGTAGGAAGCACGTTCATTGCAGGCATGGGTTAGCACGTTTGGATTTGGGGAGAGAATCACTGCTTCATAGTGATGAAGTTGCTATTGCTTTAAGGTTGTACGATGGATCATGGCCATGGAGACTGCAGGGTTGTCTGAGAAGAAATTGAAAGGATAATCGGGAACTGTGAGAAAGAGCTGAGAAGATTGCAGGTAACTGTTGTCTTTCTTTTGGAGCAAAGGGAAAGGCACCCAGTGGCTCTTGTAATTAGTGCATTTTCGAGTTTTGAATCCCCGTCTTCAAGCTTGGTTGTTGTTTAGGTATGTTGTATACTTTGTTACAATTATACAAGATCTTTTTTTGTTTTCCATTGATTTGGATCTGGGCTGTAATGTCGGTCTCTATAATGGAGTAGCTGGATGGACTTATTGAGAACATCGAACAGAAACTGATGAGGAGATTATTGTTACGAGAGAGGGAGAGATGCGACATTGCAAAGCATTGCATTTTGACAACTTGATTCTGTCTTGAAGGTTCCAAAGAAATAGGTTTGAGTGTTTTACAAAGTCCAGTGATTGCAAACGTCGGAATCCATCCATCTGCATCAGCTGGATAGTAGGATTTTCTTGAGCACAAGATGTGGTAGTGTATGTCCGAGGAGTACTTGGAAGACTGGGACTCTGATTGGCAGAATTTGCAGCGATGTTACGCGAACAGGGCTTGATTAGTTGAGTTAATGGTATCACTAGTTCATTCGTCGGCATTTGGGAGAGAAGACAGAGTTGAGTAGTCTTCATCTTCCACGGGTCCTTGGGCAGTAATCTTTTCCATCTTTGCAGTGACCTGAGGAGGATGGATTGATCGAAGATTCATGGTATAATTAAGCCGAGCAATGTTTTCTTATTGATTTATTTATTTTTCCAGAACAAAGATTCACTTCCGAGTTCTGCAGCTTCTTGTTTTCCTTCTTCTGCTACAACCCATCTCATATCAGTTTTCCAGCCAAAGGAAAATGAAAACGAACTCGGTAGTCTATAAATTCATAAATTCAGGTAAGTTCGTGTTTGATTACAAGTGGGGTTGTTGCGATATGTGGACATACATGAACCCATCCTCCTCCATTGAATTTCATCAGTGGTATCTCTTTAAGAGGAAAAACAACGCACAGTAGTCTGCAAAATCTCCCCCAACCACGCCCTAGCCTACCCGATGCTGGTGTGTATCACAAGGGAGGTATCAGTTGCTCCCCACTTATCCATTTTGAATGTGAAAAATGGAAATCTGATCCTGCAATAGTTCGTGGAATGTTCCCGATGTCATGCGAGGAGTGATGCATGATCGATCGATGGCTCTGTCTCCTCCACTCCAACTGTGTGCGAGGGTCCTGACAGAGGAATATTAGACCCTTTGTTAGTACTCTTTATCATTATTGATTTGTTAATTTGATTTGTGCCTAACAGCATGAGTAATCATATGGAATCTTGTACGGCTGAGCAAATCAACAATGAGTAATACTGGAAAATTTGGGAGACTTTTGTGGTAATTTTGACCACGCCGCTGCTTTAGGGGAAGACATAATGATGTCGATTAAGATCTCTAATCAACAATGAGAGCGATGGCTGAGGATTCGCGGGGGGGATCTTCTGGCATGCGGAGGAACAGTGAAGGTTACTAATTGTCATTCAAATGAGTACGATTCACTCGGAATCATATTGACCTAAACAGATTTTCGTAATTAGATTAGATTTTGATTCACTGAGCAATACTTATTCGCAAAAGATGAATAATACCCGCATAATACTTATCGTATCGAAGGATACGCCCCGATGATGATTGGGATCCAGATGCTATTTTCATTTTCAAAGTTGCCATTGGTTTTTGTTGCTCGGAAAGCTCATCGATCGGCTAAAGCAAGTAATTGAACAGGAAAAGCAGATCTTGTGTTTGACCAAGAAAGAAGAAATAAAGGTTAGGGTGCATAGGTTTGTGGATAACAAATAAATAAAATTGAAAGTGTCATAGCCACTAACTACACTATTAAGTCCATTTATCAGCAGTTCTTAGCTCGTACTAAAAAAAGAACAGTTTCTTAACTTGTCATAATCAGAATTTAAACCGGCTTTGCCAAATTCGACCGATGCTGTGCCATGTACTTGCTCTGTGATGAATGCATGTCCGAAACAAGTCGATTGCTTGATCAGCAGTTGTAACGCTTTCAATATCCAAACAATGGGATGGAGAATGCAAATAAAAAGCTGGATTGGGAATGACAAGTCGAGGTGATCCCATGGCAAACTTCCTTTACATCAAGTGGAGGTGAATATGATGAAATCAACTGTATTGACTGTGTTTGGGTTAAGACCGTATATGGTCAGTCTGACACATGATGTTACAGGATAAGCCCTCAAGAATTAGTTTAAGTATATAGAACGTGTATTTAACCCTTGTGAAACTCCAAGAGGTAGGAAGTTTGACTCCCGCATAAGCGTGTAACTCCTGGTGAGGTCGCCGGCACATTTGATTTGAATTTAAGTAATGAGTTCGCATTAAATTTTTGACTATCATACAAATAATTGAAGGTAGAAGATGAACTCATTCAATCAATGAAGTTGAGTGGAAACCCAGAACTGAAACAGAGGGCAGAGAAGAATGGTAATCAATGGACTGATGCTGAAGGCTTAAATCAATCCGTTGATTTCTTCCTCATACTCTTCTTTATATACACATATTACACAAAATTCGGCGCATAAGTCTTCGTCTTCCTCAGCTCCTGTTCCTGATGTTTGATTTCCAGCAAGACCGAGATGGATGGATTTCCATGGCAGGACCCAGCAAGCAGAACGTCTCAGCAAACAATTCAGAACCAAAATTGGAGAGATTACTGATTAGAGCCTACTCCCTCGCCTACTCTCTATCTTCTGACATCATACAGATGGAGTCAAAAATCAAATTGGTAAGAAAGGCTTGTTCCATTGCGGCCGGGAGTGTCAAGAAATGGACGATCTTCAAACCGATGCCGGTAGCGAGATGTTCGACGAAATTCCGCAGACAGACTCCGCTCAAGAATCGCTGCAATCGTGCCAGCAGAGGAGCATGGTGACGCATCGCCGGATGATGTAGAACCTTGCCCTCTGCTCCCTCACCAGCCTGGCGCACTTCCTCGTGAAGGAGCAACGCCTGTGCCGCGCCGCCAACGAGCTGATCTTCATAAAAGTACCGCGCAGGCCGCCGGTGCTGCTCCTGCCGCAGCTCCTCGACGGCTGCTGCTCCTTCTTGGAGAGCTTCCGCTTCTCGTCAAAGTAGAAGGGAGCCGCTGCAGTGGCTGCCATTGACAAGTAAGCTAGGAAAGCGAAGTGGATCGAAGAAGAAGCAGAGGCTATGGAGGTTGCAGGCAAGCAGAAGCAGTGGCAGGCAGGAGGAGATTCATCAGAGTTATATAGGGGGAGGAGGAGAAGAGGAATCACCTTGGCTTCTATGTTCCATCTACTGTGCCCCGGTAGGCCCCGCTTTTTCTTCTCTCTTATTTATTTATTTATCTTTAACTTTCTTATTTATTTGTTATTAGTTTTTTTTTTTCGGAGGCTTCCCATGATCGGTTGAATTTGTGTAACATTTTTCCATCCAATTAGATTTTAAATTTAAATTTTTGTAGATAAAAAAATTAAAAATAAAGAAGATAATAAAGACATGTCTACGACCGTTAGGCCGATTCTTGTACCGGAGTACATATGCCTTACTTAGCTAAAAGGATCTCCCATCCACGTCGGATTTGTCTTGTTTATGCTTTGTTTAGTCTAATTGCAGGAATAAGCCATTAATTTACTCCATTAAGCACACAGTCCGTCAATCTACCACATGAACAGCCGAAACCTCTGCGAGCACGAACAACCTCAATGGGAAAGAAACACACATTTTCTTACTTGCGTGGATTGATCAGTTGAGACGGTTCGGTATTCATTTTTCTTAATTGAGATTTCGAGTTCGAGTCACTTGAGTCTAGATCATCTATGGTCGAGAGAGTTTTATCATTTAATAAATCAACTCTATTCAAATCTAAATCGGTCAATATTAGTTGATTTTTGAATATCAGATAGAATGAATCGAAACCAGACGACATTTTCGCTCTTAGAGTTAGTTAATTGCTTACTAGAGCAATTAAAAAAAATTACTCTTAGTAACTCCTTGATCGGCCTTTTTTGCAGCTTTATTCTGGTTCTTGTCAGAGATTTCTTGACCAGTCAAGGTCCTGTTTGATTTAATAAGCTGTGGAGCCGAGGACCGCTGCTTCTTGTCATAATCAAAAGGGACAAATCCAAACACAAATACCTTGAATTTAACTTAGACGATTCACGATGGCGCATCGGCTGCAGGAAATTTTTTTTTTTTAAAAAAGCATATTAATTTTGCATTCTTGTCTAATCATGTAATAATAGTTCTGACAAATTGTGTCTTATCATATTCAAACGTGTCTGGATTAGAAACTCTGATGATCTGGACATTACATATTTATTTTTCGTATCTAAATAGGTTCGTGTCTAAACCATGTTGACCATTTTAATGTGAAATGTCAACACTATATAATTATACTTCAATAATATATGATATGAGATTACTAAAATAATAATATTTATTGACAATTAGTATAATAAATAAGTAGGATAAATTAATTACTAATAATGTAATATCATTTTTAATAATAATGATACATGTAGTGCATGTAATATTTTATATATCATAAAATTTTCATATATAAATGCATTAAATGAGTCAATATATATAAATAGTGAATACATGTCGTGTTATACAAGTTCAAACTCAGTTAAATACGTTTATTTATAATGTCTGTACATGTTTATTTTTAAACGGGTTTGTGTTTAAATAGACTTGATCCAAACCTACCTAATTCTATGTCGTGTCGTGTCAAAAATTATTTAGACTTATGTAATACTAGTTTTGTTGAAGGACGATTATTTTGAGGCGTATGATAAGTGTAGACCATCTTGTCCGTAAGGATAGACATCGAACGTGAGCATATGAAACTCGTTGTTTGTCTATTACAGATGAGCAAGGTAGTAGCTAGGGATAAAAACTAGTGGATACCAAAGTGAATTGATCGATGTGGTAAGACGTCTTTTTTTTCTAGGCAAGATCTCAAGTTCGAGTGTTGTGAATGGAAAAATTCATCTTTGAAGAGCTTTACACTCCAGTGGGTCTTCCCGACTCGAACTGGATAAGTCAGTGCACCTTGACTTCTAAATACCAGCAGTTCAGACTGGAAAGAAACTCGCGGATGATGCTGCAAATTGTTGCCTTATTTGAATGCCCTTAATCACACCCAAAAGCATAAGACAATAATCATTAAACCTGTGCCAATGGAGACTCAAACAGTGGGACTGTTAGCTCATGCGCCGATCGAATTACCAAATAAAAGCTAGCTCAATGCATGCAATGCAATGCATGCCATGCTCTTGTGATTAATCAACCTAATTAGTCAAATCATCGAACGTGGGTGTGGGTCGAAGCTACCACTCGCTCTACAAATTCCTTTTTAATTATCACTTAAAATCGAATATTTACGGCTGAATTATGGATGAACATGTAAATAAAAAAAAAGATGAACATTATTTAAAATTCATTCTTAGAGATAACATCATCACATGCTTCCATGTGACAGAGGTTCATGTTCCTCCTCCTCCTCCTATCTCTCTAGATTAATTTAATTTAATTAATTAATTAATTAATTGGCAATGAATCTCATTGGACATACCCTTCACGTTGACAGTAACAAATCAAAAGGTACGACTGGGAGAAAAGAGATCTCGATTTAAAATTAAGAGATTTAGGATTCAATTCTTATCGATGGACTCTTCGTGTTATTTTTAGAATATTACTTAAAAGTTAAGGATGTGTGTGTTTCGATTCGATGCATCAACGTTTAAGAAAAATATTTATTATTATTTTTAATTTCATTATCAAAAAAGTCAATTTTCTTTTTGTTCGTGGACAAGATTATGGCCCAAGCCCATCAGCAGCTCACGACGAGTCTGCTGGGACATAGAGCCCATTGGGCTGCTAAGCCCATGAGCACCTTTCACAGCTCCTCCACTTACCACCCAAGCTTACAATGAATAGTGATATTCCCTTTCCATCAACTTCGGTTTTGAATCCGGAAAAGCTATTCCGGGTTCCCTTTGTTTCCATCCCTCTTATGCCTACAATTACAACCTCTCTTTTCAATCAAAAGAAATTTAAAAGCCTATGGGTTGACAGTGCAAATTGTTCAGAGGGAACCAAGACCATAGTTTCCCAAGGCAACAAGTGACCAAACATAGAATTCGGATGAGAGTTTGGCTCAATTCGATAATGTTTGAACTAGCATGAAATGATCAAGAACGAATCGATTACATATCATGGTTTCTTTCAACTGTGTCGTTTCTTTCGACCTATCGCGCTTGTAATTCCGATATCACGATTTATGGGGTCTTGCAATTCTTAAGCGAATGAATATTTAGTCGAGACTTATTTCAGAGAACTGCTGCTTAACAATCCAAAGTCAGGCAAAATGGATGTAGAAACTGCCCATCGATCGATCATTGCTGAACTTCTGCGAGACCCACAGCTTGCACACCGTAAAGAGGGGAGAATTAATACAAAAGAAAGAAAAACATCATATATAGCTGCAATCTGACTAATAGTTTTATAGTATGTTATGTCTCGGTTCAATGATCTACTCAAGAAAAGATGTAACGTAGCCAAGGGGAAAGTTCCTAATTAAATATCAACAGTTGATATTACATGACTGATATTCTCTCCAAAGAACCCTTGATCATCAGTCGACTGAATCCCAGAACAATGTTGGTGTTGCCTTGCTGAGATGGATTAATCCATCGAACCATAGTGATATGCAAAGAAATATCGAACTTAATTTCGATGAGGAAGGACTATAAGCTTGCTAGCTGGGCACTCTTGTAACTTGGTGCAGCTGCTCTAAACCCTTATTCTAATCGGAATGTTAGTACATCTATTATGGCAAAACAAACAGCTTAGCTAGAGTCGAAAAACGAAAAATATGAAGAAGATGAGCAAAATCGACTGTGAGAAACCACAAACACAAACACAAACATCAAGTTCTTCCTGGTTTTTGTTTTTTTTGGTTCTTTTTTTATGAGTGGCGGTGCTCTCATTAGCAACCAAAATCTCGTTGATTTACACAACCATCTACAATTTATACCGTCTAGACATCATGTAAAAAGAGTAACACATGTACAGCCATCTACAATCTCAATGCTATACCAAATTGAGAGATAGCCATTCTTTTGGGGTTCTTTTTACAAGTAATAAAACGAGCAAGGTCAGATTTGGGAGAAAAGAAGAAAGGAAAGAAAGCTTGAGAATATAGAGGAGTGAATCTCATACAACAAGAAAAGAGCACCTCAATCATGTCTTCACATGCATAGAGAAATTTTTAAGTGAATCTGGTTCACTATCATGATTTATTAAAGAAAAATATTAGTACTTTTCAGCTCTCATATCAAGGGATTAATACTATCGTCTAATGAATTTACGGTGAATTTGTTTTACTTGATAATCTCTTCCTCACAGGGAGTGGTCATTTCATTATATTAACAGACATACCATTGAGCATTCTAGTACAGACACACCCAGGTGGTTTCCGTACAAAAGTGAGCCTTTCTGCATATCTGCCAATGTTTGTGCTTTTGTTTTGGGATAAAACCCTTCACATCCATTCAGTGGAGATCTAGGCGGATTCTCTGGGAAGATTTGAACCAGAAAAAACCCAACAATCACAAACGATATCTTTAAGAATGTTTTAAGGATGTCGAGAAAGAACCTAGCCAAATAGTTAGGTGAAAGGTGAATCATCCATCTAAATTCTTTCGATTGAAGAATCCAGCAAAAGAGCCATCCCAAGCGCACCCAAAGCCTTTGCCTTTTGCTTGTTTCGACAGTGTAGCAAGAGTCACCGTATATGCAGAAAGTTCTTAAAAGATTACTAGTAATCTAGTAAATCCAGGATCGAACTTACCAGTTCGTATCATCGCTGAACCTCTTCACAGGCATAGAGCTTCTCTTCGGGGAGAGAGAGAGATACTATCGATATGCTTCTGCTCTGCTGATGCTGAAAGAACTTCAAATAATTAGCCAACTATTGCCGCTGCAGCATCATCAAGATTCCCACATCAAATAGGGCTTTTTCTCTCTTTTACCCCCAGCTTGTTCCTGGGCTTGAACCAATAGGGAGATGGGGGCTATGAAAAGTGAAGGGGCAGATTCAATATTCCCCAAGCCCCATAAGTAGTCTTAGTTCAGCACATCCACGAAACCGGAACAGAAGCCCTCTAGGAAAGATTGTGAATCTTGATGATGCTCCATCGGCAAACACCGGCTGTTTCGTGTTGGAAGAGAGAAGTTCACTGATTCTGGGATCATTAATCCGTGCAAAGAAGGAAGGCAAATCCATAAGGGTGGGAAAACAAAGAAAAGAAGAGTTGGAGGTGCTCGCTATCCTCTGATAACCCTAACCCTAACAGTGACAACAGTAAAGAAAGAGATGGTGAAAGAAGAAAAAGGATCTTATAAATAAACTTTGTTGTGGAGTTGGATCCGTCGATGTGGAGAGGAAACAGCCTTATGTGTAATGACTACACCTCGTGGCAGTGCTAACGCGGTGTCACAAACTAATAAGTTTAAATTATTTTTAGGATTTTTAATAAAACATAAATGGAAAAAATAACCGTAAAAATAACTTGATTTGACTAGTTTGCGACATCACGTCGATATTACCATGTGATATACCCAATACACATAAGAGTTTCTCATAGATCTACGATAAGAGGACCCACTAGAGGTTGTAAATCACTAAGGGAAGTCCGACTACCTCATCTTTTTTGTAGAGTAATATCCAATACAATTGTCTACATATTCATTTTCTGCATAACTTTTACCTAACTAGATTTTCTTCCCTTTTTTTCTCTGTGTACATAATTCAAACCTTAGCCTTGATTAAAGAAAACAGTGTCAAGTCATCTCAAGTTGATATTCATATATACTTATTTTTGTCATAATTGCAATGCCTTTATCCCAAAAAAAGAAAAAATAATAATAATTGAGGTTTCATTTGGCACACCACAATTGAAAGGTCTGAAATGGAATGAGTGATTTAGTCTTGTACTTCACATTTTTTCATTCAATTCTATTATGTAAATTTTTTGCTCAAATTGCTGAAATAAAATTTCTCTAAAAAGAGATACGGAATGATCATTTTATCTATTCTCACAATTATATTCCTTCGTATTTTTAAAATGAAACTAAATCTAAATATTGCTAATATTCTCTATATTCATTTATGGTTTATTTTAATGAACTCATTTTGTTTCATTTCTCTTTATTTTTGTATTAAACATAACCTAAAAGTATATTTGAAGGTCCTAGTGGCTGTGTACATATACCAACTGCAAGGGGCTACTTGATGCTTGTTTTCCCTCAATTATTAGTATAATATACGCTAAAATTCTAATGTACACATACGTTTATATCGATCAATATGACTTTGTGTCAATATATATCGATGTTGAAAAGTAACGATATTTGATATTATACGTATACGTTAGACCATCCCGTATAAATACGTTTGACTGAGATAGCATTTTGTACGAGCTAGGGTCATTCATCATCTCAAACTAATTGAAAAGTCAGCGTGAGCTTATTAGGATGATTTAATTCATCTTTTCCTTAGCAAATTCTCAAGTTCGAGTAATATAAATGAATAAAATTTATGATTGAAAAATTTTTATCTTTTACTAAAGTTTTTCTCCTCCAGCTCGAATTTGGATTAGCTCCATTAGATTTCTAGAATGCTCACGGAAATTAAGCTCCAAAACTATTAGTATGCGGTTTACCGTTTTTTCGGGTGAAAGTATAAGGAGTGGTTTAGTAAGTACACGGGGAAGGCATGCAATTAAAACTCGTCACGTGATGAGATGGAATCGTAATTAACATACCAAAATTTGTTAGGATCTTTTACATGTCAGGAGGCTAATTAATCGACCCGAACACTCGCAATAATATGTCGAATAACGGACCCATAGCCTCAATTGTCATGTGGTTGTAATTTCTGAATGTACAAAAATTTTGCCCATTGTAACATGAATTACATACACTTCCCCCTTTTTCCTAAAGTGATCCTAATTCCAAAGATTCCTCTTGCGTCCTTGTCTGAAAATCTCACTTACCAAATATATATATATATATATATATATATATATATATTTGTTTTCTAAATAAGGCGGGTCAGAAGGCGAGATCACGGAGTGCTTTTCGGTATATATCCAACATTTAATACCTAAAACTTTGATGAGTTCTAAGTAGTTTGGATAAGTCAAATTGGTGATTTAAGTAATAAAGTTCTCCCAATCATAAAATTTTTTTTATTTATAAGACTCATATTCGAAACTATGTTTAAGAAAAATGTAACATTAAATTATCTCAACTAACGCGCATTTATTAGTAGCGTCACGGCGGTATTTTGGATCGATTAATTATGCACCTTTTCTTTTTGTCGAATAAAGGCAAGAATGTATTAATTAATTTTGTTAATTGGCTAAACTCGTCGAGAGTATGATATCAACAACTAATAATAATGTATCCTCATGGAACGGCAATATACGCAAAATTTAATGATGTCCTGATTTGACCAATTTAATGTAAACAAAGCGTAAATGCAAATTGAACATGTCTCGAAACTGTACATGGACAAATTATATCAACCATTTAGAGAAGAGAGTTATATACGATATTTTACACTATGTTCTGTTCTCATTAACGAGACTTTCTGTGCCATTTTTCCGTCTTTCTCCCACCTCCTTCTAGATTACGAGTCTTCTTTATAGCCGAACTAGCTAAAATCTGATTTTAATTTAGAATCAAAAGTATATGATGCGAAATACGACCCACAAATGGCATTTGTCTCCATTCAGATGGCACTTAAAAATTCTCCTAGTTAATCATGATTAGGGTTGATCCAAAAGGGATATACCAACAAATCACACAATAATAGTAACCCATCCTAGTCTACTCAAAAGATCAGTGTCATAAAAACGCCAAAAACACTTTGGGCAGCCCGATCGGCGAGTACCTCTCTTTCCTTCAAAATTGTCGAATTACTCTTCGATTGATACGTTTTGTGTCTGTCTTTATCGGGTCCATGGGATCAATCACATCAGTACAGTACCAATCTTCCGGATCTCAATTGTGTGATTATTTCGTTTAATGGTACACCTGATAAAGAAAATATCAGAATATCTCAGTTTCTTTAAAAGTTGAGACTGATTTTGCCTATAGAGTAAGGGTTTGATTTTGCCTAGAAAGTTGAGTTGTCTTATAAAAGGAAGTGTCAAAGCAAAGATCAAATGGGTGATTCCGGCATCTATGGTATAGTTTTTTTTTTGCACTATGCAGTAATCCGGACCAGCTAAAACGCACATCGAGACTAATTTATAGTCTAATCGGGATCTCCGTCAACCCTCTCAACTTGGAGTTCAATCCTGAGATTATCCATTTTTAAGATATGCGGTAATCCGGACCAGCTAAAACGTACATTGAGACTAATTTATAGTCTAATCGGGATCTCCGTCAATCCTCTCAACTTGGAGTTTGATCCTGAGATTATCCATTTGGAAGATTAGCGAGGGAATCATTAAATCAAATTCAGGTTAGTCTCTTATATATATGATGATAGATAATAGATTATAACTGAAGATAGCTAATGCAAGACTTAAAGTAAATAGCAAACTAATATCTAATTAATTTTTTAATACAATCAAATCCAATGTGCATGGCAATTAAATTAACTTTTATGTTTAGAGTTGATTAATTAATTAATTTGTCCGACAGGTCATCGTACTTGTCCCTCATTGATTTACTGGAGGATCTTCTTTTCACACACAGGGTGGGGGCTACTGATGTATTTTGTTGCTTTTTATTAGTTGTTCATGACTCGGTCCCTCCCTTTCTCGGGGGCCATAATTGTGAGCCCCCGAAGATCCCACGAAATTAAATTAATCACAAGTATCAATTTGCTAATTGTGAAAGAGAAGAAAAAAAGGAAAATTTCTGTCCATCTGGATAATGTCCACTTGAGAAGACATCTTGTAATCGAGAATAATGCTATGTTAATTTGCTTTATAAAAATCTCAAAACCTCTGTTCTTTTTCACTGTAGGATCACATAATGATACCCGTCATTAGTTGCACCTACGGGACAACTGACGATGGCCCTGAGGTCGAGTTTCAATAAGAGTACCGATTATATGTTTATAGTGTTTTTGCCGGTAATGATCAAGTGTAGCGATTAGTTATATGAAATGGTTATTTTTCTTGACGAATGGAAAAAATGGTTATTTTTTTCAGAAATTAATGGGACTCTACCGAATCCACGTATTAAAGAACCTTATAAAGTACAGAGACGAAGTATAAATACCCCAACAGTATCTGTAAACAGCGGTGATTGAAGTCCCAGAGGACACACTACAAGGTTATGGACACCTAGATGTTGATTTGTTGCTTCATTCGCTAACCAACCCGCACACGAGTTCCCTTCCAGAAAGGTATGTTTCACGATAACTAGCAAATCACAATTCAAAATATTGTGTATATGTATAAGTAGACCCTTCTGCCATCCCAAGTCGACTCGCAATTCTTTAATCGCTCGAACTGCAACCTTCGAGTCCAACAAAAATGGTTATTTGATGTTTGAAACATTGAGTTTGTCCAAGCTATTGACTAGTTCTGTAAACGAGATTGAATGTTCATTTCTTATTCGGATGATAACTACTTATCCAATTCAGTTAATCGGTAATTAGTTGGACTTGAAAAAGTAAACCTTATCAGGCGGGGCAACGCTTATGACCTAATTCTCTAATCCATCCTTAAAATTCTTTATATATTCCTTAAAAGAACGAAACATACATATATTATTTCGTATTTATGCTTAGTGTACGTATATATGTATTTATGTATGTATGTATGCGTGGATGTGTATGTGTGTACTGCAAAATACCAGTTTATCTAGTAAGCGATCGAAGCAACTGATACGTTCGCAGTTCCCAAGCAGGTTTTGCTCAAACCAGCGGCTATACATAATATATATACACTTTATTATATAATTTGTGGCATCCTGCCAATAAAAAAATATATTATATGATAAATATGCATATATCCTGTAGCTATCGGGCAGGTCCGCAAACCTAAAATGAGTAAAATGAGTAAGGGGAAGAGGGAATTTATAACGGGAATGTGGGTCCCGCACATGACAAGAGTTGAACGTCCCATGGTTTACTGGTCTCAGGTCGTTGCGGATCCTCTGCACTAAATTCTCTTTCTCAAATATCTGTTGCTGGATTTATCAGAGGTTAAAATGTGTCCGACGAAAAAGTTTAAACTAATATGTGGCAGTGCTCAACTCTCTTACATTCTTGAGATTTCCTTTGCTCGAGTAAGGGGACCTAACAGACTGTAAGCTCATAGGGTAACTTACTGTGATGCTATGTTAAATATTCACTGAGTTTATAAGATATTGGATTGGTATTCTACCCAAGAGTTTAAATTAATAAATACATTCCTATTCTCAAACGATCTTCTCCCCACCTGAAATTTTATTCTTACTATGGGCATGGACGGATCTAGAAAGCTTACTCAATGGGGTCAAAACTCCGTAGGAAAATAAAGTAAAGAATTCGTGACGTAAATTATACATAGTTTAACGAAAAAATTAGACAAAATTAAGTAAAATTTATATAGAATCTCATAAAATTTCTCAAGTTTAACGAGACGATCCCACCCGCTCCCCTAATTCCATCCCTGACCATGGGTAGACGTGTGCTTGTATGCCATTGAAGTGAATGCATTAAATTTTGCCATTTGGCTTTTAGGTTGGCGGATGATAGAATTTACTGTCTTTTTGGATCTTATTTTCTACCTAAATTCAACAAGACCTTGTAGACACTCAGATATCTAAACCGTTGAGAATCGGCCGAATAGACGAAGTATTCGAGGGTGAAGAAAAGAGAAGTCAATATTAAATATACGTGGTTCGGGACAGTGAGGTGCTGTCTGTACGTCCACGAACAAAGGAGGAAGCAGCGATCTTCACTATGAGCAATAAATAATGGCATCGCATTAGTATCCACAATTCAGGTTGCACAAAATTTAAATCGGATTTGGGTTTTACATCGAGTTATACCACAAAAAAATTTAAGACATATCTAACATATACGTATAAAAATAATGCTCAGCTGGGTTAAAAGTTAATATAAAGTTGTCGGGATTACTCATGCCTAGTACAATAACAGAACTTGCTGCAATGGCCTTCACACCCCGTAAATTATTAAGTGTCCCGGGACACGACATGGCACATCACAGCACGATAAACACAAATCAATGCATCCATTTTCCGCCCTCCTTGAGCTGTTAAATTGCAGTCCGTCCTCGATCTATCGTAGAAGACACGAAGATTTAAAAACAACATAAATCAAGGAGAAGACCTGTTATTTATGGAGGGGTTTGGGCTATAGATTCCGGCTGTGATTAAACCACAAGGCAAACTGCAAATGATACAAGTGATAAATTCATGGGATCGACAAGTGACAGGAACATGGGATATCCAGTAATAAAAATCAAATTTTCGATCTCTTGACGCTGACACGGGCAGAGTGCCACTGCAATGATTATCATTCCATAACATTCCTTTCCATATCCACCCGAAAAAAGCTAAGTGCTGCCAAGATCAGAAGCAGCTTTCCTGTGCTGAATGTCAAAGGGGTTAGTCTTCAGTCTACAGGACTGTAATTAATAAATGGACACTTTTATTTGAATTTGACACTTCGGGAGACATATGTTTGGATCTAAAACAAATCCGACCCCATCGTAGTACGGTTAGTCCCCACAAGAGAAAAATAGTGATGATGATGATGACCGAAAGATCTCCGTGACTATGCTAATGTCTGATGCAAGAATCGCGCTCACTCCTACTCTGCAACTGTCGATTTGCTGTCTGGCAATGAGATCTGGAGCCGAGCATTCTCGTTACAATCGATGTCAGTTTTAGAATCATCCATGTGTGCATAGGATTAGAGTAACCCGTGCAGTGCTTCCGTGCGACAATATGATCACAATTCCAACGTGTCATTGAACAAGATTCACTGGGGCGATCTTTCCTAAATATGAAGCCCAGAGGACACCGTGTTTCAAGCTTAAATTAGGCGGAATCATGAAGAGCGAGTAAAGCTTGGGCCCAATCGAGCCCGATAGTTAAGCTCATCATGTGTCACTCTGGCAGTGTTACTGCTGTGTTCTCTTCCTTTTCCATGTCGGCTCCAGCTGGACATCAGTCCCACCTTGTCCTGTGGTGCAGACCATGACACGACGATCATAGTGGATAAAGTCGACACATTCCTGAAGCAGTCCTGTTGCTGTAGGAGATCTAATCCAGCTGCAAGTAGATGGGTTCACCAGCATTCATAGTGGAACTACATCCTTTTTAGTTTTTATTTGATCACCACAAGCCAGATGTTCGATGTGATGAACTCATTCTAGTCGAGAGATGTGATCGAAAACGTACGGTTGATAACTATAAGGAATGTCTAGACACTACATGTTCATACAAAATAAGTAAACCGACCATGTTGGGTGTGTACATATATAGATATACATATTGACCTAAGCATCCATTGCCACGATAATGGAGCGTTATATAACCGATTTGACGCTCAGTTCGTGTTTTAGTTTTGCACTCATCGAATCAAACTCTTAAGCTGTAAAGCTACATGGGAAATTTCGATCATGAAAATGCTTATACGAAATTCAGAGAACTACGTACCGACATATATAAATTATACACATGCCCTGTGTATCTTCGCCTGGTCGGCTACAAACCCTATTCCGATCTCTTCCCGACTTCAAATCCTAAGCTGATCTAACTCATAAGATATGCTGGGAAGAGGAGCAGGGAATCGAAGCAAAACCACGGTCCTATCCACAAAATACATACAAGATCAACATAAACACAAGACATGTCGATATCTAAGTACGTAGCAAAGCAAATGTAATTCCTAGGAAACAAAAGAGGGCGCCTGTTCTAGAGCACACAAACACGTAAATGTATAGCTGTCTTCGTGTTTAGTGAAAATGTCGTGAGCAAAGAGCTTCCCTCCTCGGGGTGACGGTGAAGATGAGCTCGAGGTCCGGCGGCTGAAAGAAAACTCTCTTTGGCAGCTCCCTCTGCTTCACATACTCTTCTTTACTGTAAGCTGCCGGTTTCTTCCTCGGCGGAGGCGGGCACGCCGCCGGATCACCCCGAATCTGACTCCTCGGCGTCATACACCCTTCATCTAGCTCGGCCTCCATTATCAAGTCTGCTGGAAGACTCTCTCTAGCTTATAACTTAAGCTGTCTGAAGAAGAGGAGGAAGAGGGAGAAGAGGTAGTTCTGGGGAGTTGACTAACAAGGAGAAAGGTGTGGAGTTTCAAAGCAAGCTCAGTCTATATATGGTTCTCTTTGATCTGTGACGAGTCTTTCTTCAAACTACTGCTGTGTTGAAGAAGCTAACTCATGCTAATTAAATACCATATTAAACATTGTCGTGCTTTAACTTTCGATCTAAGGTTAATAAATTTTCAATTTGGTACTTATCACTAGAACTTCTTATGTCCACTTATTCTTCTATCGTACCGATCTCTTACTAATAAAAATCTATTAAATTTCTGATTATTAATAGCACATATGAAAAAATTATAGAGGAAGAGGTATTTGGAGTGGAAGGGGGAAAATGAGAGAGAGAAGAGGGAAGTGTGGCTTGTTCCGAAAGTTGCCATTTTTGACTTATCCCAACGTGTGGTGGAAGAAAACTGCTTATGGAAGGGAAAGTTATCAGTGGAACGGTCATATTATATTAATATCACTTACGTGATATATCTGTCAAATTATGACTTGATATGTAATTAATAATTAATTATAATTATTAAATTCTAAAAAATCTTTAAAAAATATTAAAAATTTAAATAAATGATAAATCATAATTGGAAATAATATATAAATAGTAAAAAATATTTAAAAATCTAATAAATGTTAAATTATAATTAAAAATGATATATAAATGGTAAATTAATTTTTTTTTGGAATGGTGATGTAATTTCATTTAAAACAGTGATCATATTCTGTACATGGGTAGACTTTTCAGAAGGAGACTATCTTATGTGCAAGCCTAACAAAAATGCTACCCGAGAGTTCTGCAGCCTGTGTTCTAGCCGAGGAAGAGTGGAGAGCTTGAAGCTCACTGTGTTAAATATGATGCTCGATAACTCCCCTTCACTTTGAGCCTTGCATTCAAAGATTCGTTTGCTCCATTCGATCCAAATCGTATATATATATTGGGTCCAAAATAGTTGACAGGCTGTAGATCTGTTGAAGCAGTCATTAGGATTCAAAAGGCCAGTCGACTTGTCCATGGTGGACACCCAATTTTGTGAGGACGGTTTGCCATATTCGCCCGGTGACGGCACAAGAGAAGAACAGATGATCCCGGGTCTCTAGCTCGGAACTACAAAAGTCGCATAACTCTGACGTTAGTTGGCTTGCGCACTTCTTCATCTGCTCCTTCATCGCAATTCTATCAAGCCACACCAACCAGCTAATTATCGAAACCCTGGGGATGTTTCTTGGAAACCAGATACTTTTTGTCCAATTCAATCTTTCGGTAGTCCCACGAATATGCTTCCTGCACTTTTGACGGTGAACTCACCCGAGCCGAGAGTCCATCTGACCTCGTGGTGGTCATTATCCACGTGGCACCCAACCAAAATTCCCTCACTTACCATACAAATCAAACCTTTTCGCTCCAATTTACCATCATCATCATCATCATCGTGGTGGTCATTATCTTCTTCGAAACGCTGAATCGAGAAAGGAGTCAAATGCAGTAAAAGCCCGACAGCATCCGATAATTAAATTAATGCTCTACATGTTATTCTCATCCAATTCGGTTTCTTAGATTTTCACTTCTTTTTGCTTCTTCCAAAACCTTTTTATTACATATTTCTTCCTCTCTGACACATTCTTCACTTAATTTGTAGTCGAGATATAGCACATTGTTTATCTCATAATCCAATTGCGTCACTCCCTCATGCACTTCGTACCTATCTTCAACTGACATATATTTCCAAATGGGTCAGGATTGACGGTATATTCTCACGTACGTAATCTATTATTATATGTCAGATCGATCATAAATTTTAATTACGAAATCCCATGTGCCCGTTTTGTCCATTGTAGTCAAAGAGCCAAGCAAGTGGAAGAAGGAAGATGGAACACTTCATTTCACCATACTGGGGATTTTGAATCTGAGCCACACATTGAATTGGAGTTTTCCCTCTCTTCTACACTTACTATCTTCATGGGATGCTCACTTTGATGGGCCCCATCGACTTATGGGCTCGGTGGGCCCATGTCCAATTGAGTGGGTCATTGTGGTTTTGAGCTATCGCACGTGTGAACCAGGCTCCCACTGGGACATCCCGCGTGCCAACATGAATTGGAATTTTGCTCTGACCCTCGTCCCCATCACAGAGTCGTCGTAATTGAGCTTTCACATTCTGTGGTGTACGTGAAGAACGATTTCACTCTTATGGTTGCAGGCCTCTCCGGACACTGAGACTCTTTAAAATTGTTCAGAGAAATGTCTGTCTGAAAAATTCTCGGTAGACAGGGAAATGTCCTGCCCGACTTGCTGAGACTCATCTCTGGGACGGACTATTACGAGAAGGGTGAAGATTGGCTCGAGAATATCGAACTTGGATTCACAACGTCACACGATAGTGTTGGCTGAATCTTAGCCTGTGTGCATGTATGGTGTCCATATTTCGATCTTTTGGTGAAATACTGTATTTAGGGAATTGCTATCTAATTTACTGACTTCCCGTAATTTGTCTTGTCCGTGTCGAGAAGACAAGCGGCGTCCGTGAAGAGAAGTTCTCCCAGATGGCACTGCCTCTATTGTCGGTCTCGCAGGGAACTGGTTGCAGTACAAGTACGACAAGTTGAACCATGATTAATTTAAATTTGAATCCACTCGATTCACTAGCCTTTTAAATAAGAGAAAGTCTTATGTGTAACACACATATTACGTGCCACTATGTCTATCACAAGACTCAAAATATTTATCTTTTGTTAAATAACTGTAATGTGTCATGAGTCGACATTCTCGTCCCTGTTTAAGTGTGACAACAGGAATTCTACTTACAATCTACACGAGCTAATATGAACTTCTATACATACTCTAATGTTGTCTCTTCTAATGATTTAACTAAGTAGACCATGTTACACTAAATTGCTAATTAATTTTGACATTGTGATATGAAGTCCACATCGAACCAACCCGGGTCGGGTTCGTCTTCGTGTCCGTATTCGAGCCAAGCAACCTGCAAAACAGCCGAGGCTTGGCATGGAGACCTGGATCGGCACTCCGACACTCAAGTTAGAGAAAAAAATATGAGTGGAGTAGAGTAAAAGAGAGGAGATATCTACATACAAGGTGAAGTGTCCGAGGAAAAGAGGGTACAAATGCTCTGTCTTTTACCAGCAGAGCCCCCGCACCATGTGAAACCTAGGTTGGGTAGTTCGAGTCTTGTCAAGTAACTTTGTTTATATCACATTGTAATATATATTTCTTGATATATCGGTTATACGCAAGACTTTCTTGGAGGGCAGCCATATCAACCACAGGAAAAAGCATCTAACGTGCCCTCGACACGGGATTGAGAGATGTGTGCGGAACCGATTCAATACTATGCCCTGATTCATTACTCGACGGGATCGTGAATTACCGTTAATTCAGCCTATATATCTGTACTATTCCTCCTCGAGGGGTCACAGATCTCATCTGCATGAGAAAGAAAAAGGTGCATTCTTAATTGATTATACCAATCATTCTTGCTTTTATATCCACACATTCAGCAGAACAAAAGCAAATGGAACGACCAAATTGCTGGGAACAGCTAATCGGGATCTGAGACCGCCGTCGCCAATCTTGGAGGGCCCGGCTCTCCCTTCATTTGTTTATATAAATATTGTGTAATCTAGGATTGATAATGTACACAGCAGGAAAAGGGGCATTCATGATTCCGTAACTCTTTCACTTTAGCACCGGTTTAGCACCCTTTTCGGATCTAACTCTTATGAATTGAAAGAATATATGATTGAGTGTTCTACCTTTTAATAGACTAGTTTAATTAATTTGAATGTATCGGTCTAGATCTGTTGTACATTGGAACTGTGGCTTGCATACAAAGAGCAGAACGAAATGGCATTAAACAAGGTAAGAGTAACTGTGCCAGCAGGTTACTTGAAGTATAAAACTCTCTGATCCTCCCAGGCAGCCATGTGAGGACTCTCACATGCTTCCGCGGGACTCTTCTTCACTTTCTTCCTTTTCTTTTATCAGAAAATCGTGCTAAAATCAATTGCATTGTATTATGAACATGTATTCTACTCTGAAAAGAAGGTCGTGATCGACGTATGAATTCTTGATCGCTATTATTTCCGAATGTTGCAAGAGTTCCATCGAGAAACAATATCTTCTCATTGACAGGACGTTGGGAAGCCACAAGACAAGGAAAGAAACACAGAGAGAGAGAGAGAGAGAGAGAGAGAGAGAGAGAGAGATATGAGATGGAGTAATAAGAAAGGAGAAAGGGTTTCGACAGACTAGACTTAAAGAGCACACCACTTGTCCGTAACGTGCCCGGAAGGTTAAGTCCCACCGCCAGTTAGTTGTGGCGTTTGAGAAGAAGAAGAAAAAAATGAAGATGAACAACCGTTGGAAGATCCACCGCTTCTTCTTGTGATTGGTCACCTAAAATTCTTTCTATCCGTTGCTTCAATCAGGGAAAAAGGAAAACTACAGCACCATCATCGTTTTCTCTCCTTAAAGTAAACGTAAAAATAGTTTCCCCATGTTTCTTTTGGGTGGGAAAACATGACATGTGTCGACTTAAATATAGATGAGATGGATCGCAACTGTCTGTTCATGTTGTTGCTCGACACCGGGATCTATCGATGGACGGTTTCTTGAAACGTGGATACGTTCGGGTGCTTCTTATCTCCGGCGATCGATACTACAATCTCTTTGGGTGTTCTGAAGTGCTCGACCCTGGGAATGTGTATGTTGACTGTAAGCTTCAACCATGCATCAATCATGTGGCGACATGGAAGTTCAGCACAACAAATCTACCTGTGTAGTTTGATCCAACACTAAAAACTCACCGCATTATTTGCAGGCAGACCAGCATAAGTTCAGCACAACATATTATGTACACTAACATAACCTTTATTTCATCAATAACCCAGAAACACTGAAACTACAGATGATCTGTTTCCTCCAATAAAAATGTACTTTACAGAACTTGCAACAAATGAATCAGAGAGGAGCAATAAATTCCAGTTACAAGAATTCGTTTCACCAGCTATTTACAGAAATACCAGCATTCCTCTATTGACAAGAGGAACTCGGCAAAGAATTGTGTCAGAGTGAGCACAATGATACACGACTTCTTTTAAACAATTTGTACAACCTTTCCAAGCTGATCCTAACGCCTGTCACTACTATCTATCAGAACCCTTCGACTCCGATGCCGGGAAGAATTGCAGGACCATCAGCTATCTCCACAGGACTTCCTGCAGCAGTATTGACCCTCCCAATCTGCTTGGATTGGTGCTGAGACCAGTGGGAGTGAGCAGCCGTCACTCGGTCTAGGAGCTCCTGTGGGACCGGTTCTCCCCTCCTTCGCTGTGGAGGGATGCTTGCAGTGTGGACAAGGGTCTTCCATTTATCCTGGCATCATAAGGAAGACAGGACATTACTCAGGGCAACAAGGAAACCACAATCTCAAAGAAACAATAAGAATAAGAACTACTTAGAATAGGCTATATAGTTCTTACCTTCAAGTCCACATAAGTTCTGTGGTCTGCATTCTCAAAAGCACATAACTTAACATCACGCCACCTGCAGAATGGACCATGCTTAGAGATCCTTCTCGATTCCAAACTCATCACCCAAGAGTAAACGATGGTAAGAAAAAGATCTAAAACAAAAGCATCACCAAGTGTTACCTTCCAGTTCCAAGTTCTTCAACAGCCTGAACTAATGCTTCCACCTCCGGGATAGAGAAGGGTCTTCTAATGCGACGCAGCGAGAGTTCAGAATGCTTATTCTTCTGGTTAGCTGGAACTATAGCTAGTGGCTCAAGATTTGTCTGTGGAGCAGGAACAAGGGCTCTAGATTCTGACAAGGAGGTGTCATTGACAATGTTGGGATTCAAAGAAACAACGGGTTCATGAGTATTATCTACAGCATTATTGCACATGCTGGTCAGGTTAGCTGGGTCATCAGAAGCCCCTGTGTCTGAGATGGGTTTGTCCAAAGTCCTGAATACAAGACAGCGAATAAGAATTAATGACAGTGATCAAAGTCAAAATAACAAAGATGAAACTGTCCTCTTCAGAGCTGTTCTTAAGTACCCTGTTAGTTGTTGGAGAATATTGCCGTGTAATATACAAGGAGAATCTTCAGGAGCTATGCTAGTAGGAGGAAGTTGTGTTAGATTAGGTTCCAGAAAGAAACCAAGCGTCTTGAGATTTTCTTTACAGGAAATTCCAGTTTGGCGCAAAGTCCTCCTGTCATCACAAATCTTCTTGCCTTGAAGCAGTACCCCGACACGAAGTCCCCTTCCAAGGAAAGTAGTTACAGCCTCCATAATACTCCTCTGCAAAAAGTATGTCGGTTCATATAATTTGCAATGCAGGAGTTTCAGGCACTACCATGTAGTGGAGAATACTAGAATTATTTCTATATCATAAGAGACAACTAGTACTCTTTAATATGACATATACCTTCAGTGAACCAACTGTTGCAGTTTCCGGAACATCAACAAAGAGCTCAGGAATCTTGAAGGATTTGATACTAAATTTAACTGTACAAAACAATATAATACAAACTGTGTGATTAGGTGTCAATCGCAAGGTAAGCAAAATTAACTATCTAATTGCAAGATAAGTCAGTTGGAGGTTTATTTACCATGAGGATTCTTGGCATCAAAAGATGCTCGAACACCTAATCCCAAAGAAGAAGTCCCAGTTACTGGGAAGAAATAAAAGTTACCATAAGAAATTAAAATAAAAATTAAGCACAGAAACAAGCTACGAAGGAAGAACAGCTTAAAATTGGTGTGCACCTCCATTCATGGCACTGTAATGAGAAGTGGACTCACTTTCACCACTAAGAACTCCACCTGAGGTCACAATGCAACTTCCATTAAGCAGCTTCCTTCTCTTCTGGAGAAAGTCAAGGTAGAACCTTTCGCGGCTATAAAAGGTTCTCCGCTTTTGGTTTGAAGCCTTTCTTTCTCCATCTGAACAAAGCACATAACAAACCTTGGTAAAAAAGATCACTGCTTGCAGAAAAGTACATCAACAAGAAGAAAACTGCATAGCAATTACCAGATTTAGAAGTTTCGATGTCCTTCAACTGAGGAGCTACTTTCCAGTGCTTTGAAATCAGAAGCTTCCTAATTTTGCGGTTGACAATATGGTGCGAGAGCTTATGAGGCTTAGATCTACTGGAGCTAGATTTATTGAACTGGGAGAAGTTTTCGTCATCATCTTTTCTATTTGCTTTCATGCCATTGTTTTGCCTAGAAGAGAAGGCACTGGGGAAGCAGGGCACATTAGGATGATTTTCCATTGAATCCTTCATACAGGTCTCATTAGCCCCCTCCTCGTTATCAGCTACCAGCTTTTCCGATTCTGGAGCTCCAGAATCAAAGAACCCACTTTTGCTAATTATAGACTTAGCATCACTAATTTCCTTCTCCAAGCAAGCAGAACTGGTAAATACCGAGCTGCACTCCCAGAGGGTATTACTCTCAACTTCTGGAGATCTTTTCAAGGAATCCTTTTG
Organism: Lagerstroemia speciosa; assembly: GCA_037672795.1. Classification (NCBI taxonomy): domain Eukaryota; kingdom Viridiplantae; phylum Streptophyta; class Magnoliopsida; order Myrtales; family Lythraceae; genus Lagerstroemia; species Lagerstroemia speciosa. The sequence continues at coordinate 5,262,288 of CM075293.1, read as the reverse complement.
CCGGCTATTTTCCGACACTTGCTTCAATGGAAGGACACCATCTCCACAGCTGCCCTGCTCTTCAGATTTGAATGGTTTATCCTCATACTGAACTTGATCTTGAAGGGCATCTTTGTGGATCGCTAGCCGATCATTCTCTTCATATGCAGTATTAGAAGCAGAACTTTCAGTCTCCTGCAGTATCTTGCCAGCTAAAGAGGCAAGCAATTCAATGGCACAAATATTTCTATTGTGCGCTGTCTTCTTATGTAGGCCCCTTCTCTGAACACAATGGTCACGAGTTAGATCTTCAACAACTAAAAGGCACTTCTGACCAAGGACTTATCATCTAAGGGACCAAAAGAATTGCCGCCACATACTCACCTTAGCTGATCTTGGAGCGCGTGGTATGGTGGAAACCTGAAAGCCGGTAGATCTATTGGCCAGTCTCTTCTTGTGCACCATAGCTAAAGATATGCATAACCATGCAGGTCCGCTAGCTGTAATTCCAGAATTCAAGTCGACTAATCAATTAACAATTAGAAACCAATGTAATACAATAGGTTCCTTTTATACGAGATAGTTTTCTCCATTAAAATGACAGCCAAGGCAGAGTTTGATTGTGAAACCAAAGACATGTCCTCAGAACTTTCTCAATTCAGCATTCTCTGAGGGGCACAATTTCAGTTTAAACGATTTGTCGTAAGCTAGAGATTGTAATCCACAACCAGATCCAATCACCACCCACGGGAAGGGAGTTGACTCCACCGATCAGACCCATCACAGACCGAAAATCGGAAAACCCAACAAATTCTGCAGGGAACAACTCCCGGCGGAGAATTTGGGACAGATCGAAAACTCGGAACTCCAAAATGGAGAGACTGAACCAAAAACACGACCTGGAGAGATTGAGAAAGAAAAACACACCTCCTAAATGACGATGCCGGGTCTTCTCAATTTCACGCCAAAGTTTACTCCTTTCCACGGGAATTGTGCCGCTTATGAAAAACCCAGGAAGAAATCCGATCTGAGAACCAGTGCTATGTTACGTTTAAACCGAGAAGAGTTCTCCAAGGAAGTTCAATCCATCTTCTCCCCGGTGAAAGTTTCCATATTTCCTTGAAAGATATGACCTTTCTTCTCAGTTATTCTAATTGAGACGGAGAGGACAAAAACCACCCAGAAAACAGTGCTTAAACCCATTCACCATATATATAATGTCCCTCCAACATCCTGACCACACAACCGGACCAGCCGGTCATGGTCCCCCCCGCGCCACGGGCTGCACCCAGTAGCCCAACCATAAACCCCTCCTTGGACCACTTCTCCCTTTAACCGCGGAACCCCGCCACCCGCCCCACTGCTTTCCTCCATACCTTGCCACGTGGCAGCTCTTCTAATCAGATCGGACATTCCCTGTGGAGAAATTTTTACGCGATGTTATATCGCTACGTAGCGTAAGAAAGTATTGAATGAAATGTAACAAATGAGTAAATTTGTATTAATTATCTTAACAGTTATTATAATTAATATTAATCAAAATAATTTGACCAGTTCTCCCTCGCCATATCATTGTGCCACAGAATCACCGAAAATTTTTTCAAAATTATATTAATCGACTCGCATTAACTAAATATATGAAATAAGACTTTTTTATATGAGTTTTCGTTATTAACAGAACTGAATCGAAGTCTTCCTTCGTAAAAGCTTCAAGTTAGTTGCAATAAAATATTTTGTTTGCTTCAATTATCAAATTATTTGGGTTCGAAATACTCGATTGAGCCGCCGCGCACTAGTTTTCAACGGATCAGCCCCGAAGTGAAATTAAATTAAATATTAACTGGACGTTATGTCGGCATGTATTGACCGGCAATTAACTGGTCGGAGCAATTAACCACCGTTAATTTACACAACTCTTTTATAAATCAATTTTAATTTATTAATTATTTGATATGAAATTTATTTCTTAAGAAAATATGAAAAAGAAGAGGAGGTGAAATTGAGGCGAGAATAGGAAGAGAGGTGATTAAATCAGAGATGACGGACGAGCGATCCGTCGTGCGCGTAGAATTAACTCTCGTCCTCCCAGCCCATTGTTAATTTAAGGGTCACTGGAAATTTATTTTTCATGCACATCGGATAAAACAAAATAATTAAAATTTCAAGACAGGAATGGAGTTTTCTTATTTATTAATATTAAGAATGAAATACGACGGCCCGGTGACTGTTATCGACAATTGCGGTGGTTTTCGTGTTGTTCTAGATCAGCCATTATCGAATGAAGGGAGCACGTTGGTTGGTACAGCTTCTATGTAACCGTCAATTGACCAATTCCTAACTTCCCTTTTTTTTTTAATTAGTAAAAAAAAAGTAACAGTATATATTTCTAACAAATATTTTTACACAAAAGTGTGGAAGAGATTCGAATATGATATTTTTACCTTACTGGAATATATAAAATGTAAACTTTGAATTATTAGACCATCCATTGGGATGATGATTTACCTTCTTTTCTTAGGTCCTTTTATGATCGATACTTCTCTTTTTTTTTTAGATTAAACAAGAACAAAAATAGATTATTTTCATATATATATATGCAAAATTGTATTTCAGTATTTTTTTAAGGGTAAATACTAAAAATATTAATATAAATGATGATCATTGTTAGCATGAACTAGAATACTATGCACTTGTCACGCAAGGCAAGTATATCCGCTCTGATGACAAATCATTGTGAACAGAAAATGGAATCTTGGTAAAAGGACAGACGGGGAGATTAAAGCTGTCGGATGACAAGGAATCTCGAGATGGTTATAAATTGGTTAATGGTGATACCTGCTATGATCAAGATAAAAGCATATATTAAATTAATTTAAATTTAAATGAATTATTATGTTGTTATTTAATTGAAGCTTTCCTCTTTTTTTTTTTTTGGCCAGATCTGTAGGGGGATCCCAGTGGGTTTGGGCAGTGCCTAAATAGCACGTGATTGACTGCTCACTTTTGTTCTTTTTTCATTTTCGGGGGTGGGGGGGGAATAAGGCATGTGATGGCTTGTGGGTTAACAGCTTGTCCTTGTTTAGCCCCGCCAGCGACGGACTAGAGGGCGGCGAGATATTAAGGAGCCATTTTATGTCGATTAAATATATTTTTTTAATATGGCGATTAAATATTCAGAATATATTAGTAACTTTATCAGTTCTCACAGACTAAATTACAAGAAGCACCCTCGACTCATCTGCATGAACACATCTAGCCCTGAAGGTTCAGTGTGGCCGAGTGAATACCGATTATTGGAGACTCGGGTTTATTCCGGCAGACTGTAATGATCGGATCGAATGAAACTCGATTTAATGATCTTATCACCAGCTCAACCTTGATCGATTGGTTGGTGGAAAGCCTTCCATGATTCGATCCATTTAATTAGCTTATTCATTTTTAACAGCATGAAAAAATAGTAATTTGGAATTAAATATTTGGCTTTAAGATTTTAGAAATCTTATATCAAATTAGATTTATAAAAAAATCTAATTAATATATTCTTGCGAAGAAAATCAAATTGAATGATGGAAATCCAATCAGAACATTCTCTGTGATATATTGAAGCTAATCAATGCATCTGCAAAGTGTTTTACTATTTTGCATCTATCAAACAGACTAGACTGGAGATCTTACACTGATCATAGTAAGATATCTGATTTTAAATAAGATCTTACAGCAGAACTGTACATTGAAGATCAAAGGGCTCGCCTTTAATCTCCTTGCGAGTGGCTTACCTTGATCGAGCTTCATGCTTATGGAGCCAATGGTTGAATTTACGACGACCCAAAAAATAACAGACCTCTCGAAGCTAACAAACGACAGCAACTTCGGGTTTGAATTCCGTCTCCTCGAACTCATCAACCAAGGGCTCTTCTGAAACTCGTTTCTCAGTTGACCACAAGCAGCGCTCGCATCTAATCCCCTTGTCTGGCGAACACTAACAGTTACTTTGCGAGATTCCAACGCATTTGCGAATGCCAAAACCTTCACATAATGCAATACAAGAAGTGAATAACATACTCTGGAAGGAAGATGTAGAATTTGGCAAAAACCAAGAAACTGATATGCTTGAATGGTCTACTAACTGCTTTCTTGTAAGGACGCCGATAATCTGACCCATCAATGGGGTTGAAAGGAATGAGGTTCACGTGAGAGCCTCGGGCCCACTCACGCAGTAATTCTGCAAGTTCTATGGCATGCTCTTCCGCATCATTTACTCCAGCTGTCCAAATTGAAATGAAGGAAAATTTTGAGCTGCATTCTGTGAGTTCAATTCATGGCAGTAAATAATGGATGTTGTTATTAAGAGAGCCTCAGGTACCTAAGAGTGCGTACTCGAAGGAAACTCTTCTGCTGGTTTTAAGAAAGTAATCCTGACAATCTTTCATGAGTGCTTCCAAGGGGTAGGATTTCGCACTTGGTACTATGCTTTCTCTAAGTTTCTGATTGGGAGCATGCAAGCTGTAGGAACAAAAATCTTGTATCAAAAGAGGAGACTGGAAAACATTTGACGAAATGACTGTTAAGCAATTCCTACTCCTGCAGATCATACCTGACTGCGAGCGTAGACTGAAGTTTATGCGATGCAAGCCTCTTAATAGTATTTGGAACCCCCACTGTTGAGATTGTGATCATTCTTTGGCCAATTTGGATATCCTTAACATGGGTAAAATATTAAGCTTATTTTTTATCAGAATGTTCAAACATATATATATAGAGAGAGAAAATGCTGGGATAAAAATAAAATAAAGTTCAATTTGATTGATTGATTTTCATATACAAATGATGTGAAAAGCATTACATTCCAAAACCAGTGAAGGAAATAGGAGTGGGAATCGGTCCACATTGTAATCAAACTCATTTTTTCATTAGTTATCAAATATTCACATCATCATTGATTCTACATTTGAAATAATATGGTGTTAGGGATATAAATGGGTCAAAACACTTCAATGTAAAATAAAGAACTGTAAATGAATTTGTAGTCACTGCACCTTATTCAAGCATCGGTGTGCTTCAAGAACCGATTTCATATTTAACATTGGCTCCCCCATTCCCATAAACACGACATTCGTTACCCTATGTTTGAAAGTCTCCTCAATAGCTAACACCTGCAGTCAGGAGTTAGATCAGATGAAATATATCCGCTATAGCAGATCTCATAGCTGATGACATATTTTGGCTCATCTCACCTAAATAGTTTAGAAAGAAAGAAAAGCATACCTGCTCGACAATTTCGTGGCTCTGAAGGTTTCTTGAGAATCCCCCCTTTCCAGTGGCACAGAAAGAGCATTTCAACGGGCAGCCTACCTGAACCAAGAGAAAACTGAGTGGCATCAACCCAGATTGTGACTAGCATTTGCTGCTGCAGAATAAACCTATTTAAAAATGGGATGACACGCTCAATCAGGCATAAGTTCTAGTATCATAAGTGTGTCTTTATGGGAACACTGGAAAAGTTATTTTTCCCTTCAAATAAAGATTAAAGTTCAATGTTAGTTGCTAAAAGGAAGCACGACTTCGATTTGAAGTATAAACGAACAGTTGAGAATATTACCTGGGATGAGACGCATGCAGTAAGTCGAACCGAACCCTTCTCATCTTCAACAGGTATGCCAACGGTTTCAATCAACCTGTTGTCCTCCAACTTAATCAATAACTGCGGCCACAATAGATTGAATATAAGATTCAGGACTAAGTTGGAGATTGAATCATTCCAAATTAAGAACCCTCCAAGCTGACTCCTGAAAGATAGCGATGCCTAACATCTTATAGGTTCCTAGGAAGTGATAGACATCCATATTGTACGAGACAACAGGACAAGTTCTTCATGCCTAGAAAATGGAGGCTTATAATGGAAAAAAAGCATGAGTCAGAACCCAAGTTACCTTGATAGTGCCATCAGCTGCTTTGACCATGCGATATATCGGGGACCGCCCAACCCTCCATCCCGATTCCTGGAGATCATTTCTGAATGCCTGGGGCACTGTTTGTAAACAAAATCAACTGAAGCAATCGATCGCTTAAAATGGATGCATTGAAAAGATGAGAAAGAATTTCCTACATATGCAAGCTCAAGCTGGATAAAACTTGAAACCTAAAGAACTTACAGTGGCTGAAGTCCTGAATGTCTTGAACCTTTCTCTGGTATAGAAGATGATAAAGCTGTTTCCCTCTATACTTTTCCTGGTTACAGTAATAATATCATAGAGAAATAGTCACAAATCACTGCAATGTACTCTAAACAGATAACATAGTAAACAGCTGCATTTTCCGGGATGATCTATCCTGGGCCCCTAGATGAACGGCTCCCGCAAATTTCACCAAAATTACGAGCTCCTGTGCTTGAAAAGATAGCAATAGCTCTGAAAATTGGATAAAAGCTTTCATTTTTACCATTCTTCTATTAACCCAAAAGATGCAGCTGCAGCTGGCAGAATAATTGCTACTCAGATGTGACCAGTTTGAAATAAAAAACGAAATTTCTGTAGAATTCAGAAGGTTTAAATTGAGAATACGTCGCAGAAGATTAGAATACGAAATTAAGGGAACGCAACAAAATCTATGCTTCAGATGAACAGCAGGGAGTGATTGCAGCTCCTGTAATGCAGGGGCGTGCAATATTTTCCATTTCCCATTGCTCTGAACGGGTAGATTTACCTGATCGAAGTCGAGAGCAAGCTGCTGGAGCTCGGGCTCGGACATGCCAAGAAGCACCTTAGACTCACGCGCCGTTGACGGAACTGAGGCGCCGGTCTTCGTAGGGGAAGCAAACGCGGAGAGGGTGCGAGACCGGGCAGCGGCACGTGCCAGTGGGAACGTGCTCGTGTGCTGGAGAACCGCCATCGAAGTGGCAATCATCTCTCCCCACAGCAGAAAAGTAGAGGTGAAGAGAGGGTGGGACTTCGGAAGTAGCAGACGCAGAGGGGATAGGCTTAAACCTCAGGTTAGGTGGAAAAGTCAGTTCTGCCCCTCATTTTTTCTCATTTCTTTATTATTCATTTTGGACAAATAGGAAATCCGTCAGAAATTTTTTAAGTGGTAAATTTAATTAATAAATAATTTATACACCAATAAATATTTTGAATTATATTTAAAAATGCACATTATTAATACACAGAAAAATGTTGATATAAATGGTTTCTGATGGAGTGGATAGGAGTAGGAGAGCATAGAATGGAAAAGATAGAACAATATTCTCCTCAACACAGAATTTTCATTTCTGTACTTGATGATGTTACATATGTTGATTTCGAGTTACATGAACAAATGATCACTGCACAAGCAATCGATCAATACGATCGACTGATGCTCATCGAGTCACATGTGATTGTATTGTACAGAAGCAGCCGCACAAATTCCACCTACTTGAACGACTGTGGACTGCAGGCAGCATAAGACGGACGAGGATAGGAAGCCGAGATTTCCCATTATAGATATCGTTCGCGCTTCTCCTTCGGTGCTTGGGGCCCAAGCTTCCATCCCGGACCGGATTCTGCTGGTTCTCGACTGCCACGACGGCCTCCTCGGATTCCTTGAGCTGTTCGAGCACTCTCACGACCTCATTCATGTGAGGCCGGGACTTGGGTTCGAGGGACAGGCACTTGACGGCGATATTGGCAGCCTTTAGGGCGCCAGTTAGGGAGTACTGTCCCTGGATCCGGGCATCCATCACGTGGACGATCTTGCGCTTGCTTGAGAGGAAGGGCTTGGCCCACTCGATCAGGTGCTGCTCGCCGGAAGGACGGTTCTTGTCCACTACACGTCTGCCGCAGAGCATCTCAAGAAGAACGACTCCAAAACTGTACACATCGCTTCTTGCTGTCAAGTGACCTGGTACAGAAAACATAATAGGTCGCAAGTAACATTAGAGGTCAAGAAAGTGAAGCCTGGTTTCCCTATAAATGACCAGAGGAAACGGTTGAGCGTCCTGGAGGGACAGTTGCCTCTGGTTACCGAATTTATGGATTTCATGTCCATCCCATTACAGAAAACTCGTTCTATAAGTTGTTCAAACCTCACAGATCCATCTCCTAATTAGCTTAAATTGAATTTGCATTAGGTCAAATGTAGATAGTTATCAGAAAATGTAGGGTTGAATGAGATTTGGGAGGACAAAAGCCATAAAGTGACTGATACCTGTGGCCATATACTCAGGAGCCGCGTATCCATAAGTGCCCATGACTCTTGTCGAGACATGGCTCTTACCGGCTGCAGGCCCATCCTTTGCCAACCCAAAGTCCGAGAGTTTTGCATCATAATCCTGCAAATTTTAAAGGAAGTTATTGAACCACAGCAGATATCAGCACATATATAACTAAGGAAAAGTAAATCTCACAAACATACCGAGTCTAGTAGGATATTCGAAGCCTTAAAGTCTCGATATATGACTTTTGCTCTGTCACTATGGAGAAAAGCTAGGCCTTTTGCAGAACCAAGGGCAACCTTTAAACGGATCTTCCACGGAACTGGCTGGTAGTATGAGCTCCCTGTTCAATCAGACAGTAGAATTTCTTAGTCACAAACTTTTTGATGGAAAAACTAGCCAATTTAACAACAGCACAGGCAGTTCCATGAGAAGGATTGCAGCATTATGCAAAACACTCACTCCTAAAGAGATGGTTCTCCAAGCTTCCTCGAGGCATGAACTCGTACACCAGAAGCCGATGCTCATCCTCTAAGCAGTATCCGATCAACTTCACGAGATTGGGGTGGTAGAGCTGCCCCAAGTAATTTATCTCCGCCTAAGAGTTCAAGGACATTGAAAGGTTGATTCATATTTCCGTGGAGAAGTTTCAGGCAAGCCATTCCCATCTATTCCGTCTCTATCACAGTGAATTGTTTTAAATTCTAACCGGGGAACTCTTGTGCACGCAATGCACGAGTACTCCATGCAGACAAAATTTGTGAACAATACAAGACAAAGTAAGACAGGACCGGACACGTCAATGTGAAAACTAAATGCTTATCAAGAATAGAAACTGACAGTTATGCTCTGATATCATGTCAGTGGATCAATATAGAGACCATTCGTTGATGTCTCATCAAACAACCGAAATCTTGAGAGACTACTTCATGTTTTTAAGGTTATATAGGAGGGACAAAAAAATGAAAGTACCGGATACTTACCAACCATTCCTTGTGACCTTGAAATCCTTCTGTGTTAAGCCTCTTAACCGCAATGACTAACCCGGTTCCAGGTTTTGCAGCAGCAAAAGTCTGCTCGTCAATCCACCCTTTGAACACGCACCCGAACCCGCCCTCACCCAGGACACTATCAGGTCTGAAGTTTCTGGTGGCAGTCTTGAGTTCACCAAAGCTGAAGCTTTTCAGGTTGGAAGATTGCAAAATTTCACCCTCAGTTCGAGGAGTTTGGGGCACCGACGAGATCCTGCTGCTCAAGTCTCCTGAGCTGTTCCCATCTTTCCTGCAACTGCTCGGGTTTGCCCCTGCAAGTTTGACCAAATGTTATGATTTAGTTCAACCCATCAGAATCTTTTGTTGTTCGGGCTTTGCAAAATTACAAGTTCGATTGTGCCCTTAGCATCTCTGCAAAAGCTTAGTGACGAATGATACAGAGAAGATGGATTCTTCTGGATTGACTGGCATTCCCATCAACATTTCTGTAAGTAGCAGATGAAACTGAAATTCTAAGGGGAAATTTTCAATCTTTCCACTAGTCCCTTGACACGGCATTCAGAGCTAGCTTCCAACAGACCAAAAGCAGACACCTTCAAGTAAATCAAGAAAATGGACTGCAGGAGAAGTTTTACAGAGAGCAAGAAGAGAGTGCCCGACGCCCAGAAAAATAATTAATTGAAATTTTCAACACTAAATTAGAACTCCCCTAAGTTTCCAAAGGGACAGCCGAGGTTTTAATTCTTGTTTTGGGGTAAAACAATCTCTCAGCCTGTCAGCGAGGCAAGAAAATGACTTTATCAGTAAGAAGACGGAAAGGGGGAAGAAAACGATATGATCTATCGGAATTCATGCGTCAAGAGGTGGAGCTGACTGAATTACCATGGTGGAGAGGGCTCTCGGCTTTGATTCGAGAGCTCCAACAAGAACCCATCAAGCAGGATTTGTCAGCTTCTCCCAATTCTCCTTCCTCCAAGAAAAGAAAGTGGATGGAAAGAGCTACGGATGGAGAAGAATGCAGTTAAGGGAAGGATGTTAAAAAGGGAAGCTTTCCATTAAAGACAATTGAAAGCCCGTGAAACAAACAAAGATGTCCTCTTCTCTGCCTGCCTTTTATCCCCTTCTCCTAGTGTGAAAGTGGAGGCTTTTTCTCTGTGCTTAAAAACATTGGCCGTGACCCAGCAACCGAAACTGCCCAATTACATGGAATCATTGCTCTTTGACTCCATCGACTCCAGCCTCACCCGATTGCTTCTATCAGCGTCGAATTAAGTTAAAGGCATGGAACATTCGATTTAGAAAATTACATCATGTGCGGAATGACTGTTCTATAGATCGAAGCAAGAAAAGGCACAGCACGAAAGTGCACGAAAGTTAGCTGCCTGCCATGTTAGTACATGTTAATAGCTCTTACTGTTGGATCAGTTCTTTTTCTTTGTGCCTCTTCAATCGTTTGACCATATGATTAGTTCCGTAAGAGGGGGAAGCACAACTCCAATTATTTAGAAATTTAATGGACTTTAATTAATTCAAATCTAATTAGTCCAATTTTAATAAATAAGAGGGACAATATCTTAATTTTAAGAGAAAAACAATCTCAATTTCAATCCTTATGAATCAATAAATAATTAAATATACTAAGTTAAACTATCTTGTAGAAAACAAACCAAACGCAACGTGTTGATTAGAACAACCTAGTAGTTACGCTTCCACAATGCATCTAATGTGACAAGCATGTCATGAATGTAAATGTAATGAAGCATGTTTCGATTACTCACCTCGTATCCCCACGTCCCATTTTCGTTTTTGTTGTGGAAAATTTGATGAGTTTGTGACTATCAACCTAACTATGAACAGCTATGTTATTTTTATTTTTTATGCACATGTGGACTTGTTTGTGGTAATAATACGGAAGGAGATGTAGCGCGAGTCATGAGTCGTAATCCATGACCCAAAGTGTGCACATACATACACGTAGCTTAAATGGTGATTGACAAAGTCATCGTACGAAACATTAAATTTTAAGGCAAGGATGTCTTGATAACGTGGAAGCTTATGCATACACACACAAACACATACTTATGTAGTATTACTCAAGCAAAATTGAAGTTGGGGATCGTCTTTTTAATGTTTCAAAATATCGAGCGTGCAAGACGAGGGGTGAAAAATCGAAGATTATTGGGCCAGCAATTTTTTTATTAGTATTTACTTACTACTATTGACTGAGAAGATATTACAATTAGTGGCGCATTGATCCATCCCTCTTAGGATAAAAGGGGTAAAAAAGAGAGAGAGAAAGAGTACCTTAAAGAGGAAATCTTTTAAACCACAAGAACAAGACATTCTTAGGTGAAGTGTTCTCATAAATGACTTTGTAAATTTAATTAATATATGTTCGATACGTCAGTAAGTGTTATGTTTAAAAAATTATATCATTAATGAATGGGAAAAGATAAGGTAATACTTTATAATGATACGTTAAATATTTATTAATTAAATTAGTGGATAACGTGATAAACTGAATTTATGTAAGAATATCTCGATAATAACATAAATGTTTGAGCACGGAACCTAACAGTGATATCCACAAAGGTCACTGAAAACCGAACACTTGAAAGACTTTTCGAGCCTGTGGCGGCGGCCGGTGCCTCTCAAGTCATAACATACGGCTTTTGGGATCAAACCAAAATTGATATTTTAAATCGAGCAATCAAAAGACCTCCCAAGTCAAGGATATACAACTCCCAACATTTCTATAGCGGGTCTAGTTTGGCTCGATTAATAATCCACGTACCAAAATCAATATCAACACATATGTACTATTGAATTCACGATTATTCCAAACTTAGTATTACCGACTGCCAAGTTAGATAAACCCTAACAAATGAGTAATCTTTGTCAAAATCGACCTCGAACATCCTGATCTTAAGAAAAGGCTGGGCGTGAGTACTAGCTAGGCCTTAGATGTCCTCTTTTTTCCTTTTCGATAATTAGATGGGTTGTGAATGATAAAAGTCAATGGATGAACAATTTGACTAGATCTCTTTCTCCCTCTCTCGTATCTAGGGCTCGATCCTGTCACATGAAGCAAGATTTGAATCCATTTTTGTGGTGGTCATTTATTTGACCCCGAGATTTTCACATTGCAGTACGATAATGTCCTTTTTTTGGATATTCATTCATTCATTCATTTCGTTCATCTTCTTTTGGTCAGCGATCACCTTCTATCAATTTCGGGTCGATATTCAGATCCCAGCTTCCCTTCTTTTTTCATGGACGGAAGAGCAAGTGGAAGAAAAAGATTTTCAGATTCTCAATGCATCAGATACATGCACAGGTCTCTCGGACTGCAGTGCACTGCATGGGAACATGGAGACCAGACAAACAAAGACGACGATGCCTCTCGTGAAGGCTACGACTTTCCACCTCTCTCGGCCTTTTGACTTCTTGAGAGCTTCATTAGTTCAATGAGAAATTAGACTCATGTATCGGGCCCATCGTCTCTCTGTCATCTTCTTTCATGCTTCTAGAAAATGTACAATCCTTATTTATTACAGTGTAGGGCAGCTTGCAGATACAGTATTCAACGTTCATTATTTCTTCCATGTGCACCTGCCTGAGTCCTACAGGAAACCTGCAAGGGATTATCATCTCTTGCAATCATAGGTTTTCTCCGTTCGTAAAATCCAAGTCCAAGACCGTGAGGTGGGAGATGTTAAACCATATCAACCGATCAAAAACTCCTTTCTGTTTTACAATACAAACAAGACTAATACTCACAAGTCTAACATAAATAAACAACATTGATTAGAGTCCGTATTAGTCCGTATACATTAGATTTTTGAATATCGGATGATGCGTATCTTCTATTTTCTATTGGCAAATATTAAGTTATTTGCATCGATGACGAAATGACTGGTATGTCATATTACGTACGGGTTCCTAAATTATTGTTTGTTACGAAATTTAAGCGGAGATAATGGACAGGGAGGCAGGCTTGTTGGATGATGTGGACTAAAGTCCGACAGTTGACCTTCTCGACTACATCCAAAACAAAAATCTGACGCCGGTCCAATAAATATTCGGTTCTATATTTATTTGGGAAAATTATTGTTGTGTGAAGTTTACAGCTAATGCAAGTCAAAAACTTGAATCATCGACATCTCTTGAAAGTGACCGTCTGTAAGTACGTGCACCGTGTCGACTGGTGACATATGCATGTCCATACCGTATGAGTTCATCCGTGCGAAAAGATCGTAAATTAAAATAGCCCGTAAAGGGAAAATACGACCGTTGTATTACTATTACGTCGTGCATTGGTGGATCTATAAAAGAAGGTGAAATGGAAGTTTTAAGGATGAAGTTTTTGTATTTTCCCTCTCGATAATTTCTGTATCGTAAAACTCTTCAGGAACATTTCCACTCTACAATCGGTTTCAAAAAAACTATAAGATGTATTGTTCGGTAACGTGGCTCGAAGATCACATCACAAGCACTTAATTTCTACTAACAAAGAGATGAATGCATAAAATACACTTTCTTCGGTTGAAAATCTAATCAGGCACCGACGAGTAATTATTGAGATTGATCGAATTTCAAATGCACAAGTTGATGGAGCCATGCGACTCGACTCATGTGAAGCCCATTTAACAATTTGACCAGACAAACATAAACATATACATATACATATACATATACATTTATATTAAAAATATTATCATCGACAGGCTGTAGTTGTGCCATTGACTTGACCCAACTCCCCCTGACTTTTTCCTTTTTTATCACGTGTCTCAAATCTCTGGTCTGAGAGACTAAGACTGGGAGGGACAGACGTGTGGATCTCTCACAAACACAACCTGCAGTGCGAATCTTTGTGCATGCAAGGCTGTATCAATTAGAAGAGGTTGCACCAGGCACCGGTACCATTGATTAAGAATTCGAGTAGTTGATCTGATCTCGACGGTTTAGAGATTAAACGACTTTGAGGTCGACGAGAGTTGCAGAATTTCAGCCACCAGCCAGCAGCCTTAGAACTCCCAACGAAATTCCTGGAGGGAGCGAGGAGCGAGCAAAAAGGAAACATGACGCCCACCGTGGGGCTCGAACCCACGACCACAAGGTTAAGAGCCTTGCGCTCTACCGACTGAGCTAGACGGGCTTTGCATTGGAGGATGTTAGTTTTACTATAAGATTCTGTTACAGTTCAAGTGGTTCTCCAACCGAGTAATGGAAATGTAGATTCTTAAAGTCTTGTCCTGTATGGCCGATGTTGAGGAATTAATAACAAGGAGAATGTTGGAGTAATGGTTGGTTGAGTAGCCTTGTTTAGGAAATAAGGTTACATTAGATTCAAACTAAACTTATACAACTCTAAATCGATCAGTGTTGGTTCCTAGTTGCACAAGAACTTGCTATCCTGGATCACTTCTTCACATCAAAAACAGTGTTATTGGTTCTTTGTTGCACAGGAACTTGCTGTATTCATCTCTTAGTTGATTAACATGTGATGTATACCCTATCGCATGAAAAACCCGGCATGGTGTAACAATTAACCTGTCTAGCGAAAGTGGCAAAACCAGGCTAGGATTGCAAGTCCTTGTTACAGTGTAAAGCACAATCATGAGTACAAGGGCTCAGTGGAAAGTTTTGGCTTGAGGACCTACCAAGAGTAACAGAAGAATAGACTCAACCCTATACATCCCATGTGTAAGAAGGGCTCCATGAAAAGTCCTGGCTGAATATCTACTATTCTGATAGTGCTCGAAAAAGTGCAGTTCATGAGCATTCCAGCTCCTGCTGCAGTTTACTCAACTGCATCGAATGTTGTCATGGAAGCGAAGACAGATATTTAGTGCAATAGAATGGGATAAGGAAATTTGGGATTAACATGGAACACTATTTGATGAAAAAAAACTCAACACAATAACATCAATATTTCATGACATAATTTCATACTTAAAACAGTCAGAAAATCTCTGGATGGGACTCGGAATCAAAATAATGAACCAATAATTTTGGCAACAGATTCCTTGTCTCGTCGTAAAAGAATCATATGGGAAACAATATCAGAAAGAACCAGGAGCTAGAAAGAAAGAGCTGCTAAATTGGCATATCTTTCCGACATAGTAGCTTCTTTCCTCAACAACCTTATTTTTAGGGTATACTTCTTAGAAGCACTTCCGATGCACGATAGATGGTCCCGACTCGTCGTACTCCGCCTTCGCAATCCACATCTGTAAAGGTGAAAAACAAAACCACTCCCATTAGAATATGCTTCTGTTCATGATGTAAAACTTTGAATGGCCACCTCCTAGCCTGCTTGGTACAGTGAAACCACAGAGAAAAGGAACAAATTGCAACAAGTTTCTAGTTTGTGTTGCACCAGACCATTCATAAAAGCTCAGCCAAGACATACTAATGAATAGCAGACGCCTGCAAATGTTGGAAAGAACAAACCTGCTGGAAAGTACTGAGAGAAGCAAGGATTGAGCCTCCAATCCAGACACTGTACTTCCTCTCTGGCGGGGCCACAACCTTAATCTTCATACTGCTTGGTGCCAATGCAGAGATTTCCTTGCTCATTCTGTCAGCAATGCCAGGGAACATGGTCGTCCCACCACTGAGAACAATGTTCCCATACAGATCCTTCCTGATATCCACGTCACACTTCATGATGGAGTTGTAAGTGGTCTCGTGAATCCCTGCAGCCTCCATTCCAATCAGTGAGGGCTGGTACAGGACCTCGGGGCAGCGGAATCTTTCTGCCCCGATGGTGATGACCTGGCCATCAGGCAGCTCGTAGCTCTTCTCAACTGCAGAGCTGGTCTTTGCAGTCTCAAGCTCCTGCTCATAGTCAAGGGCGATGTAGGCAAGCTTCTCCTTCATGTCTCTGACAATCTCACGCTCTGCTGTGGTGGTGAAGGAGTAACCCCTCTCAGTGAGGATCTTCATCAGATAGTCAGTCAGATCACGGCCCGCAAGATCAAGTCGGAGGATTGCATGAGGGAGGGCATACCCTTCATAGATTGGGACAGTGTGACTCACACCATCACCCGAATCCAACACAATACCTGAAAAGATCATCAATCCGTTGCATTGCACAGTGTTTGGAATCAATAACTTAACAGAACTGACTTAATCATGTAAATTCAGAACAATAAAAAGGCATAATCAATGAGATGTGCCTAGAATCCAAGTCAGTTGAAAACATAACCCACCAATATCCAGTTCTATCTTTTTCCATTTTTCTGTTGAACAAATTCTATTCAATTTGCTTCTAATTAACCATGGCTTCATTCAATGAGTGTTTGCATTTATTCCTAATCCAAATAAAAGTTTTCCATTCCATAAAGCCCTCAAGCAATACATATCCAAATACCCAATAATCAATGAGACATGCCTCGAATTCTACTAGGTTGAAAACAGAACTTAACGATATCCAGTTCTACCCTTTTTTCCCTTTTCTCTTGAAGAAATTCTATTCATTCTGTTCCTAATTAACCATGGCTTCATTCAATAATTGATTGGATTTATTCCTATCGTAATAAAATTGCTCCATTCCATTCAGTCCTCAAGCAATACATATCCAAATACCCAATAGTTATTTGGCAAAAAAATACTAATGATTTAGCTAATTCACAATTGAACTCAACTGAACCACCAAGCAGCATTTCTATGGAATGACTGATAAAACAAGTCAAAGTGAACCATTTAGAGATACAATGAATTTTTTTTTAAAAAAATCCATTGATAAAACAAGTCAATTCCTTTGCAGTATATTCCAAAACAAGGTAAAAGATGAAGGGAGTTCATTTCTTTCAAGAATAGATTGCAGCTTGGAACAGGCAACATTTGATCTGCACCACTTACCTGTTGTGCGACCACTCGCATAGAGGGAAAGAACAGCCTGAATGGCGACATACATTGCAGGAGTGTTGAAGGTCTCAAACATGATCTGGGTCATCTTCTCACGGTTAGCCTTTGGGTTGAGCGGGGCCTCAGTGAGGAGAACAGGATGCTCCTCAGGGGCAACACGGAGCTCATTGTAGAAAGTGTGGTGCCAAATCTTCTCCATGTCATCCCAGTTGCTCACAATCCCATGCTCAATCGGGTACTTCAGGGTCAGTATACCTCGCTTGGACTGGGCCTCGTCTCCGACATAAGCATCCTTCTGGCCCATCCCAACCATCACACCGGTGTGGCGAGGACGTCCCACAATGCTGGGGAAAACTGCCCGAGGGGCATCATCACCAGCAAATCCAGCCTATAGGAGGAAAAAGGCTTTATCATCATCCTTTTGGAACAGAAAATTACATTACAAACTCAAATAAGCGGCTCCAGATGGAAAGAGCCAGATTAGTCTACCTTAACCATTCCCGTTCCATTGTCACAAACAAGCGGCTGAATATCCTCGGTATCTGCCATCTTCTACCTAAACACATGGAACAAGAAAAAGTCACAATAACGAGGTTATCAATATGCTAGGCTAGACAGGAACAATCACCAACCCAACAAACAGCCATTTTCTTGTTCCCTCCAATTTGGATGTCTTTTGGAGGTCCATTGTTGTTTAAATTTTATAAGCTACTGAAAACGCAAACAATTCACACGTTCTTTCGCATGAAAAACGCGAGAAGGAGGATCCAAAACTGAAGAAGGTAAGACCGAGTCAGTAATGCCACAGCTAAATCTAAATTCTAGGAATTTTAGGATAACAAGTCATGTTCAACAGACACAGAGTGCCAGAGCAGACAATGCAGACAAATGATCAGACTTCCACTAAAGTTGGTCCCTTTCACAAAATCAAGAGGAACCCATTGACCCAAATCCTCATCAAATCATGTGGAACGGAGGGAAACAACAATCAAAATCGTCCAAATGAACGCGAAAGCTACTAACAGAGAATCTGGAATGTTAGTAGAACCAGGTCCCAACGACAATGCAATCCAAGATGCAGACTTTCTCAACTGAATGCCTGAATCAGGAAATGCAAAGCATCGATAAGAGGAAGGAGGAGAAGGAGGGACCTCGCGGGGAGACCAGATGGGTTGGGAGATGAGAAGGTTGAATGAGGGAAAGAGAGAGCAGAGTCTTTCGTCTTTTGAATACAGGGGGAGAGAATGAGGTGGTGGAGCTCATCATGCGGAGATCAAACCAATCCAGACAGTTGGATCTACTCGGTGGGCGGGAGGCCGCTCGTACGGAGGAATAGCCGATTCCCGCGCCGAATCTCGCGCTGTGTCTTCTGGGAGTTGGAGAAGGTCCTCCTTCCCCACGGCCGAAGCGGGCCCCAACTGTTTCTTGGGCTCATATGCACCCGGTCAAGTTCACATAGCCATTTTGCCTCGACACCCTCTTCGCCACTAGAAAGTCTTCTATAGAGCAATCCTACCATATAAATAATACTGATATAATATATCCGTTCAATCAAAATTTACCATTCCTATATTAGTCCAATTAAAGTTCACAAATTATTAGGATTTTTTAATAATTTTTACTATTTATACAATTTTTTAATTAGAGTTAACCATTTATTATTTTTTTACGATTTTTCAGGATTTAATAAATATAAATATATAATTATTCATCACATGTCAGGTTCTAATTCGATAAATATATCACGTCAGCATCTCTTACATGATATCACTGCTTCGTTGAATCTCTCCTCTATTACTAGCTGCTTCACGCCCAGGTTTATTTTTTGAAAAATAAATTATATGATCTCATTCGTCTCAAAATAATATAATATAATATTAATAAATTAAGTTTAATTAGTAATAATTATAATTTATATTTCGACTACTCACTTATTTTACTATAATTGAAATAGTGCACCGTGCATAATACAGGACGAGCTGAATTAAATCATCAGAGAATTTCTCAATCTTCGACTTTCAACTCGTCTTACGTATTTTCTCTTTTACAATATTATATGATTAAGATCTCGAGTATTTACGAAACGAAGAATGTAAGAGACTCGAGTTGTTGTGACAGACATATATTAAGGTTTTATTGTCATGACATAGATGACATATGCAGCCCTCACTGGCAGCGATCGATGATTGCTTAGACTTCCGCTGCATCATCCCAAGCAATTCACAGCCATACATCTTCTGTTGCAGTAGATGACAGATGAATTACCGGAGGACCGGAAAGAATCCAACAACAAAAGGAAGCTAAATGACATCAACAGATCCGAACTTGAAAAGGCATCTAAAGATCAAGGAAAACGAGTACTAAACGTCAATCTTCAAGAAACAGGGTTCCTTCTTCAAAGTGATTCCCTGAGCCTACAGAAAAGGAGGCAGTATAACCCATCTGCGCGGATATCTCGGCCTTCCTTCCTTCCCATCGAACAACTGTCCATGTGGAATTGCACCAAATGAATCAGACAAGTCGAAACTACAAGAAGGAAAAAAAAGAATGTGGCACATTCCCAATCCAGAGATAAACCTCTATGAGTGCAAGAAAAGATCATGTTACCTTCTTCAGCCGGCTGTGCTTTGCAAGGGCCCAGTTGGTCATGATAAAAGTCGCAACTACAAGGAACACATATCCTGCAACTGTCTGGGTTGCAATATTGAACCCCAGCCACTGATAGATCTCGGTCGTATAATTGGCACAGGTGACAATGTTAAACAAGAATCCCCTTGGGATTTGGTACCCTCCACTGCCATCAAGGCTTCGGAGGTTCCTCAGAATGATATGACAGTAGAAGTTCGAAACTTGACAGAGGATCCCAAAACCAAACCCGATCTTCATCTGAAGGACACTTACGGGAGTGTACAGGGGGTGGTTCACATAGTAGGCAATGTATGATCCAAAGGTCCAGTAGTAAGCACAGTTGCGGAAGACATTGGAGAGGGGAGAGGTTGCGTGGCTGAAGCGGTGAACAAAGAAGGTCTCCATGATTCGCTTGAAGTAGTGGAAGCACCAATAGTAGAGGGCATAGGCTTGAACCTTGTGGTGGTGCCTAGCATCGATTGAGTAGCCAAAGAAACGGTATACCACAGGGAAGAAGTAGAACACTGGGTAAAGGAGCAGTGGGCCAAGGTATTCCCAGAAGAAGAGTGTGCTGTATGAGACCTGTGGACCCAGGTCCTTTAAGACTACTGTCAAGGAGCTGGAGTTTCCATCAGAGTATTCCTTGAGGGTCTTCTTGTAGTGAAGGACGACTGGACGGTCCTTCGACCCAGGTGGGACAGGCAGTGTGAGCCGTTGTCTCGAAGGGTAGAACTTCTTGGCTGTTGGTTGCAAGTTAGGGCAAGAATGTTAATGAAAAAATTGCATGAAATAGAACGGCAAGAAGACATGGATAGATTCTTGATTAGTTCGTGGCACTGGATTTTGGACCTTTTGGAGAGGAATAAAATGGCCCACAACACAATGACCCTCAACAATGATTGAAGAAATTGTACTTGAATTTTCAAAAGCAAAATTTTCATAATCTCAATTTCCTTTTGTTAGATCTTTTTTCACTAAGTTAAATGGTCTGCTACGCAGCCAGTGAAATACTTTTCTGGACCCCTTCCAGCAGCTAAACTTTATCAGAAGAATGCGAGAAAAATCATATGTCATATGTTCTGGACAAACATGAACATGAGCTCATTGGGGAACTTCCATCATCCAGCAGCCCATCCTGAACTAGCTAATCTTATAAAACAAAATCTAGTCTGGGCCACGTTAGATCCCTCAACAGCACCAACAAAGAGTAGCCACAGATGAATCAACCATTAAGCATATTGAGTTCCACGTGGATTGCATCATAGAAAACTAATTAGAGCAATTATGAGACGGAGAGAGAGGAAGTGTTTAATTAAAAGATGAATTGTGTCCAAACAAAAAGGAAAATGAAGCTAGCATTTACAAGTGTTATTTATATTATGTGGAGGGAAAGAAACAACAGAATATTCCAGGCAACATCCAGACCCCCTCACATTCTGCAGGCTTCAATTGTAAATCTCATATTGGATAGAATTAGCTCACATCCTAGGCTGAGAGTTAGATTAGAAAATGCTCCTATGTTACTTGCTTCATTAGAGAGTGATTTTGTATAGTCTTTTGTGCAGGACTTTTTGTACATTTTGTGAACTCTCATGATTGATCAATGAAACATACTACTTACCAAAAAAAAAAAAGGAAAATGAAGGCAGCAACACTCACTCTGCTTATGTATTGCCTCCTGGAGTTCAGCTACTGTAGCCTGTGAATCAGAATGACAATGAGAGCCCCATAAAATTCCAAAATACCAGTCACTTGATTCATCTGACGATCAAGATGTACAACAATTCCAAAAATTTAAAGCTTATACAAGAATGAACTCAGCTATACAATCGTTCTTTAGTTCTCGGGGTCCATATTTGCCTGTCGGCAAGTGTACCAAAAGCGTAGAAATTCAACGCCGAAAAAGGTAGCTGTTTCTTTTAATATTCTGCCTTTCTATAAGAAATTTCCGTCAAGACTGAAAGCCACTTTGTGAAAGTTTTGCTACTGAGCTAAGGTTCAATGACTTCAGACTGAAATGAGTTCTCATAAGAGTGAGAAGAGACGATGGAAACCACAGAAAACTACAGAACACGGAGAATAATATTTTCATTTCCCACAACAGAGAGCACCACAAGTTTCGTTCAGATCAAGATCTGACGAGCATCATGGCTTGCTGATTCTCATTTCCATTCCCCTCAAAATTCCCAGGAACCAAACATGCAAGACAAACCATAAAAACTCAATAAGATAGCAAATTTGCCAGCGAGGAATGAGAGCGTACCGAATCATTGAGCTCGAGCCCTCCCCTGATGACTTCTCGCCCACTGCGAGACACTATTGTCACCTTCATGACGGGCAAAATCAAGAGAGACCCAGTTACAGAAGAGCTTATTTGCCTCTGTAATCTCTTCGATTTGGGCCGACGTCTGCTGTGATAGCAGCAGAAATCTAGGAAACCAGAGCGAGAAATCGGAAGTCCGTGGGATCTGAAAAGGAGAAGTGGCCTGGAGATATTGAAGTGAAGGAGGAAGTGTCAAGTGTTTCGGGCGATATTATTAATGACATGTATTGTTGATTTTGTTGGGGTTTAGGTTCGGCAGAAGATCTAACCATGTTGAGTCATTGAACCAAGCCAAGTTGTCCCTTTTTCGAAAAGACTGAACAGGTTACGTCGGGCCAAAAGCATGGTATCGGTAAGCTCCAATGCGATCTCATGTCGTGATTCGCATGGAACAGTTAGACAATAATATTAGCATTGATGAATTGCTTTAAACAGCTGGGCACCAAATACACCAATGAGCTTCACACATGCTGTGTGAGGTTGTCGTCTGCATGATGCGGTGTTCTTTCGTTCCAAGAGAGTACACCTCTTTATTGGTAGTCGGGGGTTGGCATCACTGCGATAGAATTTCGCTTATGGCATGGTCCTACTTGTTTCAATCCAATCTACTTAATCTGATATGAAATGACATATTTTTGGCCTCATCTATTATTGATGGGCCACTAAATGCGGATTTACGCCATGCGAAAATGGAAGGTTTTCGTGACAAGAAGGATGATAAACCTTGAATTTTTTTTTTAAACATTACAACAACACATGACTGTTAGATACCGGTTTAGGATATTCTTTGCAACTCCAAAGTAGAAATAACACGCAAGAAATTAAGTGGCAGGAAATTAGATGGCAACTAGGAAGTAATGCCATCATGATTTACGGGACTTGATTTAGAACCATCAAAGAGCAAAATCTTGAAAATATTAATTCGATGCACCTTCATGCTACTGCTAGCAGCTTGAATGCATCCCCATGATCATTCCCTGCTGGACTCTCTCTTCTTGTCTGCATCAGAACTTTCAATTGGAGGCAGGGTCTGCGTAAACAATTTCAAATTCCATCAAAAACACTAGGAAAAATGTCTTTTTACTGTTCATGGTAAAGTAATCCTAAAGTCTGTCTCTTCTGTAACCCGGATAAAAAATAAGTATACTCTGCTCTTGAACAATGAAATAGACTTGAAGAAAAACAGAGAAAAAAGAAAAACAGAAAATAATAAAAACTTGTCTAGGCATTCCGTCGAACACCTCACGGTCAAGTACCATCAGCCTTGGTAAAAATATCGACCTTTCTTACCAGATTGGGCTTGTAGATGTTGTGGACGACTGAAGCGCCAGCCAGGAGAGAGACGATGACGACGGCGCATGACCATGCGAGCGACGGGGTTCCTGTCGGCACCATACCGCCACCAAATCTACCGTTCATCTATGACAATACTCTCTGATCAGTTCAATCAAGTTCTCGTTCTCGACGATATGTCGTCAAAATTCCGGTCTTGATGGGCATCAGCATACTGGGTGGACTGATTTGCAACGATGAAGAGAGATCCAGGGATGACTTTGAGATAAACTGCAAGGTGGAGTCAGTAAAAAGTAGTACTGGGGTCCATCTTCACGCACTTCCACGAAAGCGACGTCGTGTCTCTCCAAAGAGGATTGGTCAAACAAATGTTAATTAATGAACAACCTTTTTTTCCTTTAATTCTGAGATCATATCTAAACTTATATTTATTGTATAATTAATCATTTCCTTTTTGATAAGCAATCGTATATGATACCTTCCATTCTTAATTTAAATCTTCGATTCAAACATCGTAGAGAATATCGACAATTAAAAAGACTTAACCCCTTAATAATTTAATATTATTTTGATAAAAATTAATCAACACAAATTAATTTTAACAGATCAGATTGTCCAAGAAAAAGTATAAGCCAGTCAAAACTTGGGGAGCCCTGCTGTCACTTCAATTACGCAAGCTTCCACTTGTACGTGGGCAGAAAAGGATTGTTAATGGCGACCCATCATGTATTTTTCTTATAGTGCGGGGATCTTTTTGTATTTTCTGATATTATAATTTTCCTTTTTTAAAACATATTTTATCATATACTTATTTTTAAATTTATGATGAAATTGTCATCACTTTTAAGGAAAAAAGACTATCCCATATAGTATAGCAAAATTTAGTCATCATAATTAATTAATTAAGTTAATCTGCTAAATTTTATTAATTTTTAATATTATATAAGTATTATGATGCGATATATTAGTTATACATTGTGCAAAAGGGAAGGGAAGTAAAGGCAAAGAAAAAGAAAAAGGAAAATCAAACAAAATTTAAATGAGGTTGAAACTTGTCTTTGACCAAGAAAAAGAAAAGAAAAGGCGAGAAGGAAAGAAATGGCAGACCGCAAAATGATGAAGGTTTTGTTTGAAATCTATGTTCTTGTCATAATTTCATCAGTTATTGTTTCTTTTTAATCATATGATTCGATACTTTTTTACATTGAACAAGTTCATATATATATATATATATATGTATATTCACATATTATAAATTAAAAAGAATTTATACATTTAACCGCTTTGATTTGAATTTAACTTAATTAAAATTTACTGAATTACTAAGTATGACATAATTTGCATAATGAAAAGAAGAATCCAAAGAAAATTGGGTATCGTTATTGCATGGTTTTGAGTGGGATTTTGACATTGCCCGGCTGCCTTCTTTGTCCATTTTTGTTTAGCCTTCTGAGTAACTGCACATACCTCCAAATTAGTACGTCTCTCGGCTGCAGAATATTCCCACAGTCCCTCCTTTTTTTTGGGATTACAATTTCTACATCAGATGCTACACATAAGAAGATCCATAACATGAGGCAAATTCCGAATCATAAAACCTTACCACACCTCCAACCATCTTAGATTTTCTCGGGGTTTTACCAGTCGTATGATCGAATGCTTGTGGATCGCATGCCGGCTGCTAATCATGAGACCAGTGGTATACCGGCTGTATGTGTCCTGATTGTAAACTCTGGAACCCGACCATGCACGATTACCACACCTCCAACCATCTTAGATTTTCTCGGGGTTTTGCCAGTCGTATGATCGAATGCTTGTGGATTGCATGCCGGCTGCTAATCATGAGACCAGTGGTATACCGGCCATATGTATCGTGATTGTAAACCTGACCATGCACGATCCCCATTAGTGCCACCAATTTTGATCTCCCAAAAATCGATATCGTACAAGCCGAAGAGGAAAGAGACTGAGGAAATCCCGATTTATGTCATCGAGACTTAATTGATAGCGTATCGAGGGTAAGAGAGAATTGTGGACTGTAAGATAGCTATTCAATATTAGCAAATGAACCGAAGAATTATACAACACTGTACGCTATACATTCAAAAAGCAGAGGGAGATGGGAGCATCTTGAGGGAGGGTGAAAGGTACAAAGCAACCTCAAACTAAAGTTCCTAAAAGAACGAGACCCAAGAGATATCTGGGAATTCGAAATTTTCCATAAACATAGTCAAAAGAAATCAAATAGTAAAAAGATTAAAAAAAAAAAAAGAAGTTTGCAGGGATCAGAGAGACTACTGAGGTTATTTAGAGCTTAGCAGAAGAAATATTTTTGTCTTTGGATTAAAGGACCGACTCAATTTGAATATATACTAGTTAAGACCGTCGAACTTTTAAATATTATGTAGTACACACTTAAAAAAAAGCATTGAGTAGGTAGTGATGTCGTAAATGAATCGAAGGGCGTGCCCTAATAGAACTCATGCAAAAGTTCCTCGTAAAATAGCACAGCACAGAAGAGAGGACACACATCAAATAAAAGACAGAACATCCCACATAAAGACTTATGATATTGTTTGCACTGTCTATATGATAACTACAAGAGCTGCTCTGGGAAATGGAAGAAAAGCATATGATTCACTCGATCATAGTGAGGAGACAGTAATACCATTCGTCGTTCGGTTGCTGACTTGGTTGAGAAAATCAGTTTTAGGTTTTTGAGGTTATAATTAATATAAATGTGCCAAAGTAGACCAGATTAAAGCATGTTCTTCAAGCACAACCATATATTAATCCTGACACTATATGGGAAGAATCTAACCTAGAAGAATATGTCACCTTCACTTCACTTGAAACCTTAGCAGGGGTTGCCAACATGATGTATAAAGAGTTAATTTATTAGTAAGATCACATTAAAAGAGTTTATTACATCCATCCATGACTAAGTCATGAATTCAATTCTTAATGATGGCTTACACCTAAATTAGTCGAGATTTATTAGATTTCCTTCATCATTTGAAAGAAACTGATAAAGAAAATGTTGATTACATAAAAGAAAATTTGTATGTTTTAATCATAGATCAGACATTTATTTTTTTCTCGACAGACTTGATGGTAGTAGGAAATGAGATAATAAAAGCGTGTACTCACCAATATAAAGATCACATTTACAGCTAATAAATTAAAACAATTATTCCCTCACAAAAATATGAAATATTTCATTTAGAAAATCCGGATAGACGAACTAGCAATATGTGGGACACTACGACCATAACTCATAATTAGCATTTGAACAATGTGAGAATCAATGTTCATCCTTTCTCGGGTAAGCAAAGATACATTCACACACCAAACACCCACTATACCCAAAAAGAATCCCTCAAGTAACACACTTAAGCAAAAAGAACAACATCAAATGATTCGAAAATGAAAACCCTAAACAACTGATATCCCAAGTTTTATCAACGGTAAGTTAAAGCACTCACTTATAACTAAGTCAATAGCCTCTCGTATAGCCGCCCCGCTCCTCGTATATCCTTTTCCAGCAATTTGCTAATTCGCACTTGGAGGCAATCAATTTCCATGGATCTGCACCGTCATATAGTTGCAATCTGAAAGCGTTCGCAAACTTTTGAGTGTCGAAGCGGGTTAGTGAAAGCACTCACGGAAGATGACTCGTGGAGGGCGAGAAGCCATGAGGTTGATCACCACTCCATGCATTGATAGCGCCGGTGTCAGTAGTGCCTAGCCAATACTGACCGGTTTCAGGTGTGCCTGAAAAGTTCGTAGACCCGTTCAACCCTCGATTCATTTCATCCATATTGACAGCAGAAATCCGAGCAGAATCCAAAGGCGACTTAGACAAAACTTGATGGTTACTGGTGGCTTGAACACCTTCTAACGGATAAAACCCAGCTTGCGACGAGGATGATGTTTGCAGATTATTACTACCAAAGAAAGGGAACTGCGGAAGTCTCCATTGTTGTTCGGCTACTCCATTCGGCAGTATTGCTCCACCACCACTGGTGGTGCTGCCAGTTTGAAATTCCATGTCAATCCCACCGATTTTCCGACTTGTCTCAAAGTTGAACCCTACGTTGCCAGGAACATAATCATTGATAGTGTACAACGGAGGCAAGAAAGGAAACAACTGTGACTGCCCCGGGGGTGGCAGATTGTGGCCAGTGACGACATCTGCTGAGCCTGAGGCAGTTGTGCTTGTGCTGGTCGAAGAAATGCCGTCACAGCCACCGCTGGCTGTGGAGCTAGTCGCGGCCGCAGCTGCTGCTGGACACTTCGATCTGTTATTACGCTTACTTCTCTTGTTTCTTCGGCATCCTCCTCCGACAGGGACATTCCTCAGGGCACCTCCACAAGTCCAGTATCTCCGGCAGGTCTTGCAGAAGTGCCGAGGTTGGGAGAGGCTGTAGTTGTTGAAGTAGCAGAACTTTGTATTGGTGGATTCACATCGGGGGCACTTTTGCCCAGACTCAGGCATAGGGATATTCGCCATATGAGCTCTTTCAGCCATCGAACCGGGTCGAATTGAGCCTGGCCCACCGAGAGGGGCTGGTACCAGCGGCTGGAGCTGGGGAGCATCATCATTGCTTGCGAAAACTCCTCCTCCTCCTCCCGGCTCCAGATTCGGTTGCTAGTTGAAAACATATGCAAAAGAAAAGCAGAAAATCAGCAAAAACAAGATCTGTATGGGGGTATATTCAGGACAAAAAGACGTGAAGAAGAGGAGTTTGGAATATCTGTGATCTTCTGATTGTTAGCTTTAAACAAAGAGAGCATACGATTTGGATTAAAGAGAAGAGATCATTCACCTGTAGTGGCCAGTTGGGTGGATCTAGATACATTGGAATAGATGAGAAAACCATATTGGGATTAAGTTCTCTCTTGAGCTTTAGAGTTTTGTGTGTTATCTCTTTTGAAAAAGGTCTGATAGGGTTTTTATTTTGTGGTTGGAGAATCACATCAGCAGAAGAGAAGAGAGAGAGAGTTGCAGAGAAAAAGAGGACGTGGCAGGAGAAATAGAGGACATGGAAAAAGGAGAGTGGAGAATGCCCGTATGTTTTTTCTCATCACTCGAAATAAAAAAAAAAATCAATATGCTTCAGCATTGTTTAGATTCAAACTCGATCAGTCCGTTATAATTTTTTTTATTTATAAGAAATGAATCAATGATCTTATTTTGGAGAAAGGGAACAGACCACCTTAATCACTCGACTCGGTAATTTTAAGAAATTTTCTTTTCTTTTCCTCAGCATGGATGTCGCTATCATCACCATTTGCTACCCATATTCTCCTTTAGTGGTTCTCTCTTCTCCATTTCGTGGTGAGATCACTTCCGCAGAGCTTGTGCTTTCCAAGGGTACAGTGCTCCCGTCGGATAACTTGTCTAATTCCCCATTGCGTTCATATCCCTGTGCACAAATTTATTTACATAGATTATAAGAAAAGTTAGGGTTTTATATATGAGGAAAGTTTCCTTAGCTCATAAGTCTTTTCCAATCCCTGTATAAATATGTAGTTCTGATGTCTCATCCATCAAAAACAGTACCCAACGGATAAAACAAAACCACACCCAGACAGATCTTCTTTTCAACGTTTATCATTTATGTACCAAATCAAAATGTTTTGATGGTCGCTGCCTTCCTGGGTTTTCCATCGGAGTGTAAGGGAAGCCGATTTTCATGTTGTGCATAGTAATGATACCATAAAATGTGATGAAATCCTTTCATCGAGTAACTGAACCGAATGAAAAAAAAAAAAGGATTTGGGTGGTATGAGATTATGATCCGATTCCATTAGGGCGCCATTGCCGCCTGATCAAAGGGCTGTGGGGACTCGTCCCTATAGCTATCAGATGCTTACGGTCGGGAATTTCCTTGCTTTTCCCACGTCCATGTCGGATCCCGCGTGGCCCACATAAAATTGCGTGTCTTTTACCAAGATAATTAGCCAGTTCATACTGGAACATATACATAGCTAGATTGAAATTACTATCCATATATGGAAGGAGATTGGTATATATAACAACATTTCCACTCACAAGTCCTAATTTGAATTTTGAAAGAGATTTAAGTTGCAGTTGAGAAAATGCGGGAGAGCGTGCAATACGTTAAGAGATTTCAAGTGAGGAAAGAGAAATTTTTTGAATGTGTGAATTTCTTCTCTTTGAATCTAAAGTAAGACTTGAAGTAAGATGTCCCACTCGTTACAGTTCTCCTTCTACTTATTATGGTTGAAAGTGCAGTCCTATTACACAACCATGTGTTTTGTCGCTTAAGTGATTCGAATTGCAGTCATCGTCATGCTACATTGGAATGAAAAAAAGATCAAGAAGATAAAGTTCTTGGAGTATTTTGTATGACACGATAAATTTA
Organism: Lagerstroemia speciosa; assembly: GCA_037672795.1. Lineage (NCBI taxonomy): Eukaryota > Viridiplantae > Streptophyta > Magnoliopsida > Myrtales > Lythraceae > Lagerstroemia > Lagerstroemia speciosa. The sequence continues at coordinate 5,232,618 of CM075293.1, read as the reverse complement.
TTCTCTAGAAGCATCCCGGTTCGAAATTACATATCTATGTTAGCTAGTCTTAAACACGTATTTATATTTGACAATACTAACTTGTACAATAAACGACTCATGTACGAGTTTAGAACTTTTTTAATACAAATTTGTTAAGATGTACTACGTTTAAGCGCAACACGTTTAAGCATGTCTTGGTTTAAGCTCATATGGGCACAACCTATTATACCTAAGCATAACTTCATCTCATGGCTTGCAATGTGAAATAGGCTCTCCACACTGGACAGAGTCTCATTATGGAATCCGGGGGATTCTCAACTATGCCCATTGTGCAGATAAGCTAATGAAACTAGGGAACACTTGTTCTTTGAGTGTTCCTTCTCGAACATGGTCTGGTTCAAGATTTTATCACTCCTGGGGATCTCAAGAACAGTTCGAACCTGAAACTATGAGCTGAATTGGGTTATTTCTCGATCTAAAGGGAAATCTCCCCATTGCATTTTCTACATATTGGCATGGAGAGCATCATTATATTCCATTTGGAAGACTAGAAATGATTGGTTTCATAACCAAATAGAGCCCTCTGTTGACTCTACTATATCTTGTATAGTGACTACGGTAAAATATCACATTTTAGGTATGAAACAGATAAGTAGGAGGTTGTCACCGAGCATCATAAGTAACTTTTTGCTGCCTGGGATATACCCCAGTAGCTAAACTCGGAGCCTGTGTGTTCATTTCTTTTGGCCTGCGAGCCACTTTTGTTGTTTTATTATTAGTTCTTTTAATCAAAAAGTGTACATATCTCCATTTGAATGAAGAGCACAAAACTTACCCAAAAAAAATATCGTAATTTTTCGGGTACAATCATGGATGTATCGTTCTCTGAACATGGTTCCTCACATAATACTTTATATCAAGCGCCAACAGACATGCGTCCGATGTTAAAAAGAAAACACTTACGTGATTTATTGTTGCTTTGATTTTTGGACTGTTAGTTGCATCAAGCATCAACTCTGTGGAGGTGAATATATATATATATATATATATATGTTAGATATGTCTTGAATTTTTTGTGGTATAACCTGGTATAAAACCTGAACCTAATTAAAATTTTGTACAACCCGAATTGTGGATACTAATGCAAATCTGCGACGGAAGTGAAGGGTGACGGATTATGTTTTTTCAGGGTTTTAAAAACAGTAGGGCTCTTTATTGTATTTTGAGAGGTTAGAGTTTGGGTGTTCTTATACTGTACCATTGTTCGCCATTCATAGTAAAGATCGTTGCTCCTCATTTATCCGTAGACACACGAACGGCACCCCGCTGTCCCGAACCACGTATATTTAATGTCAGGTTCTCTTTTTTCTGCTCTCGAATACTTCGTCTATTCGGACGATTCCCAACGTATGTATATGTAAATGTTCGTGATGAATGTGTACATAATAATCTCCTCCAGATAGAGAGATGATTTACATTTTTCCGTTTATAAAACATCTCGAGGTTTATGATTCGAGAACAGTAAAAGAAATGTGAAAATAACGAGATACGAAAATTTCACTCACATGAAAATACTTAGAATCTCTCAATTTTAATTCGAGGACAATATTGTGTATTATATCAAAATCCCCCTTTTAGATGGGACCGATTTAATCTGACTGACGAATAACCTGCAGACAAACCAAGACAGGATAACGCTCTGTGGCCGTGCTTCAACTTTACATATGAAGAGATGCCATGGTGGTCACCATACTCGCTGTGAAGGTGAATGGGCCATGTAGAGAAGGGCACGATTCAAAGTAAAATTAAAATTACGAATGAGATCAAAGGAGTTGATACTAGATAATTTAATAATAAAAAAAAAGTAAAATCAATGGATTCTATACCTTTTTTCAAGTTGAAAAAGAATCATCATATCCTACATCTCGAATCCAACGCTCAAGCCTTCAAATTCTTTTTCGTTCACATAATCCGAGCAGCTCTCCCATAACAGAGGTGTATAGAACCACGTGCCCGTCACCATATAAATATACACACACTATGATGAATCACACGTCGATTACATAGAATATACACAGAAGCATATATATATATATATATATAAATAAATGTATTGTCGTTATCATTCATATATATATATATATACACATGTGTGGCAGATGATCGGAAGAAGCATGTGTGAACGTTGGTGGTGGGTGGTGTTGGAATCTAATTCCCTCTGTCTAGTCGACCCTTTGACAGAATATTTTTGTGTCTCTTTTACTCATTTTCATGCAAAGAAAGAAAGGACACAGCACTGGCCCTCACCCTTCTTACCGTGCATGGTAGTTGTAAAGTTAACGTCGTCGTGCTTTGCAGCCTTTTCTCTGCACCCCAATCTTTTTCCGGTTCCATCAGCTCTTATCTAATTTATATTCGAATTGGTTCTATCGACTCTCGATAAAAACTTTTTTATTTATGAATTTTTTTATTAACAATACTCAAATATGTTATTGTACTTGAGAAAAAAGAAGATATCAAACTACCCCTACTAATTTATATTAGTTTTTTTTTATTTTTTTCGGTGCATAAATGAGGCACATGAGCTATAAAATGTAGAAGAAAGGGGAATAAAAGGGGTACGGAAAATTCCACACATGAGATCGAACTCAGGGCCTCTGTGTCACTAGACGAGAGCCGTATCTACCGTATTAAATCATCGTTCTCTATTAATTTTTTATTTAAATTGATTCGCTAACATCTACTGCAAAAGATACCATTAATTAATATGAAATAAGAGATGTATAGAGGGGGATGAGAGATTTGCATGCAGAATTTGAAGATTTCATTAGGCTTTTTTGCAGCTGCATGGGAGAGTAGCACATGCATGCGTGGCTAATCCTAATTAGTCGTAATTATTAAAGCAGAGAATAATCCTCGTGCTTATTGACCTTAGGCTGCTTAATGGTTCCTCCTTAAATCTCTAAATGAATGATTCCAGAATCAATTTTTAGATTAGAAGGGTCGAAGTAAATTTTTCTAAAAATTTCGGTCCGACCGTAAATTAGTCTCGAGATATATTTCGGCTAATATGGGATATGACATAGTGTGAAAAAAAAAACCACTTGCTTAAGTCTTTTCTAGTCTAGCCGCTCTGGCTTACTGTGCTCATTGAGTTGTATTTAGGAGTGTGCAGGGATGATCCCTGAACACGAAAAAAATACAAAATATACTAATTTTATCTGTATTTTTATTAAATTATTTTATTTTATCTTCTAAAATCCATCTTTTAAGTTTCACCCCTCGGTTGGATCTTTTATTTAGAAAGGAGGTGGTCAAGCATTGTAGAACATATGAACAAATATAAGAAAAATCTTTGCTACTCAATGGATCGATTTAGCTAGAATTTAGATTAGTTAAAACTCATTAAGTTTCTGAATATTAGAGAGTAGACATGGAAAAGGATCACGTGGCTATCACTATCACATGATTTTACCAAATGGGAGGAAGATGGGGACCACAGAGATATAGACAGAGAGAGAATGTATCAGTAGTGGGCCTTTGAGGCATAATTGGGCTCATATGGGCCTACACCTGGTGCATGCGCGCCCACAGTGAAATGACCTGCCTGGTCCGTGAGAAGTGGGCCGTAGATCTTGCTCCTCGGGCCGACGCCGCCAGTTACTTGGTCGTCAACCTCGGAATACAGATCGAAGCTCTGTCGGAGACGGCTTAAGATCAGACTCGGAGAGTCTCTCCCGTCGGATCGGAGCCATGGCCGAGGAAGATGCAGGTGCTGAGGAAACATTCTCGGACCCGCCTTCTCCGTCTACTTCTCTCTCCCCTCCGGCGGGCCGGAGCTTTTTCGATCGGGAGAGGCACGTGATGTTCCTCGAGATGATGTACCAGATGCTGCCATGCCATTACCAATCCCAGGAGATCAACCGTCTCACCCTCGCTTACTTCGTTATCTCCGGCCTCGACCTCCTCAACGCCCTCGATCGCGTAAACTTTTGCATCCCTCTCTCTCTCTCTCTCTCTGATGCCGGTGTTTACCATGTATGCTTGATTTAAGGCGAGGCTCCATTTTTTATTTGGAAAAGGTTACACTTGATGTGATAGTCCTAGACCAAATGCAGTACTGGTAGCTAAATTCAGTGCAGAGTTATTTGTTATCCTGCGACAGTTAGCTGAAACTATTACACCTCGAAGGTGAAGTCGTAGTGTGTACAAAAAGGATCCTGATCTGAACAACTCGTGAAGCTCTTTCAGTAGTTTGATGACCGGTACCCTTCCATTTGGAGGTGAATAATGTAATTTCTCTGTTACTATTAGCTACAAGGAGATATGGATTTCATTTCCATTTGACCGTGTCCACATATTTTCTCTGGCAACGTATGTTTTTATAATGTGGCAGTTTATATGATGCAGGGCCTTAATCACCCCCGCCTTCTTGAAAACTGGAATTTGATCATGTTATTAATGCCTTAATATGTTTCAGGTTGATAAGGTTGCCATTGCTGATTGGGTTTTGTCTCTGCAAGCTCATCCAAGGACTAAAGATGAACTTCAAAATGGTATGATCTTTAGTTTGAGAAGTAGAATGAAACTGATAAGCTAATATTGGTGTTTAATTTCATCAGGGTTGTCTCTAAATTCTTGGCATTATCTTAAATTTAATTTCACTGCAAAATGCGATTACATCATTGCTCTGGGTGTAGGAGAATTTTATGGGTTCCATGGTTCGAGAAGTTCCCAGTTTCCTTTGGATGATAATGGGGTTAGTAATCGGTTTTTTGCTAACAGACTAACCATTATGGGCCATGATCTTTTGCATTTTTCCCCCTTTAGCATAAGATCCATGATTCACCTGTTTGTAGGTTTTGATTCACAACGGAAGCCACTCGGCAAGCACATACTGTGCCTTGGCAATCCTCAAAATTATTGGCTATAATCTGTCAAATATTAACTCTGAAGTGATCTTAACATCAATGAGAAATCTTCAACAGCCAAATGGGAGGTATGAACTAGTGTTCTCAAGATGCTTCTTTTGTTTTCTTTGTTCTGATAGACAATTAGGTTAGATTTAAATGGAAGGACAAACTTCTGCATGCTTATGCATTTTTTGCAGCACCCACATCTCTCCTTGTGGTCTACATTAGAATAAATATATTTTGGGGTTGAAATTACACAATTAGGAATACTGAAATGATACGAACTTAAAGTCTTACCTTCTATCATTCTAATTAACTGTTGAACTCAGATTAATGTTTAATTTTTTAAGCTCTACTGAAAATTAATTATATAGATGCATCATAATTCTTTCATTCCCAGCTTTATGCCCATCCATACTGGAGCAGAGACAGATCTCCGATTCATTTACTGCGCTGGTAAGAGATTGAGTTCATGTAATGGAACCACTACAGGCGCATCAATTGACAGCAAAATTTTCCCTGTTAATGTTTCAGCTGCCATTTGTTTTATTTTGGATGATTGGACTGGGATTGATAAGGAAAAGGCCAAAGACTACATATTAAATTGCCAGGTCTTGCTGTCAGCTGCTGTACTACTACTACATCAATTTCCCTCTTTTGAAATTGTTAGGAGCAAGTTTTTGATAATTCTAAAAGCAACTTAGTACATACACCCGATGTAGTCTCAGATATTTTGTCTTTTGTTTTAACAGTCATACGATGGTGGTTTTGGGTTAACTCCAGGCTCTGAGTCTCATGGTGAGTCATGTTAGTATATATGGTTATTTAGTTTTCCATTCTCGTTGCTCAATATTGAGTAAATATTACTATTAATCATAAAAATGAATTTCCATTCCAAGCAGCTGTGACTTATGTTTTAGCTATTGACTCTATTGCATTGTGCTTAATCTGATTATTTATAGATTGATTTACTTTAGTGGTGCAGGCGGTGCTACATATTGTGCTGTTGCATCTCTTCGACTGATGGGATTCATCAAAGACAATGTTTTGCATCACAATGAACGGGAATCAATAATTGATGTCCCCCTACTGGTTGATTGGAGCTTGCAGGTACGATGCCGAATAACTCCGGAGATATTATTGCTGTTCTGAGGGCTGTATCTAATAAGATTCTTATTGATGTTCTAGGCACTGGTTGATTATCTATCACCATAAGTGACTCTTTCCCCCCTCTATTTTCTTTTCATAACAGAGGCAGGTAACTGACGGCGGGCTCCAAGGTAGACCAAATAAACCTAGTGACACATGTTATGCGTTTTGGTATGATTCTAATCCTAGATGCCTGGTTTTTTTTCCAAATAGCTTTGTGAAAATAAATCCTAATGTTCTTCCTCGACAGGATTGGAGCCACCCTGAGGATCTTTGGTGGTTACAATCTAGTAGACAAGAAGTCCTTGCGGAGATTTCTGCTGACCTGTCAGTCTGAGGTATTCTTGTTTTCTGCTTCTGTCCACATTCTAATCTATATATAATCTGATTTCATTTCTGGTGTCTATCTCAGTTTGGCGGGTTCAGCAAATTCCCAGGAGAACTACCTGATCTCTACCACTCCTATTATGGGTTAACCGCATTCAGCCTTTTGGAAGAGCCGGGATTAAGCCCACTTTCCGTTGAACTCGGTATATCGGAAATTGTCTGAGTAGGACCATGAGTTTGCCATTTACTTATATGTTTTGTTCTTATAGTGCATTCAATTATTTTCTGGACCACAGTCTGGGATAAAAATTACTTTGTGCCAAGTGTGAGTTGACACGGATGACATGTCTCTGTTGACAAAAGAAAACAATGAATAGCAACTCAGCTCCAGAGAGCTAGTTTGGTTCAATGTGTGTTTTTTTATGGTGTATAGATGTAATGGGCTGTGTATGTGCACCTCAATGACTTGCAAAATTGGAGCTCGGAATCTCAAGCTCCAAGTATCCATCTTCTTGCTCCAGCTCTGCTTAGAGTAATCCATCAATCTTGATGCTTGTCTGTTGTAATTTGGTTTCATTCAGCAATTCGGGTTTCATTCAGTGTGCATACTTGTGATAGCTTGAGACATGACTGGTAAGACTGGATAATATAAGAGAGAAGTTTATTAAGGCTCTGAACTTTGGTAAGGTATGGTTCGACGGAAAAGTACAGATACTGGGGAATCGGCTTATCTCTGCCCGCATATCATTACTCTTCACTTCTATTGGCTAGAATTCATTTAAATTTAGAAGGGGATGAAATTCCAGCACTAGCACCTTCGAACTCTCTGAAGCCAGCCCTATTTCAAACCGTCGTTCTTAATTGCGAGGAGTTGATTGTTTACTTTTACACTGTCAAGTACTTACTTCGTCAAGTTCATCTTTTTTACTTGTAAATCTGTCATAGATAAGAGTGATTCATGGGCCATGAATGAGACCAGAAGTTGCGGTGAATGAAATTTGTCAAATCGGATCTAATTCGAGAAAGTTAGGCCACGGAGTCTGTCCAGAAACTAACACACTTTAGCTGCAACTTGCTGCCAAACGACAAAGCTTCAGTGAGCTACAGCACAGAAAAAGACGACAATGGAGGAACAAAGACACCAGATTCTCAGTTTATAGGATTAATCCTCGATCCTGTCTGTGTTTCTCGTGTACCATGCATCCATTTCAATGAAGCAACTCGAATCTCTTAATACACTGATCCTCTAGCTATTTGCAGCACACAAATTTCTGATGAAATTCCAGCATTCCATGAGACAATTCCTCTCAGCATCCTTGCAAATAGTCATTTTTTTCTACCATCGGAAACCCTTTGAATATGCATCTGATTGGGTCTCTGATTAACCATCACGAAGTAGCTGTTCTGTCTCTTGAAAAACAGCCCTGACCATAAATTTCACTGCTGACGGAACGATTCCTGGAAAGGGAGAGATGGTCCCTTCTTTGAACTTCATTTCCCTCAAGAACTATCCCTCGTCTTGACTCATCTTGACTCATATAGAGCAAGCGGTCCCTTCTTTGAACTTCATTTCCCTCAAGAACTATCCCTCGTCTTGACTCATATAGAGCAAGCCTGGATCATTCTCTCGATTTTTTCCTCAGTGAACTCATCACTGCCATCAGGAATGGTGATGTTGGCCATTCTTCCAGTGGATCTCGACTCTGCCGAAACATTTAAAATGCCATCAGCATCAATGTCGAAGCAGACATGAATCTGTGGAACTCCTTTCGGGGCTGGGGGTATCCCAGAAAGAACCAACTCCCCCAATAAGTTGTTATCTCGTGTCCTCACACTCTCACCCTCATAGACCTTGACATGGAAGCTCTCTTGGTTATCAAGATGGGTCGAGAAGACCTGCTCCTTCTTAGTAGGGAAGGAGGTATTACTTGGGACCATGACGCTCATGATGCCTCCTGGATTCTCCAAGCCAAGAGACAGGGGAGTGACATCCAAGAGAAGCATACCTTGCAATTTGTCTTCAGCCTCTCCACTCAGAAACGCAGCATGAACAGCTGCACCATAAGCCACGGCTTCATCAGGATTGATGCTCATGCAAAGCTCCTTACCATCAAAATATTCCCGCAACAATTGCTGCACTCTTGGAATCCTGCTAGATCCACCGACAAGGACAACATCGTCGATGCTACTCTTGTTCATCCCAGCATCCTGCAAGCACTTGTCAACAGTATCCACACACTTCATGAAGAGATCCATGTTGAGCTCCTCAAATCTCCTGCGGGTTATCGCAGAGATTAAATCAAAATCATCATGTGAAAAATCAACCTCTACCATAGTCCAAGAGGCTGATGATAGAATCCTCTTAGCACTCTCACAGGCATGCCTTAATCTCCTAAGAGCTCTGGCACTTCTCATAATATTCGTGTTATGCTTCCCTTCAAACTCCCGCACAAAATGGTCCACCATTCTTCTGTCAAAGTATTCCCCTCCAAGACAAGATTCCCCTCTCGTGGCCTTCACTTTAAAGACACCCTCTTCAATGGATAAAACTGAGACATCAAGAGCGCTTCCACCTAGGTCGAAGACCAGTACATTCTTTGAGCCCATATATGTTCCCTTCTTGTGGAAGCCGTAAGCAATGGCTGCAGCAATCGGTTCATTTATTATTCGAATAATGTTGAGGCCGGCAATGCGGGCAGCATCGCTTACAGCATTTCGCTGAGAGCGATCAAAGGAAGCGGGGACAGCAAGAACTGCACCCTGGACAGTAGAGCCGGTACATTCCCCTGCAATTTCCCGCATGCTTGCGAGGATCATAGATGAGATCTCCTCAGGATGAAGCTGCATCTCTTCGCCCTTATAGTTGACAACTATTAGCTGTCTGCCATGAGGACCAGCAATTACCTTGAGTGGCCAGAGTTTCTGTTGGCTCTCCACTGAAGCATGGCTGAATCTTCTCCCAATCAGCAGCTTTGAACCTATCACCAAGACAGTAAAAAGTTAACATCAAGGAAGAAAGTGATTAAACCAAACCAATATATTTCACAATCCTTACCAAAAATGGTGTTTGCCGGGTCAGTAGAGCTTTGTCTCTTAGCTGCCTCGCCGATCAAATTTTTGGTGCCTGTGAAAGCAACATAACTTGGAATCCTCGTGTTACCTTGCTCATCAGCAATAATCTCCACATGATCATTACGCCACACTCCCACACTTGAGTAACAGGTCCCAAAGTCCATACCTACTGCGGGACCGACGGTCCATGCTTTCTCAACGATTCTTTCCAGCTCCTTCATCTTCTCTTCAAAATCATCCACCTCACCAAGCAGGTTCTCATCTAGCCATTCAATAGCTCCGTCAACAGCATTGCTGATCGTCCTCTTTGCTGCAGGTGATACATTGGGGAATGCAGTACGGTCTTCAATTGCACTCTTCGTGCTGAAAGCATATGTCTCCAATGCATTCCTCGCCATGACCTTCCGCTTGTACTCATTATCCTCAACCCTGTATTTCTCTGCATCCTGAACCATCCTCTCGAACTCTTCCGTAGACAGTACACCCTTTCCTCGATAACACTAAACACAGCCTTGTTCCCAGTTGCCTTCTCCTCTATGGAGACATACAAGAAACCATCAGCATATACATTGAAGCTGACCATAATCTCGGGAACTCCCCTGGGAGCCGGAGAAATCCCCGACAGTTCAAACGTACCAAGGAACTTGTTATCTCTGACTCTCACTCTCTCACCCTCATAAACTGAAATTGCAAAAGATTGTTGGTTGTCTGAGCTAGCTGAGAGGATCTTCCCCTTACACGTGGGTATTGGGGTGTTCCTTGGGATAAGGACTGTCATCAAACCTCCAGAAGTCTCGAAACCAAGGGACAGCGGGGTGACATCTAAGAGGACCATATCCTGGACCTTCACATTATCCTCTCCGCTCAGTATCGCAGCTTGAACAGCCGCTCCGTAGGTCACAGCCTCATCAGGGTTAATGCTCTTGCAGAGCTCCTTCCCATCAAAGAATTCCTGCAGCAGCTGTTGCACCCTGGGGATCCTAGTGGACCCACCAACAAGGACTATATCATCGACGCTGCTCTTGTCCATCTTAGCATCTGTCAAGCACTTTGCAACAAGTTCCATACATTTCTTGAAGAGATCCGCATTGAGCTCCTCAAACCTCTTGCGGGTTATGTTGGAGTGGAAATCAACATTCTCGTGCAAACGATCAACATCTACTGTAGCCAGAGTAGATGAAGAGAGAATCCTCTTTGCGGATTCGCAGGCAGTCCTCAATCTCCTGAGAGATCGGGGGTTGCTGCTGATATCCTTCTTGTGCTTCCTCTTGAACTCTTGCATGAAATGGCACAGCATTCTGTTATCAAAGTCTTCACCTCCAACATGACTATCCCCAGCTGTAGCCTTCACCTCACAAATACCCGAGTCAACGCTGACGAGAGACACGTCAAAGGTGCCACCGCCAAGGTCAAAAACCAATACATGCTTCTCCGTGGCAAAACTCCATTTCTTGTCAAATCCATAAGCAATGGCAGCAGAAGTTGGTTCGCTTAAAATTCGTACATTACGAAGACCAGCAATATGTGCTGCATCTTTAGTAGCCTGTCTCTGAAAGTGGTTGAAACACGCTGGAACCGTGACTACTGCATCTTTAACGGTGGTGCCAAGGTGAGTCTCCGCAATCTCTAACATTTTCGCGATGATCATAGACAATATTTCCTCAGGAGCAAGCCGCTTCTCCTCCCCTTTGTAGTCGACAACTATCGTGGGTCTGTCAGCCGGACCAGCAATGACCTCGAAAGGCCAAAGCTTCGCATCATTTTGGACAGACAGATCGTTGTATCTTTTACCAATCAACAGCTTTGACCCTGCAGAAAGAACTTCTTATTGATTGCTTCTTCATTCGCATATGGTTGCTACGATTTTTTCTGTTCTCATAACTTCTTTCTTCCGTTTGAGGCATAGTCTATGATGATGTGACATTGATTTCATCATGTGAAAAGTTTCGTCAACCCGAACTCCTGTTTACTCTCATTCACAAAACTTTTGTTTGGCAAACATCATTTCCTCCAACAGAAATAAAAGCTCCTCTGAACTAACGCAGAAATAGAATATGCCTGAGGAGATGCTGTTCAATCAGATTACATCTGTTGGATTGTTATTAAGTTCATTTCAGGGGAATGTGATAGGATATAAGTGACCAAGGCCATCCTCCTAATCTGGAAAGATGTAAAGAAATAAGAAATAGGTCTTTACCATATACTGAGTTAGTCGGGTTCATAGCAACTTGGTTCCTGGCGGCATCACCGACGAGTCTTCGGGTGTCAGTGAAAGCAACATAGGATGGCGTCCTCTTATTTCCTTGATCACTGGGGATGATCTCGACACTACCATTCCACCACACTGCCACACTCGACTGAGTGGTTCCAAGATCGATCCCTACTGCCGGCCGATCTAATATCCGAGCCATCATGCTTGCTGTACGTCTTCCTCGCTCCCCGCTTATGAGAGGCAACGTTCACAGGATTAGAAGAGACTCTGATTTCTGTGATGAACTGTATAAATACATAAAGAATGAAACAACGCGCCTTTAAGACAGAATGCATACATAGTCAACTATGAAACTGGGCCGTCCCTTAACATGTTTATATTGCATTATTATTGGGAAAGTCAAAAGTCTTCTGCTCATTTAAAATATGGAGGGAACAGTGGCGGAAAATGTGGAGAAGTAATCAAGACCTAAAAGTAAAACAATGTAGAATGTTTGGATCAGACAGTTTTGGATAATCATCGAGAAAGATACTTCAAGCATGTTAAAAAAAAACGAAAAGAAAAGAAAATAGCTGCATATTGGACAATCCCCTTCACCCTGTAAGGTACCACCTGGATAATAGCCAACTCCATACTTATAATACCCATATGTTGTTTAATCTGTCAGACACGGTTGAATTCTTTACATCGTTATAAGTTGCTTTCAGAAAGAAATCCATAACACGGTGCATGCTGATCGAGAAACTGTAATGAAGCCAAGTAGATTCTCTTAGATATAATGATTTGTGATCAAGAGTTGGTTACATGAAACGGACGAGAGACACTTCTGTTTACTTTTCTTTTCTTTTTCTCCAAGAGATATCTTTTCCCTCCCTTTTGGCTTCGTCTTTCTTCTTCTTCTTTTTTTTTTTTAAGTAAAAAATGAGAAAAGAAGAAGACGTACACACAAAACACTACCTAATCAAACTAAAGCTCGGTAGATAAGGGTAGCGCACGGAAACATATAACTCAGTGCAGTAAGGCATCATTTTATTTGTCTTCGTCTTTCATCTCTTCTTCTGCCTGTCTTTCATCTCCTCAAAATGGTGTTGATCTTTATTTTGAGAACTAGGGTGGAACTGATAAGCTAATATTTGTGCTTAATTTCATTAGAGTTTTCTCTAAATTCTTGGCTTTATCCTGAATTTAATTTCACTGCAAAATGGGATTACACCATTTGCTCTGGGCACAGGAGAATTTTATGGGCTCCATGGTGCGAGGAGTTCCCAGTTCCCTTTGGATGATAATGGGGTTAGTAATCGGTTTTTTGCTAACAGACTAACCATTATGGGCCATGATCTTTTGCATTTTCCCCCCTTTAGCATAAGATCCATGATTCATCTGCTTATAGGTTTTGATTCACAACGGAAGCCACTTAGCAAGCACGTACTGTGTCCTGGCAATCCTCAAATTATTGGCTATAATCTGTCAAATATTAACTCTGAAGTGATCTTAACATCAATGAGAAACCTTCAATAGCCCAATGGGAGGTATGAACTAGTATTCTCAAGATGCTTCTTTTGTTTTCTTTGTTCTGACAGAAAATTAGGTTATCTTTAAGTGGAAGGACAGACTCCTGCATGCTTATGCATTTTTTAACATTAGAATAAATGTATTTTGGGTTGAAATTACACAATTAGGAATGCTGAAATAATACGAACTTGAAGTATTATAGTATATCATTCCAATGCCCATCCATACTGGAGTAGAGACAGATCTCCGATTCATTTACTGCACTTGTAACAGATTGAAATCATCTAATGGAACCACGCAGATGCATCCATTGACGGCAAAATTTTCCCTGTTGACGTTTCAGCTGCCATTTGTTTTACTTTGGATGATTTGACTGGGATCCATAAGGAAAAGGCCAAAGACTACATATTAAATTGCCAGGTCTTGCTCTCAGCTGCTGTACTACTACTACATCAATTTCCCTCTTTTGACATTGTTAGGAGCAAGTTTTTGATAGTTCTAATAGCAACTCAGTACATACACTGTTGTAGTCTCAGATATTTGTCTTTTGTTTTAACAGTCATACGGTGGTGGTTTTGGGTTTACTCCAGGCTCTGAGTCTCATGGGTGAGTCATGTTAGTACATATGGTTATTTAGTTTTCCATACTTGTTGCTCAATATTGAGTACATATTAAAATTAATCATAAAAATGAAGTTCCATTCCAAGCAGCTGTGACTTATGTTTTGGTTACTGACTCTATTCCATTGTGCTCAATCTGATTATTTATAGATTGATTTCCTCTAGTGGTGGAGGCGGTGCTACATATTGTGCTGTTGCATCTCTTCGACTGATGGAATTCATCAATGACATTGTTTTGCATCGCAATGAACGGGAATCAATAATTGAAGTCCCCTTATTGGTTGACTGGAGCTTGCAGGTACGATGCCAAATAACTCCGGAGATATTATTGCTGTTCTGACGGCTGTATCTAATGGGCTTTAAGATTCTTATTGATGTTCTAGGCACCGGCTGATTACCTATCACCATAAATGAATCTTTCCCCACTCTATTTTCTTTTCGTCAAGAGAGGCGGGTAATTGACGGCTGGCTCCAAGGTAGACCAATTAAACCTAGCGACACATGTTATTATTAATTATATGAATATACTTATTTAAATATATTTTTGGGCCTAAATTCAAGTAAGTTGTTTAAGTTTTCTGAGTTTTTAATGCATAATTGGTTGTTTTCACCTTAGTTGAGTGGAATCAAGTTACAGTTAATTAATTCGAATTTTCTTCTAGAAATATTGGTGCTTCTGGACTATTTATTGATATAGGTATTTAATGAAGAACCAACCCGGCCAAGAAGGTGGACCCCGATTCACAGAACCAAGTTGGATAGAAGTTGGAAAATAGAGGAAACAGGGGAGGGGTCGCAACCCAGGGTCGCGACTCCCCGAAGTAGAAAGTTATACAAAGTCGTGGGTCGCAACCCCTCTCTAGCATAGAAGATTTCGTAATGTTTGCGGAATATTGGATTTCCTAAAGATCCCGAAACTCGATATGAAAGATATTCTGATATGTTAGGATACAAAAGAGTATATTTCACTTATCTTACTTCGGGGGAAACACAATATCTTATCAGAATATATTTTTAAGATAGAGTTATTTGAAAAATATTTTTAAGCAAGATAGAATATTTTATTCTCTATCCTTATAAAGTCTTTACCTAGCAGCATACGGGATACGAATCATCTTTCATATCAATTTTTAGACATTCGTTTTGCTGCCAAGAAGAAATCGAGTCACTCATGGCTTCAAGGGAGGAAGAGGATCAACGTACTTCAAGAAGATTTTGAGAATCGAGAGGTCGGTTTCAAACCATTTCAGAGTTTTTCTTTCCTTCCTCTCTCCTTTTCTTAGTCATAGTGTATTCGAATCTTTTCTTCATATTTTATTTTAATTTTATCACGAACTAATTCCCTATTTCCTAGGGCGAGTAATGGAACTCTTTTCTATTCTCTAAGTTCTTCCCTTTTCTTTTATATGTGATTGACTATATCGTGTTACTTATATTATTCTCGTCCTTAATGCTTTCTGATTAACTGACCGCCAATTAGATTGATTAGAAGATTCGATGAACTCGAGAGACGAAGTCGTATTCACGCCAGAAATAATATAACTTAGGATAATTCACGCCAAAAGGTCGGGATTATTTGTGAGAAGTATCGAGAGATTAGTCAATCACCCTAAATACACAAATTAGGGTTTGAACTCAATGGATTTCTTAATATTAATTGCCTAGAAATAGAGTGATTAGTATCGTTCTAGAAACACATTCTTGTTAAACCGAGAGGTAGGTAAGGAGACACAAAACCCTAAGATAGTAACACCGTAGTCAATTGCATATAGAGATTGGAATTGGATTTAGAAGTAGAATTGAGGGAAGTTGTGATCCCTAAGTTCATTAAAACTGATTAATTTCTTCTAATTACTTTTAATTTACTTTTATTACTTTTCATTGAATTCCTATCCAAATTCAAATTACCTATCTTGACTTGATTGCTTGGTTTATTGCTTGGTTTTGATTGAACTAGATCATCGTGAAAACGATCTCTTACTCATTCATTGTATTACGTATACTTGCATGCTAGCTTTACTTGCCTATCAAATTTTCATCACAATAGTTATGCATTTTGGCATGATTCTAATCCTAGATGCCTGGTTTTTTTCCAAATAGCTTTGTGCAAATAAATCCTAATGTTCTTCCTCTACAGGATTGGAGCCTCCCTGAAGATCTTAGGTGGTTACAAGCTAGTAGACAACAAGTCCTTGCGTAGATTTCTGCTAACCTGTCAATCTGAGGTATTCTTGTTTTCTGCTTCCGTCCACATTCTAATCCATAATCTGATTTCATTTCTGGTGTCTATCTCAGTTTGGCGGGTTCAGCAAATTCCCAGGAGAACTACCTGATCTCTACCACTCCTATTATGGGTTAGGCACGCTCAGCCTTTTGGAAGAGCCGGGATTAAACCCGCTTTCCTTCGAACTTGGTATAAGGGAAATTGCCTCAATGGGATTATGAGTTTGCCTTAGGTATACCTATATCTTTTGTTCTTATAGTACATTCAATTATTTCCCGGACCAGTCCGGCATAAAAATTGCTTGTACCAAGTGTGAGTTAACGATGATGTCTCCGTAGACAGAAGAAAACAATGAAAAGCAACTCAGTTCCAGAGGGATACTATGATTCAACGTTGCGTTTTTGTGATATTCAAATGTAATGAGCTGTGTATGTGCAGCTCGATGACTCGCAAAATTGGAGCTCGGAATCTCAAGCTCCAAGTATCCGTCTTCTTGCTCGAGCTGTGCTTAGAGTGATTCATCAATCTAAGTGATTCGGGGTTTCATTCAGTGCTGATACTCGTGATAGCTTGAGACATGGCTGGTAAGACTGGATCTTGCTGCAAGGGACAATAATATAAGAGAAGTTTGATAAGGCTCTCAAGTTAGGTAGTTATGGTTCAACCGAAAAGCACAGATATCTGGGAATCGGATTATCCTGGCCGTACCTGTATATC
Organism: Lagerstroemia speciosa; assembly: GCA_037672795.1. Classification (NCBI taxonomy): domain Eukaryota; kingdom Viridiplantae; phylum Streptophyta; class Magnoliopsida; order Myrtales; family Lythraceae; genus Lagerstroemia; species Lagerstroemia speciosa. Next base: position 5,215,890 of record CM075293.1, on the reverse strand, counting down.
ATTTCTCCTCGCTTCTGCAGACGAGAATCTATTTGAGAAAGAAAAACAGAAAGTTCCTATCTGATTGGACAAGGTCAAAGCTAAAATGTAAATTTAGAAGTGGACGAAGTTGCGGCACTAGCATCTTGCAAGCCTCCGAAACCAGCCTTACCTCGTTTGTAAAACTGTCATAGATGGAGAGATTCATGGACCATGAATGAGACCAGCAGCTGCAGTGAATAAAATTTGTCAAATCGGATCTAACTTAGAGAGTAAGTCCATGAAGTCTGTCCAAAAACTAACACACTTTAGGTGCGAATTGCTGCCAAGGACAAAGCTTCAGTGAGCTACAACGCACATAAAAAGACAATGAAAATAGTTTCTTGTGTGTACAAATGTTGGAATGATGATGATAATGGAGGAACAAACACAGCAGATTCTCAGTTTATAGTTCTTTAGAACTCCTTGATCTGATGATTCATCTCGATAGTACCTTGAGCATTCCATGGCCTTGAAATATGCATCAGATTCACACACTGATTACCCATTACGAACTTCTAGAAAAACAGCCCTGACCATAAATTTCACAGCTGATGGAGAATTCCTATGAAGTGAGAGATGGTCCCTTTGAAGTTTATTTCCCTCGAGAACTAATCCTCATCTTGATTCATATGGAGCAAGCCCGGATCATTCTCTCAATTTCTTCCTCAGTGAACCCATCACTGCCATCAGGAATGGTGATCTTGGCCATTCTTCCAGTGGATCTCAACTCTGCCAGAACATTTAAAATGCCATTAGCATCAATGTCGAAGCAGACATGAATGTGAGGAACTCCTTTGGGGGCTGGGGGTATCCCAGAAAGAACCAACTCCCCCAATAAGTTGTTATCCCGTGTCCTCACGCTCTCACCCTCATAGACCTTGACATGGAAGCTCTCTTGGTTATCAAGATGGGTCGAGAAGATCTGCTCCTTCTTAGTAGGCAAGGTGGTATGACTCAGGATCATGACACTCATGATGCCTCCTGGAATCTCCAAGCCAAGAGACAGGGGAGTGACGTCCAAGAGAAGCATGTCTTGTAATTCATCTTCAGCCTCTCCTCTCAGAAATGCAGCATGAATAGCTGCACCATGAGCCACAGCTTCATCAGGATTGATGCTCATGCAAAGCTCCTTACCGTCAAAATATTCCCGCAACAATTGCTGCACTCTAGGAATCCTGCTAGACCCACCGACAAGGACAACATCGTCCATGCTATGCTTGCTCATCTCAGCATCCCGCAAGCACTTGTCAACAGTATCCACACACTTCATAAAGAGATCCATGTTGAGCTCCTCAAATCTCCTACGGGTTATCGTAGAGGAAAAATCGAAACCGTCATGTAAAAGATCAACCTCTATCGTAGCCCAAGAGGCTGATGATAGAATCCTCTTTGCACTCTCACAGGAATGCCTTAGTCTCCTAAGAGCTCTGATGTTTCTCATAATATTCGTGTTATGCTTCCCTTCAAACTCCCACACGAAATGGTCCACCATTCTTCTATCAAAGTATTCCCCTCCAAGACAAGATTCCCCTCTTGCAGCCTTCACTTTAAAGACACCCTCTTCAATGGTTAAAACTGAGACATCAAGAGCGCTTCCACCTAGGTCGAAGACCAGTACATTCTTTGAGCCCACATATGTTCCCTTCTTGTGGAAGCCGTAAGCAATGGCTGCAGCAATCGGTTCATTTATTATTCGAATTATGTTGAGACCAGCAATGCGGGCAGCGTCTCTTGTGGCACTTCGCTGAGAGCGATCAAAGGAAACAGGAACAGCAAGAACTGCATCCTGGACAGTAGAGCCGGTACGCGCCCCTGCAATTTCACGCATGCTTGCGAGGATCATTGATGAGATCTCCTCAGGATGAAGCTGCTTCTCTTTGCCCATGTAGTTGACAACTATCAGCGGTCTGCCGTGAGGACCAGCAATTGCCTTGAATGGCCAGAGCTTCTGTTGGCTCTCCACTGAAGCATGGCTGAATCTTCTCCCAATCAGCAGCTTTGAACCTATCACCAAGACAATAAAATGATAACAGCAAGGAAGAAAGTGATTCAATAAAAACCAATATATTTCATAATCCTTACCAAAGACTGTGTTAACCGGGTCAGTAGAGGCTTCTCCCATAGCAGCCCCGCCGACCAAATTTTTGGTGCCTGTGAAAGCAACATAACTTGGAATCCTCGTGTTACCTTGCTCATCAGCAATAATCTCCACATGATCGTTACACCACACTCCCACACTCGAGTAACAGGTGCCAAAATCCATACCTACTGCAGGACCGATGCTCCATGCTTTCTCAATGATTCTTTCCAGCTCCTTCATCTTCTGTTCAAACTCATCCACCTCACCAAGCAGGTTCTCATCTAGCCATTTGATAGCTCGGTCAACAGCATTGCCAATCGTCCTCTTTGCTGCAGGCGATAAATTGGAGAATGCAGCACTGTTTACAATTGCACTCTTCGTGCTGAAAGCATACGTCTCCAACGCATTCCTCGACATGACCTTCCGCTTGTACTCATTATCCTCAGCCCTGTATTTCTCTGCATCCCGAACCATCCTCTCGAACTCTTCCCTAGACAGTGCACCTCTTTCTTCGTTAACACTAAACACAGCCTTGTTCCCGGTTGCCTTCTCCTCTATGGAGACATACAAGAAACCATCAGCATGTACATAGAAGTCGACCATAATCTCGGGAACTCCCCTGGGAGCTGGAGAAATCCCTGACAGCTCAAATTTACCGAGGAACTTGTTATCTCTGACTCTCGCTCTCTCACCCTCATAGACTGAAATTGCAAAAGTTTCTTGGTTGTCTGAGGTAGTTGAGAGGATCTGCACCTTACATTTTGGTATTAGGGTGTTCCTTGGGATAAGGACTGTCATCACACCTCCAGAAGTCTCGAAACCAAGCGACAGAGGGGTGACATCTAAGAGCACCATATCCTGGATCTTCACATTATCCTCTCGGCTCAGTATCGCAGCTTGAATAGCCGCTCCATAGGCCACAGCCTCATCAGGGTTAATGCTCTTGCAGAGCTCCTTCCCATTAAAGAATTGCTGCAGCAGCTGTTGCACCCTGGGAATCCTAGTGGACCCACCAACAAGAACTATATCATCGACGCTGCTCTTGTCCATCTTAGCATCCCTCAAGCACTTTTCAACAAGTGCCATACATTTTCTGAAGAGAACCAAATTGAGCTCCTCGAACCTATTGCGGGTTATCTTGGAGTGGAAATCAACATTCTCGTGCAAACAATCAACATCTACTGTAGCCAGAGTATATGAAGACAGAATCCTCTTTGCGGATTCACAGGCAGTCCTCAATCTCCTGAGAGCTCGGGGGTTTCTGCTGATATCCATCTTGTGCTTCCTCTTGAACTCTTGCATGAAATGGTTCAGCATTCTGTTATCAAAGTCTTCACCTCCAATATGATTATCCCCGGCTGTCGCCTTCACCTCACAAATACCCGAGTCAATGCTCAGGAGAGACACGTCGAAGGTGCCACCACCAAGGTCAAAAACCAATACATGCCTCTCCGTGTCAAAACTCCATTTCTTGTCAAATCCATAAGCAATGGCAGCAGAAGTTGGTTCGCTTACAATTCGTACATTACGAAGACCAGCAATATGTGCCGCATCTTTAGTAGCCTGTCTCTGAAAATGGTTGAAACACGCTGGAACCGTGACTACTGCATCTTTAACAGTGGTGCCAAGGTGAGTCTCCGCAATCTCCAACATTTTCCCTATGATCATGGACGATATCTCCTCAGGTACAAGCCGCTTCTCCTCCCCTTTGTAGTCGACAACTATCGTGGGTCTGTTAGCCGGACCAGCCATGACCTCAAAAGGCCAAAGCTTCGCATCATTTTGGACAGACGGGTCATTGTAGCTTTTACCAACCAACAGCTTTGAACCTGCAGAAAGAACGTCTTATTGATTGCTTCTTTCACATATGGTTGCTACGATTTTTTCTGTTCTCATAAACTTGTTTCTTCTGTTTGGGGCACAGTCTATGATGATGTGACATTGATTCCATCATGTGAAAAGTTTCCTGTCAACCCGAACTCCTGTTTACTCTCATTCACAAAACTTATGTTTGGCAAACATCATTTCTTCCAACAGAAATAAAATCTCTTCTGAACTAACACAGAAAAAAAGTATGGCTGAGGAGATATTGTTCATCAGATTACATCTGTTGGATCGTTATTAAGTTCATTTCAGGGGACTTTGATAGGATAAGTGACCAAGGCCATTCTCTTAATCTGGGATAATGTAAAGAGGTAACAAATAGGTCTTTACCATATATTGAGTTAGTCGGGTTCATAGCAGCCTGGTTCCTGGCAGCATCACCGATGAGTCTTTGGGTGTCAGTGAAAGCAACATAGGATGGCGTCCTCTTATTACCTTGATCATTGGGGATGATCTCGACACTAACATTCCGCCACACTGCCACACTCGAATGAGTGGTTCCAAGATCGATCCCTACTGCTGGTCGATCCAACATCCGAGCCATTGATCTTGCTGTACGTCTTCCTCGCAGTCCTCTTGAGAAGCAACGTTCACAGGATTAGAAGAGACTCTGATTTCTGTGATAAACTGTATAAAATACATAAAGAATGAAACAGGGCGGCTTTAAGACAGACTGCATACATAGTCAACTATGAAACTGGGCCGTCCCTTAACATGTTTGTATTGCATTATTATTTGGAAAGTTAAAAGTCTTCTGCTCGTTAAAAATGGAGGGAAGGCCGCAGGTCTTCTCTAATTTGTTTACTCAGGACCTAAAACAATATAGAATCTCTGGGTCGGACAGTTTCGGATAATCATGGAGAAAGATGCTTCAAGCATACATTTTCAAAGAACAAGAGTAAACGAAAAGAAAAGAAAATAGCTCGCCTATTGGACAATCCCCTTCACCCTGTAATGTACCACCTGGATAATTTCCATCTCCGTACTTCTAATACCCATACGTTGTTTGATCTGTCAGACACGGTTAAATCCTTTACATCGTTATAAGTTGCTTTCAGAAAGAAATCCATAACACGGAACATGCTGATCGAGAAACTGTACAGACGCCAAGTAACTTCTTACCGAAGTCTGTGTTGGTCAAATTGACAGCAGCCCGGGTTTTGGCAGCACCTCCGATGATCCTTCTTCAGTCAGTGAAAGAAAAACAGGATGGCATCCGCTTTTTCACCTTGGCCGTCAGAAATGATCTCCACGCGGCCACCTCGCTGGGTAGCATGTGTAAAACTCATGGAGAAGTTATGTGTGTCAGTAGAATTGATAGACAGCGGCAAAAAAAGTCATTTTCGGTCTCCTCTTCCAAGTCACGACAGGAAAGAGAAACATTTTGTTTTTATTTTATTTTTCCCCCTCTGCTAAGCAATGAAAAGTGAGCAGTGATGACAGAGATTTTTACTGACCTTTCCTTTTTTTTTTTTCCCTGAGTGATATATTTTCCCTGTCTTTTGTCTTCGTCTTTCATCTCTTCAAAATGGTATGATCTTTATTTTGAGAACTAGGGTGGAACCGATAAGCTAATATTAGTGTTTAATTTCATTAGATTTATCTCTAAATTATTGGCTTTATCCTAAATTTAATTTCACTGCAAGATGAGATTACACCGTTGCTGTGGGTACAGGAGATTTTTATGGTTTCCATGTTTCAAGGAGTTCCAAGTTTCCTTTGGATGATAACGGGGTTAATAATTGGTTTATTTGCTAACAGATTAACCATTATGGGCATCACTACAAGAAACTTGTCTTTTATCGATATAGGCATTAGAAGGTAACTGGTTGAAATAGTGTCGGTAATCCTCAACACTAACCGATTCATCGACCAAAGAAGCGTAAACGGAAAAGTGCTCATCGAAAGTAGTTATCGAACAAATACCGATGAAAAATGTGCACGGAAGTTACTGACCAACATTTGCACTACTAGTTGGTCGAAAATTTGTCTTGAGTATCGACCAACTTGTGGTCGCTAAGTCATCGAAATTTTTTGACAAAGAAGTGGTCCATAGTTCGTCGGAAGTTGCTGACAAGGTACCTGTCGCTAGTTTGTCGCTAGGTCGAAATTATTGACAAAGAGATTGGTCGGTAATTCGTCTAAAGTTATCGACAAAGAGGGTTGATCGGTAATTTGTCTGAAGTTATCAATGAAGGTTGGTCGCTAATTAGTCTGAAGTTATCGATGCTAATTCGTCTAAAAGTTATCGACAAAGAAGTTGATCGCTAGTGGGTCACTAATTCATGTCAAAATATTATCAACCAACTAATTGGTCGACAACTTGTCGAAAATTATGGATATATAAATTGGTTTAAAAAAATGTGCCGACATGTATACAAATTTTTTATACATGTTAATAAATAAAAGATCGGCTAGAATATTTTATTGATATGATATACATTTAGAAGTATATATTGTAAAGATATATACTCGATACTTATCTTCTACAAATCTTCATATAGAAGATGCCTACACATCATAATAGTAGAAGGAGCAACAGCGAAAGTGAAGTATGATCGTTAACCACTGACCTTCCTTACCTAACTTTACTATAAAAAAAAGAAGCAACAAGAGCTCCATTGGTCTTCGAGTTCGGTAATCTGCTTGAGCTAAAACTGTTTGAAAATGGTGGAGAGGTTCACGAACATAGATTGCAGCTCGCAGATATGATGATGGCATGGGCGGACCTAAATGTGATAGTCTTTTGATGATGCTCGGGCTCGATGGAAGGAAGAGGCGGAGGCGAAGGCGAAGACGGTGTGGAAGGCTCCCCAGCAGTGCAAGAAGAAGGCCTCAATGGAGTTGTTTTATCATCAAGATTGCTATGTGGCTTTTCTTCATCTGTCTCTCTCCCTTTGGCGAAGAGAAGCAAAGGCCTTTTCATAAGGCAAGTTTTGAAATTAAAAAAAAAAAAAGAAATGAAAAAGAAACATAGAAGAAGACAATAAGGACAAGAAGATGGGTGTAGCAGCGGCACAGATGGCGTGAAGATTGGCTCCACAGTGCACTATCACCACAACAAGCATGAAAGGCGGCTTCATGTTTTCGTCTGCCTTGGTTGTCTAAAATTGGTCGCAAACGATTACATTAGTAAAAAAATGTCGCAAGCCTCTCGATAATTTTACCGACCTTTCATTAATCGATAACATATTGTCGCTAAAACACAATTCTCTTGTAGTGCATGATCTTTTGCATTTTCCCCCCTTTAGCATAAGATCCATGATTGACCTGCCCGTAGGTTTTGATTCCCAATGGGAACCACTTTAGCAAGCACGTACTGTGCCCTAGCAATACTCAAAATTATTGGCTATAATCTGTCAAATATTAACTCTGAAGTGATCTTAACATCGATGAGAAGTCTTCAACAGCCCAATGGGAGGTGTGAACTAGTGTTCTCAAGATGCTTCTTTTGTTTTCTTTGTTCTGATAGAAAATTAGGTTAGATTTAACTAGAAGGACAAACTTATGCGTGCTTATGCATTTTTTGCAACACCCACATCTCTCCTTATGGTCTACATTAAAACAAATGCATTTTGGGGTTGAAATTACACAGTTAGCAATGCTGAAATACTGTACAACTCGAAAAATTGTAATCAGACTTATCTGAAATATTAAATGCGATATTAAAGTCTCGGATAAATTACATTTCACAATTTTTTCGATATATACATACATGGATCGTGTCATCGGGAAATTATCGATTAAAATATCCGTGGTTAATCGATATATTTGATATCATCTGGAATTAACAAATATAATTTCCGATAATATGTATAATATCTTATACAGATAAATACATGCTATTATAGAAAATCTAGAGAAATACAAAATATTTCCACAAATGGATATTATCTACAAATAAAATTAGATAATTATTCATAAATTATAATGAACGGTCAGGATCGATTCTGATCAATCAATCAAATTCAAGTATGGGGATTGACACATCAGTTCCCTTCCTCTATAAATAGAGGGCTCCTCTCCAGAAATCGAGACACGGAATAGAAGAGAAGGTGAAACGCTGCTAAAATCGAGACTCTTCAGAATTCGCCGAAGCTCTGCTGACTCGAAAAGAAACTCGGAAGACTTCGCACAGACTCATCGGATCAAGCCTGCAAGCCCCATTGGTAATAGCCCTCGATCGAGACTGTGCTTCTTCAACCCTCGCTCGAGTCACAAGTCGGACCCGACGGATCAAGTTCCCAGGCCCCGTTGATTCCACCACCAGCTCTTGACCGAGACCAAGCCATTGAGGCTGCTCTCTCTCGAGATTTTGTCAGACCCGCCTCTCGACCGAGACCAAGCCGTTGAGGCTTCTTGCTCGAGATTTCATCAAACCCACCGATTCAAGCTCAAAAGCCCCGGTGGACCACAGCTTTCCTCGATGGAGGCTACGCTTCTCCAACCCTCGCTCGAGACCAATCAAGAAAGAGAACCAGAGGAGACCATTTTCTGTATTTTCTTTGCAGAATTTCATTTGAGAAATTGTTCCCGTGAAATTAATATAGATCTAATTTGTTTGCTCATTTTTCTTGTCTAAAGTTTATAGACTTGAAATTTGTTGCGCACACATACGAACTTGAAGTCTCACATGATATCTCATTCTAATTAACTGTTAAACTCAGATTAAATGTTTCATTTCATCAGCTCTACTGAAAATTAATTATATCTATGCATCACAATTCTTTCTTTCATTCCCAGCTTTATGCCCACCCATACCGGAGCACAGACTGATCTCCGATTCATTTACTGTGCCAGTAAGAGATTGAAATCATCTAATGGAACCACTGAAGAAGCATCCATTGACAGCAAAATTTTCCCTGTTAATGTTTCAGCTGCCATTTGCTTTATGTTGGATGATTGGATGGGGATCGATAAGGAAAAGGCCAAAGACTGCATATTAAATTGCCAGGCCTTGCTGTCAGCTGCTGTACCTCTACTACACTAATTTCCCTGTTTGACATTGTTATGAGCAAGTTTTTCATAATTCTCATATCAACTCGGTACATCCACCTGATGTAGTCTCGGATTTTTGTCTCCTGTTTTAACAGCCTCACGATGGTGGTTTTGGGTTAACTCCAGGCTCTGAGTCTCATGGTGAGTAATGTTAGTATTTATAGTTATTCAGTTTTCTCTACTTGTTGCTGATGTTGAGTAAATATTACTCCTAATCATAAAAATGAAGTTCTATTCCAAGCAGCTGTGACTTATGTTTTAGTTATTGACTCTATTCCATTGTGCTCAATCTGATTATTTATAGATTTACTTTAGTGGTGCAGGTGGTGCTACGTATTGTGCTGTTGCATCTCTTCGACTGATGGGATTCATCAAAGACAATGTTTTGCATCACAATGAACGGGAATCGATAATTGATGCCCCCTTACTGGTTGATTGGAGCTTGCAGGTACGATGCCGAATAACTCCGGAGATATTATTGCTGTTCTGACGGCTGTATCTAATGGGCTTTAAGATTCTTATTGATGTTCTAGGCACTGGTTGATTATCTATCACCATAAGTGACTCTTTCCCCCTCTATTTTCTTTTCGTCACAGAGGCAGGTAATTGATGGCGGGCTCCAAGGTAGACCAAATAAACCTAGTGACACGTGTTATGCATTTTGGTATGATTCTAATCCTAGATGCCTGGTTTTTTTCCAAATAGCTTTGTGAAAATAAACCCTAATGTTCTTCCTCTACAGGATTGGAGCCACCCTGAGCATCTTAGGTGGTTACAAGCTAGTAGACAAGAAGTCCTTGCGGAGATTTCTGCTAACCTGTCAATCTGAGGTATTCTTGTTTTCTGCTTCTGTCCGCATTCTGAACTATAAATCTGATTTCATTTCTGGTGTCTATCTCAGTTTGGCGGGTTCAGCAAATTCCCCGGAGAACTACCTGATCTCTACCACTCCTATTATGGGTTAACGGCATTCAGCCTTTTGGAAGAGCCAGGATTAAGCCCACTTTCCGTTGAGCTTGGTATAACGGAAATTGCCTCAATAGGATTATGAGTTTGCATTACACCTACATGTTTGTTCTTATAATGTATTCAATTAATTTCTGTACCAAGTGTGATTTTATGATGGTTGATATGTCTCTGTAGACAGAAGAGAACAATGAAAAGCAACTCAGTTCCAGAAGGATACCTTGATTCAATGCTGTGTTATTGTGATATTGAAATGTAATGAGCTGTGTATGTCCAGCTTGACGACTTGCAAAATTGGAGCTCGGAATCTCAAGCTCCAAGTATCCATCTTCTCATCTTCTTGTTCGAGCTTTGCTTAGAGTCATTCATCAATCTTGATTCTTTTTTTTGATAATTGAATTTGTATTGCATTCACAACTCAAACTGTACAAGTTTACAAAAGTCGATACAGAGTAGCTTCGTTACAACAATTCATTGATCCTTAGGGCTTGAGCTAAAGAACTATGTGCCACCTTAGAAACAACCTTTGGTAATGAGGCTACTCTGTAACGAATCATTGAGATAATCCTCTCTACGATGACAAAAGGAGCTGAAGATATGTTCTGAAAAATTCTACTATTCCGTTCCCCCCAAATACAGTAAATATAGCAAGTGAATGCAAGCCTATGGATAATAGAGTTGAGTTGTCTTCCCCTCCATTGAGCGCAAGCAAAATGAAGCTCTTGGTCCCAAGTTCCTGGAGTTCGAAGTTGCTGAAGTTTGTGTTGAACGGCTAGCCAAACCTCCAAGGTTTTTGCACAGCCGAAGAAAAGGTGGTTGCGTGACTCTTCCTCGATCTTGCAGAACTCACATAGTGGGCTATTTAGCCGAGTTCTCCCTGCGAGTCTTCTTTTTGTGGCAAGTCTGTCCAAAATGGCCAGCCAGTTGATGAACGAGACCCTAGGAATATGGCCCGGGAACCATATCAATTTATGCCAAGAGACCTTAGGCTTCTTGTCTCGAATGCATTCCCAAATGGAGGATGTCGTCGGTGAGCCTTTACCATTCCAACAGATGGTATCCAATGAAGTATGGACTAGCGAGGACTCAGCTAGCTGACGGATCTGTGGGGCTTCCGGGTCGGTGCTACGCGGCCATGACCATAATCCCTCATTGAAGATTGGCGAGAGCTTCCCCAAGGAGGGAATGGAAGGGAAACAGCTTAAGCCTCTAGTACAAATAGATGTTAAAGGGCCTAAGGTAGTCCAGTTATCATGCCAAAAGAGGATGTTGGAGCCATCGCCCACCTTATAGTGAACAAAAGGTCGAGCAAGCTCCCTAAGTTGCAGTAGCTTTCTCCAGTTCCATGAACTACAACTCGGGATTTTGAGGGTCCAGATGCTTCGGTCCAGAATCAATCTTGATTCTTGTTTGGTTTCATTTGGTTTCATTGAGTGATTTGGGTTTCATTCAGTGCACATACTCATGATAGCTTGGGACATGGCTGGTAAGACTGGATCTTGCTGCAAGGGACAATAATATAAGAGAAGTTTGACACGGCTCTCAAGTTAGGTAAGTTACGGTTCGACTGAAAAGCACAGATATCTGTGATTTGGCTTATCTTGGCAGTACCTATATATCATTTCTCTTCACTTCTGCAGACGAGAATCCATTTGAGAAAGAAAAACAGAAAGTTTTCTTATCTGATTGGAGAGGTCGAAGCTGAAGTGTAAATTTAGAAGAGGACGGAGTTGCAGCACTAGCATCTTCCAATCCTCTGAAACCAGCCTTATCTCAAATTGTTGGTAAACCTGTCATAGATAGAGAGATTCATGGACCATGAATGAGACCACAAGCTGCAATGAATAAAATTTTTCAAATCGGATCTAACTTGAGAGAGTTAGGCCATGGAGTCTGTCCAAAAACTAACACACTTTAGCTGCGACTTGCTGCCAACGACAAAGCTTCAGTGAGCTATATAGCGCACACAAAAAGATGATGAAAATTGTTTCTTGCGTGTGCAAATGTTGGAATGATGATGACAGTGGAGGAACAAAGACACCAGATTCTAAGTTTATAGGTTCTTTAGAGCTCCTTGATCTGATGAGTCATCTCAGCTGTAGCTTGAGCATTCCATGGCCTTGAAATATGCATCAGATTCACACACTGATTACCCACACGAACTTCTTGAAAAACAGCCTGACCATAAATTTCTCTGCTGATGGAAGGATTCCTGGGAAGTAAAGATGGTCCCTCTTCTAAGTTTATTTCCATCTAGAACTAATCCTCATCTTGATTCATATGGAGGAAGCCCGGATCATTCTCTCGATTTCTTCCTCAGCGAACCCGTCACTGCCATCAGGAATGGTGACCTTGGCCTTTCTTCCAGCGGATCTCAGCTCTGCCAAAACATTTAAAATGCCATTGGCGTCAATGTCAAAGCAGACATGAATCTGAGGAGCTCCTTTGGGGGCTGGTGGTATCCCAGAAAGAACCAACTCCCCCAATAAGTTGTTATCCCGTGTCCTCACGCTCTCCCCCTCATAGACCTTGACATGGAAGCTCTCTTGGTTATCAAGATGGGTCGAGAAGGCCTGCTCCTTCTTAGTAGGCAAGCTGGTATGACTCGGGATCATGAAACTCGTGATGCCTCCCGGAGCCTCCAAGCCTAGGGACAGGGGAGTGACATCCAAGAGAAGCATGTCTTGTAATTCGCCTTCAGCCTTTCCGTGCAGAAATGCAGCATGAACAGCTGCACCACAAGCCACGGCTTCATCAGGATTGATGCTCCTGCAAAGCTCCTTACCGTTGAAATATTCCCGCAACAACTGCTGCACTCTTGGAATCCTGCTAGACCCACCGACAAGGACAACATCGTCAATGCTACTCTTGTTCATCTCAGCATCCTGCAAGCACTTGTCAACAGTATCCACACACTTCGTAAAGAGATCCATGTTGAGCTCCTCAAATCTCCCACGGGTTATCGCAGAAATAAAATCGAAACTGTCATGTAAAAAATCAACCTCTATCATAGCCCAAGAAGCTGATGATAGAATCCTCTTTGCACTCTCACAGGCATGCTTTAACCTCCTAAGTGCTCTGGCTTTTCTCATAATATTCGTGTTATGCTTCCTTTCAAACTCCCGGATGAAATGGTCCACCATTCTTCTGTCAAAGTATTCCCCTCAAGACAAGATTCCCCTCTCGTGGCCTTCACTTTAAAGACACCCTCTTCAATGGATAAAACTGCAACATCAAGAGCGCTTCCACCTAGGTCGAAGACCAGTACATTCTTTGAGCCCATATCTGTTCCCTTCTTGTGGAAGCCGTAAGCAATGGCTGCAGCAATGGGTTCATTTATTATTCGAATTATGTTGAGACCAGCAATGCGGGCAGCATCTCTTGCCGCATTTCGCTGAGAGCGATCAAAGGAAGCGGGGACAGCAAGAACTGCACTCCGGACAGTAGAGCCGGTACATGCCCCTGCAATTTCCCGCATGCTTGCAAGGATCATGGATGAGATCTCCTCAGGGTGAAGCTGCTTCTCTTCACCCTTATGGTTGACAACTATTAGCGGTCTGCCATGAGGACCAGCAATTACCTTGAGTGGCCAGAGCTTCTGTTGGCTCTCCACTGAAGCATGGCTGAATCTTCTCCCAATCAGCAGCTTTGAACCTATCACCAAGGCTATAAAAAGTTAACAGCAAGGAAAAAGGTGATTAAACCAAACCAATATATTTCACAATCCTTACCAAAGTTGGGGTTAACAGGGTCATTAGAGCCTTGTCTCTTGGCTGCCTCGCCGACCAAATTTTTGGTGCCCGTGAAAGCAACATAACTTGGAATCCTCGTGTCACCTTGCTTATCAGCAATAATCTCCACGTGATCGTTACGCCACACTCCCACACTTGAGTAACAGGTCCCAAAGTCCATACCTACTGAGGGACCGATGGTCCATGCTTTCTCAATGATTCTTTCCAGCTCCTTCATCTTCATATCATCCACCTCACCAAGGAGGTTCTCATCTAGCCATTCAATGGCTCGGTCAACAGCATTGCCAACCGTCCTCTTTGCTGCAGGTGATACATTGGGGAATGCAGTACGGTCTTCAATTGCACTCTTCGCGCTGAAAGCATACGTCTTCAACGCATTCCTCGCCATGACCTTCTGCTTGGACTCATTATCCTCAGCCCTGTACTTCTCTGCATCCCGAACCATCCTCTTGACCTCTTCCCTAGAAAGTGCACCTGTTTCTTCGATAACACTAAACTCAGCCTTCTTCCCGGTTACCTTCTTCTCTATGGAGACATACAAGAAACCATCAGTATATACAGTGAAGCTGACCATAATCTGGGGAACTCCCCTGGGAGCTGGAGAAATCTCTGACAGCTCAAATGTGCCAAGGAACTTGTTATCTCTGACTCTCACTCTCTCACCCTCATAGACTGAAATTGCAAAAGAATCCTGGTTGTCTGAGCTCTTTTGAGGATCTGCCCCTTACACGCGGGTATTGGGGTGTTCCTTGGGATAAGGACTGTCATCACACCTCTAGAAGTCTCGAAACCAAGGGAGAATGGGGTGACATCTAAGAGCACCATATCCTGGACCTTCACATTATTCTCTCCGCTTAGTATTGCAGCTTGAACCGCTGCTCCATATGCCACAGCCTCATCAGGGTTAATGCTCTTGCAGAGCTCCTTCCCATCAAAGAATTCCTGCAGCTGTTGTTGCACCCTGGGGATCCTGGTGGACCCACCAACAAGCACCACATCAATGATGCTGCTCTTGTCCATCTTAGCATCCCTCAAGCACTGTGCAACAAGTGCCATACATTTTATGAAGAGATCCGCATTGAGCTCCTCGAACTTCTTGCGGGTTATCTTGGAGTGGAAATCAACATTCTCGTGCAAGCAATCAACTTCTACTGTAGCCAGAGTAGATGAAGAGAGAATTCTCTTCGCTGATTCGCAGGCAGTCCTCAATCTCCAGAGAGCTCGGGGGTTGCTGCTTTGTGCTTCCTCTTGACCTCCTCCACAAAATGGCACAGCATTCTGTTATCAAAATCTTCACCTCCAATATGACTATCCCCGGCTGTCGCCTTCACCTCACAAATACCCGAGTCAATGCTGAGGAGAGACACATCGAAGGTGCCACCGCCAAGGTCAAAAACCAATACATGCCTCTCCGTGGCAAAACTCCATGTCTTGTCAAATCCATAAGCAATGGCAGCAGAAGTTGGTTCGCTTACAATTCGTACATTACAAAGACCTGCAATATGTGCAGCATCTTTTGTAGCCTGTCTCTGAAAGTGGTTGAAACACGCTGGAACCGTGACTACTGCATCTTTAACCGTGGTGCCAAGGTGAGTCTCTGCGATCTCTAATATTTTTGCTAGATAGATGATATTTCCTCAGGAACAAGCCGCTTCTCATCCCCTTTGTGGTCGACAACTATCATGGGTCTGTCAGCCGGACCAGCAACGACCTTGAAAGGCCAATGATTTGCATCATTTTGGACAGACGGATCGTTGTATCTTTACCAATCAACAGCTTTGACCCTGCAGAAAGAACATCTTAATGATTGCTTCATTCGCATGTATAGTTGCTACGATTTTTTCCGTTCTCATAAACATTTATTCTTCTGTTTGGGGCATAGTCTATGACGATGTGACATTGATTTCATCATGTGAAAAGTTTCCTGTCAACCCAAACTCCTGTTTACTCTCATTCACGAAACTTATGTTTGGCAAACATAATTTCCTCCAACAGAAATAAAAGCTCTTCTGAACTAACGCAGATAAAAAGTATGCCCGAGGAGATATTGTTCATCAGATTACATCTGTTGGATTTTTATTAAGTTCATTTCAGGGGAATGTGATAGGATAAGTGACCAAGGCCATCCTCTTAATCTGGAAAAATGTAAAGAGGTAACAAATAGGTCTTTACCATATATTGAGTTAGTCGGGTTCATGGCAACCTGGTTCCTGGCAGCATCACCGATGAGTCTTTGGGTGTCAGTGAAAGCAACATAGGATGGCGTCCTCTTATTACCTTGATCATTGGGGATGATCTCGACACGACCATTCCGCCACACTGCCACACTCGAATGAGTGGTTCCAAGATCGATCCCTACTGCTGGCCGATTGAACATCCAAGCAATCAATCGTGCTGTATGTCTTCCTCGCTCTCCTCTTATGAGAGGCAACGTTCACAGGATTAGAAGACACTCTGATTTCTGTGATAAACTGTATAAAATACATAAAGAATGAAACAACGGGGCTTTAAGACAGACTGCATACATAGTCAACTATGAAACTTCGCCGTCCCATAACATGTTTGTACTGCATTATTATTTGACAAGTCAAAAGTTTTCTGCTCATTATTAAATAAAGAAACGAAAAGGGAAGAAAATAGCTGGATATTGGACAATCCCCTTCACCCTGGACTACCCGGATAATTTACATCTCGATACTTCTAATACCTATATGTTGTTTAATCTGTCACACACAGTTGAATCCTTTACATCGTTATAAGTTGCTTTCAGAAAGAAATTTATGGATAACACATCACTGCATTAACACGGAACATGCTGACCCAAGAAACTGTAAAGAGGCCAAGTAACTTGTTACAGAAGACTGTGTTGGTCAAATTGACAGCAGCCTGGGTTTTGGTAGCAACGCCGATGATCCTTCTTGAGTCGGTGGAAGTGATACAGGATGGCATCCGCTTTTTACCTTGGTTGTCAGAAATGATCACCATGCGACCACTTCGCTGTGTAGGCTGCGTAAAACTCAGGGAAATGGTGCCATGTGAAGGATTCCGCTTTTCTCATTCAAGTCACGACAGGAAAGAGAGAGACATTTTGTTTTTGTTTTATTTCCCCCCATGCTAACCAATGAAAAGTGAGCACTGATGAGAGAGATTTTAATTTACTTTCCTTTTTTTTTGTAATCCAATGATATCCTTGAGAAGTGAGTACAAATGAGGTTAATTTTAAAAATATTTTATAAAAAGTGGTTCGGTCAAAAATAATTATAGGATTGGAGTTTCTTAATCGCATCTTAAAAATACGGTTTAGTGTG
This sequence comes from Lagerstroemia speciosa, assembly GCA_037672795.1. Classification (NCBI taxonomy): domain Eukaryota; kingdom Viridiplantae; phylum Streptophyta; class Magnoliopsida; order Myrtales; family Lythraceae; genus Lagerstroemia; species Lagerstroemia speciosa. The sequence continues at coordinate 5,198,881 of CM075293.1, read as the reverse complement.
CGATTAATTTAAAATTTTCATTTATATACAGGGAAAGATGTGTTCCCTTTATTTTTTTTTTTTTGAAAAAGCGAAGGCTCATGTGGAGAGTTAGATCAAATATTTACTATGCAATATAAAGCGAGCTCCTTTTATAAATCTATGCCAAATCTTTATACCTGTAAAATTTTTACAAAATTTTAAGAGTAAATTTCATAAATGTAAACACCTAAATGATACTTTATATAATGAATTTGGATGTATCATACATTGATTACTAAATATGTTAATAAGCGGAGGGCTTTTAATTGGAACTCAATATATGATACATCAGAATTCGTTGAATCACCATTCAGGCATTTACACTTATCAAATTTACTCTATAAATTTTGTAAAAATTTTAAAGGCATAAAAATCTAACAGAGATTTACAAAACGATATCATCCATATTACATGCTAAATATTTAATCTAACCCCTCCGAAACATGCGGTTCCTTTTTTCAAAAAAAAAGTGAACCGCAACTTAAAGTTACGCTTCGCTCTATGTAAAAAAAAAAAAGGGACTAAATTACATCTTAAAGATGTAGTTTATTAAAAATTAAACTATATCTTTAAGATACGGTTAAAAAAATTTTAATTTGATCATTATTTTTAATTGAACTACTTTTTACGAAATAATTTTAAAACTAACTCGATTTACACTCATTTCTTGATATGTTTCCCTCTCTTTTATCTTTGTCTTTCAGCTGTTCCTTTCTCCCCTTGACGAAATGTTATGAGCCTTTTAGTGGGAGGGTTAATGTGTAAATAGAGATAAAACTTTATCTCTATTTACACATTAACCCTCCCACTAAAAGGCTCATAACACGAAAACAATGAAACTTTAAAGAGTGGCTTTCTCGACGGGGGGGCCAGGAAAAATCGGCAACGGCTACTTAATCTGCAACCGGTGCATCGCCCCATCCGGGTCTCCTCTGTTAGGAAATAGTTCCTGGGAACTTGGTCCGCTGTTGAATTTCGACCCAACCCGAGCCTTGTCGAGGGGGGAGACATCGAGGAGATGCCTCCGAAACAAGGTACGAGGTTGAGGAAGCCGGAGCTGAGGCCACTCAAGCCTTTCACCCCAAAAGATATACAGAGGAGTCGTGCCTTGTTAATGGAGTAATTGACTGGATTGAAATTGCTTTGGAGGAATTATCTCGATCCGTCAAACTTCCCTGCCATTGTTGTATGTGTATTCCCTGCTCTCGGCTCTAGTCTGCAAAATTTTGATGCAGGAAAACCGACACTGGATTAAAAGAGGGGGGAAAAACTCACCGCAAGGCTGAAACAGAGGAAATTCATTCAATATGTTGATGTGCTAACAACCTCGTACCTCTTGTCAAATCGGATCTATTTCGAGAAAGTTAGGCCATGGAGTTTGTCCAGAAACGAACACACTTTAGCAGCGACTTGCTGCCAAACGACAAAGCTTCAGTCAGCTACAACACGCAAAAAGACGACAAGGGAAGAAAAAAGACACCATAGTCTCAGTTTATAGGATTAATCCTCGATCCTGTCAGCATTTCTCATGTACCATGCATCTATTTCTGTGCAACGGAAACAACTAGAATCTCTTAAAGACACTGATCCCCTAGTTCTTTGCAGCACATAAATTCATGGTGAAATTCCAGCCTTGTACTTCTCTGCATTCCAAGCAATCCTTCTAAAGAGAATCTATCTCGACTGTAGCTTGAGCATTCCATGGCCTTGAAACATGAATCAGATTCACACACTGATTACTCGTCACAAACTTCTTCAAAAACAGCCTCACCACAAATTTCACTGCTGATGGAAGGATTCCTGGAAAGCGAGAGATGGGCCCCTTCTTTGAAGTTTTCCCTCGAGAGCTAATCCTCATCTTGATTCATACAGAGCGAGCCCGGATCATTCTCTCAATTTCTTCCTCAGTGAACCCATCACTGCCATCAGGAATGGTGATCTTGGCCATTCTTCCAGTGGATCTCAACTCTGCCAGAACATTTAAAATGCCATTAGCATCAATGTCAAAGCAGACACGAATTTGAGGAACTCCTTTTGGGGCTGGGGGTATCCCAGAAAGAACCAACTCCCCCAAAAGGTTGTTATCCCGTGTCCTCACGCTCTCACCCTCATAGACCTTGACATGGAAGCTCTCCTGGTTATCAAGATGGGTGGAGAAGATCTGCTCCTTCTTAGTAGGCAAAGTGGTATGACTCAGGATCATGACACTCATGATGCCTCCCGGAATCTCCAAGCCAAGAGACTGGGGAGTGACATCCAGGAGAAGCATATCTTGTAATTCATCTTCAGCCTCTCCTCTCAGAAATGCAGCATGAACAGCTGCACCATGAGCCACAGCTTCATCAGGATTGATGCTCATGCAAAGCTCCTTACCATCGAAATATTCCCGCAACAATTGCTGCACTCTTGGAATCCTGCTAGACCCACCGACAAGGACAACATCATCGATGCTATTCTTGCTCATCTCAGCATCCCGCAAGCACTTGTCAACAGTATCCACACACTTCATAAAGAGATCCATGTTGAGCTCCTCAAATCTCCTACGGGTTATCGCAGAGGAAAAATCGAAACCGCCATGTAAGAAAACAACCTCTATCATAGCCCAAGAGGCTGATGATAGAATCCTCTTTGCACTCTCACAGGCATGCCTTAATCTCCTAAGAGCTCTGGTGTTTCTCATAATATTCGTGTTATGCTTCCCTTCAAACTCCTGCACGAAATGGTCCACCATTCTTCCATGAAAGTATTCCCCTCCAAGACAAGATTCCCCTCTCGCAGCCTTCACTTTAAAGACACCCTCTTCAATGGTTAAAACTGCAACATCAAGAGCGCTTCCACCTAGGTCGAAGACCAGTACATTCTTTGAGCCCACATATGTTCCCTTCTTGTGGAGGCCATAAGCAATGGCTGCAGCACCCGGTTCATTTATTATTCGAATTATGTTGAGACCAGCAATGCGGGCAGCATCTCTTGCGGCACTTCGCTGAGAGCGATCAAAGGAAACAGGGACAGCAAGAACTGCATCCCGGACAGTAGAGCCGGCGTGTGCCCCTGCAATTTCCCGCATGCTTGCAAGGATCATCGATGAGATCTCCTCAGGATGAAACTGCTTCATTTCGCCCATATAGTTGACAACTATCAGCGGTCTGCCGTGAGGACCAGCAATTACCTTGAATGGCCAGAGCTTCTGTTGGCTCTCCAATGAAGCATTGCTGAATCTTCTCCCAACCAGCAGCTTGGGATCTATTGCGAAGACGATAAAAAGATAAGAGCAAGGTGTTGGAAAAATGGCATTGAATTGAATGAGAAATTGTTCTCATGAATTGAGAATTATATTTGGGCCTAAGTACAATTAGATGAGAAATTGAAGGAATTGAAATGGGTTTAAATCCATAAACTTATTGTTTATAATGGTTATGAGTTAGGTTTATAAAAATTTATGAAGATGCTCAGGCCTATAAGGGCCCATAGGGCCCAAAGAGCCCATATAAGAAAATTTAGAAACTCAATCCCACATCGATTAGAAATGAAAATTTCAAAGGGTTTATAAGTTGTAGTCTTAAGATAAATAACTACTTTAACTACAATAAACGGTTTTCTCGCGGCTCTGCCTATGGCTGGAGGTGCCAGCCTAGTTTTGCCCTCCACCAGCCTAGTTCAGCGTCGTTGTATGCTGGGAGATTGAATGTGACAGCCACAGAACTCGACTCAAATCTGTGTTCTTGAATTCATAATTCATTTTCTTTTACTCCATTTCCCGGTAAGGTTTTTCTTGCACAATTTGTGCCTATAGAAAGAAAACAAGATAAACATTTCATTTATAATATTTTCTTTGTATGGCCATCGAGATTATTGTCATTTTTCGGATAACACAAGGAAGAAAGTGATTCAACAAAAACCAATATATTTCATAATCCTTACCAAAGACAGTGTTAACCGGGTCAGTAGAGGCTTCTCTCTTGGCAGGCTCGCCGATCAAATTTTTGGTGCCTGTGAAAGCAACATAACTTGGAATCCTCGTGTTACCTTGCTCATCAGCAATGATCTCCACATGATCGTTACACCACACTCCCACACTCGAGTAACAGGTGCCAAAATCCATACCTACCGCCGGACCGATGGTCCATGCTTTCTCAATGATGCTTTCCAGCTCCTTCATCTTTTCTTCAAAATCATCCACCTCGCCAAGCAGGTTCTCATCAAGCCATTCAATAGCTCGGTCAACAGCATTGGCAATCGTCTTCTTTCCTGCAGGTGATATATTGGAGAATGCAGTACGGTCTACAATTGCACTCTTCGTTGTGAAAGCATACGTCTCCAACGCGTTCCTTGCCATGACCTTCCGCTTGTACTCATTATCCTCAGCCCTGTACTTCTCTGCATCCTGAACCATCCTCTCGACCTCTTCCCTAGACAGTGTGCCTCTTTCTTCATTAACACTAAACACAGCCTTGCTCCCGGTTGCCTTCTCCTCTATGGAGACATACAAGAAACCATCAGCATCTACATTGAAGCTGACCATAATCTCGGGAACTCCCCTGGGAGCTGGAGATATCCCTGACAGATCAAATGTACCGAGGAACTTGTTATCTCTGGCCCTCACTCTCTCACCCTCATAAACTGAAATTGCAACAGATTCTTGGTTGTCCGATGTAGTTGAGAGGATCTGCCCCTTACACGTTGGTATTAGAGTGTTCCTTGGGATAAGGACTGTCATCACACCTCCAGAAGTCTCGAAACCAAGGGACAGTGGGGTGACATCTAAGAGCACCATATCCCGGACCTTCACATTATCCTCTCCGCTCAGTATCGCAGCTTGAACAGCCGCTCCGTAGGCCACAGCCTCATCAGGGTTAATGCTCTTGCAGAGCTCCTTCCCATCAAAGAATTCCTGCAGCAGCTGTTGCACCCTGGGGATCCTAGTGGACCCACCAACAAGGACTATATCATTGACAGTGCTCTTGTCCATCTTAGCATCCGTCAAGCACATTGCAACAAGTGCCATACATTTTATGAAGAGATCTGCATTGAGCTCCTCGAACTTCTTGCGGGTTATCTTGGAGTGGAAATCAACATCCTCGTGCAAACAATCAACATCTACTGTAGCCAGAGTATATGAAGAGAGAATCCTCTTCGCGGATTCACAGGCAGTCCTCAATCTCCAGAGACCTCGGGGATTGCTGCTGATATCCTTGTTGTGTTTCCTCTTGAACTCCTCCATGAAATGGCACAGCATTCTGTTATCAAAGTCTTCACCTCCAATATGATTATCCCCAGCTGTCGCCTTCACCTTAAAAATACCCGAGTCAATGCTGAGGAGTGACACATCGAAGGTGCCACCGCCAAGGTCAAAAACCAACACATGCCTCTCTGTGTCAAAACTCCATTTCTTGTCAAATCCATAAGCAATGGCAGCAGAAGTTGGTTCGCTTACAATTCGTACATTACAAAGACCAGCAATATGTGCCGCGTCTTTAGTAGCCTGCCTCTGAAAGTGGTTGAAACACGCTGGAACCGTGACTACCGCATCTTTAACAGTGGTGCCAAGGTGAGTCTCCGCAATCTCTAACATTTTCGCGACGATCATAGACGATATTTCCTCAGGAACAAGGCACTTCTCCTCCCCTTTGTAGTCGACAACTATTGTGGGTCTGTTAGCCGGACCAGCAACGACCTTGAAAGGCCAAAGCTTGGCATCTTTTTGGACAGACCGGTTGTTGTATCTTTTACCAATCAACAGCTTTGACCCTGCAGAAAGAACATCTTAATGATTGCTTCATTCACATATATAGTTGCTATGATTTTTTCTGTTCTCATAAACTTCTTTCTTCTGTTTGGGGCATAGTGTATGATGATGTGACATTGATTTCATCATGTGAAGAGTTTCCTGTCAACCCGAACTCCTGTATACTCTCATTCACAAAACTTATGTTTGACAAACATCATTTGCTTCAACAGAAATAAAAGCTCTTCTGAAGGAATGCAGAAAGAAAAGTATGCCTGATGAGATATTGTTCATCCGATTACATCTGTCAGATTGTTATTAAGTTCATTTCAGGGGAATGTGATAGGATAAGTGACCAAGGCCCTCCTCCTAATCTGGAAAAATGTAAAGAGGTAATAAATAGGTCTTTACCGTATACTGAGTTAGTGGGGTTCATAGCAACCTGGTTCCTGGCAGCATCACCGACGAGTCTTCCGGTGTCAGTGAAAGCAACATAGGACGGCGTCCTCTTATTACCTTGATCGTTGGGGATGATCTCGACACTACCATTCCACCACACTGCCACACTCGACTGAGTGGTTCCAAGATCGATCCCTACTGCTGGCTGATAGCACATCCGAGCCATCAATCTTGCTGTACGTCTTCCTCGCTCTCCGTTTACCAGAGGCAACGTTCACAGGATTAGAAGAGTCTAATTTCTGTGATAAACTGTATAAATACATGAAGAATGAAACAACGCGGCTTTAAGAAAGACTGCATACATAGTCAACTATGAAACTGGGGCGCCCTTAACATGTTTGTATTGCATTATTATTTGGAAAGTCAAAAGTCTTCTGCTCATTGAAAATGGAGGGAAGGGCGATGGAGAATGTGGAGAAGGGGCACAGCTCTTCTCTAATTTGTTTACTCAGGACCTAAAATATATAGAATCTTTGGATCGGACAGTTTTGGATAATCATCGAGAAAGATACTTCAAGCATAAAATAAAATAAAATAAAAAAGAAAAGGAAAGAAAATAGCTGGATATTGGACAATCCCCTTCACCCTGTGCCACCCGGAAAATTTCCATCTCCATAATTCTAATGCCCATATGTTGTTTAATCTGTCGGACACGGTTGAATCCTTTAACATCGTCGTAAGTTGCTTTCAGAAAGAAATCCATAACACGGAACATGCTGATCCAAGAAACTGCAAAGAGAAGCCAAGTAACTTGTTACCGAAGACTGTGTTTTGTCGAATTGACAGCAGCCTGGGCTTTGGCAGCACCACCGATGATCCTTTCTTGAGTCAGTGAAAGTGATACAGGATGGCATCCGCTTTTTTACCGTGGTTGTCAGAAATGGTCTCCATGCGACGACCTCGCTGTGGAAAACTCATGGAGAAGTTATGTGCATTGGCTGTCAGAAGGACTGAAAGAGGGGGGGAAAAAAAGGTAGTCATTTTCCGAGCAATGAGCAAAAAATGCCGTTGATTTCGAAATTAATTCGTAAAAAAAGTACTTTTCTAATTAATTTTTGGAGTATCATTTTAAAAACGTTAATATAGTTGACATTTTTTATTATAGTACTTTATTTTTTATTTCAAATTAAAAACGCCAACACGTTTTCTTTTTAACCCGATTTTTGTTTAATTTACAAATACAAAACTAGGGGACGTTTACTTTAAAACACTAAAAATATTGAAAAGAAGGTAGTAGGTATTTAGTGTGTAATATGCAATAATTTTATTTTATAGATTTTTCTCTGATCTTCACACAAAAAATTTTTACAAGTTTTTTAGAGTAAATTTTATAAATTTTAATACCTAAATAATGATTTATACATTAAATTCTAATATGCCACTCATCGACTGCATGCTTTTTTTTGTTTCCTCCAGGAAAACGGACATATCTGGAAAAGAGTCTATGACACATCAAAATTCTATACGTAAATTACTATTCAAGCGTTAAAACTTATAAAATTTACTTTTAAAATTTTATAAAAATTTTACATGTATAAAAATATGATAGAAATTTATAAAATGAGACTGTTGTGTATTAATTTTAAATTGAACATGAAATCTCAACTAAATTGACGATTTCGATCGATAGCAATTTCAAAAGAAAACACTAACATAATTAGCGTTTCTATCAATAAAAAACACCAATATAATTAGCATTATAAAAGTGATATTCCGAGAATTAATTAAAAAATACAATTTTTTACTAATTAACTTCTAAATCAACGATATTTTTACCAATTGCTTGTCATTTTCCGCCCTTCTCCTTCAAGTCACGAGAGGAAAGAGAAAAAATGGTTGTTTATGTTTTACTTTTCCCCTTTGCTAACCAATGAAAAGTGAACAGTAATAAGAGAGAATTTTTATTGACTTTTCTCTTTTTCTTTTTCCAGTGATATCATTTCCCTCTCTTTTATCTTCGTCTTTCGTATGTTCTTTTCTTCCACGTGCCGCAATCAGCGGAACTTTAAAGTGTGGTTTTCTCGACGGGACGGGGCCAGGAAAACTCGACAACTGCTACTTAATCTGCAGCCACCGCGTCGCCCCATCCGAATCTCCTCTGTTAGGAAATAGTACCAGCGACTTGGTCTGCTGTCGAGTTTTGACCCAACGCGAGCCTTGTTGAGGAGAGAGATCGAGGAGATGCCTCTGAAACCAGGTACGAGGTTGAGGGAGCTGGAGCTGAGGCTGCTCGAGACACGCACAAGTCTTTGACCCCAAAAAATATACAGAGGAGTCGTGTGTGGTTAATGGAGTAATTGACTGGATTCAACTTGCTTTGTAGGAATGATCTCGATCCGTCAAACTTCCCTGCCACTGTTGTATGTGTATTCCCTGCTCTCGGCTCTGGTCTGTGAAATTTCGATGCAGCAAAACCTTCAAAGGATTAAAAAGAGGCTCTATTCTTGCTGCTAAACCGCTTGCACTCACAATTAAGCAAAGATTTAACACACTATACTCTGAGTACTGTTCAAGATCATGCTTGTAGTGTATTTGTATTTCTTTCAAAAGTCAAAAGTCTTCTACTTAAGAGAAACGAGGGAGCGAATGGGGGGTAAAAACATGAGAGTGCGGGAAGGGGAAGAAAACAATCGCTCAACTGAAACAGAGGAAGTTCTTTCAATAGGTTGACGTACTAACAACCTCGTACCTCTTGTCAAATGTCATTCTAATTGCTGTCGACCTGGGACGGGTTCCATTTGAGCTGGACACCATACATATCCATCACACACCCAACAAGGGCATTGCTGCGAAACAAGTAATGCTCGTGCTATGTACTAACACTCCAAATTCTCAAAACTTCATTCATGAGGAGAAAGGAAAAGGAGAGAGTTGAGTTCACATCACAAGCAGCAGGGTGCGAGACATTGCACACTACAGCTAACGGCCGGCAAATATTGAGATTAAACAAGACTTTCAACGATCACCTTACGGGCATCCCAGAGGAAACTCAGCAAGAGACCCAAGTTATCTGTCATTTGAACGTAACTGCAAAATCCAGCTCCAGAAATTGGGTGACCATATGTATAAACAGATGCCGCTCGCTCAAACAACAGAGCTCGCTTCGTTGAGCATTCAGGGGGCAGCCATGGAATTTCAAAAGGCACGGTTCAAGAGGAGCGGCTCAATTTCTCCATTGCATGCTGCAAACTCGAGCCCTGCACCTCGAAATGGCATAGTACTTTCGGTACATAGACGGTCGTATCTTAGTTAAACGTCTTGACTACGGCGCCCCTGTGGGAAATTAGAAATTTAATATAAAACACTAGATTTCACCGAACTATCATCTCAATCAGATACAGAATTTAAAGAAAAATAGTGCTGAGCTCTGCATTGTGAAGGTGATGTCATCTCCATCCTCCATCCACATATATTGCAAAAACTAAAGAGAGTTCAACAATTGATAACATATCCCAATGGAGTTGGAAATTTATAAAAACTAGGAACAATGCAAAATGCAGGGAAACAAAAACAAACACTCCCAACTCCATAATCCAAAGACCCGATGTCTCACAACTTTGCATCCTCCAGCTTAGTCGACTTCCTCAATCTTGGGGCCAGCACCGCTGCTACCAGAAGGAGGAGCATCCTCATCCATGCCCCCTCCCATATCAGAACCAGCACCCTGGTACATCTTGGCAATGATGGGGTTGCAGATGCTCTCCAGCTCTTTCATCTTGTCTTCAAACTCGTCAGCTTCTGCGAGTTGGTTACTGTCCAACCACTGGATTGCCTGGTCAATTGCATCCTCAATCTTCTTCTTGTCAGCTGGAGATAGTTTGGCGCTGATCTTGTCGTCCTTGATGGTATTCCTCATGTTGTAGGCATAGTTCTCGAGTGCATTCTTGGCATCGACCTTCTTCTTGTGCTCCTCGTCCTCCGCCTTGTATTTCTCTGCCTCCTGCACCATCTTCTCAATCTCGTCCTTCGACAGCCTTCCTTTGTCATTAGTAATGGTGATCTTGTTCTTCTGCCCTGTGGTCTTGTCCTCAGCCGAGACATTCAAGATACCGTTGGCATCAATGTCAAAGCAGACAGTGATCTGGGGTACACCCCTGGGAGCGGGGGGAATGCCAGAGAGCTCAAACTTGCCAAGCAAGTTGTTGTCCCTTGTCCTCGCTCTCTCACCCTCATAGACTTGGATTAGGACACCCGGCTGGTTGTCAGAGTAAGTAGAGAAGACCTGCTCCTTCTTAGTGGGGATGGTGGTGTTCCTCGGGATAAGGACCGTCATCACACCTCCGGCAGTCTCAAGACCAAGGGACAGTGGGGTAACATCCAAGAGCAGCAAGTCTTGGACCTTCTCGTTGCCCTCTCCACTCAAGATAGCAGCCTGAACAGCTGCTCCATAGGCCACAGCCTCATCAGGGTTAATGCTCTTGCAAAGCTCTTTGCCGTTGAAAAAGTCCTGCAACAGCTGCTGCACCTTGGGTATCCTGGTGGAACCACCAACAAGCACCACATCGTGGACACTGCTCTTGTCCATCTTAGCATCCCTCAAACACTTCTCAACCGGCTCCATGCACTTTCTGAACAGATCCATGTTAAGCTCCTCAAACCTGGCACGGGTTATTGTAGTGTAGAAGTCCACACCCTCGTACAAAGAATCAATTTCAATTGTAGTCTGTGCTGTGGATGAGAGGGTCCTCTTCGCCCTCTCACAGGCTGTCCTCAACCTCCTGAGAGCCCTGGGGTTTCCACTGATATCTTTCTTGTGCTTCCTCTTGAACTCCTGCACAAAGTGGTTCACCATCCGGTTGTCAAAGTCCTCACCACCAAGGTGAGTGTCCCCAGCAGTAGCCTTCACCTCAAAAATACCTTCCTCAATGGTCAGGAGTGAGACATCAAATGTACCACCGCCAAGATCAAAGATCAGCACATTCTTCTCCCCAACGCTCGTGGCCTTCTTGTCAAGACCATAAGCAATGGCAGCTGCAGTGGGCTCATTGATAATACGCATCACATTAAGACCAGCAATCACTCCAGCATCCTTGGTAGCCTGTCTCTGCGAGTCATTGAAGTAAGCAGGAACAGTGACAACAGCATTCTTCACTGTTGTACCGAGGTAAGCTTCAGCAATCTCTCGCATCTTCGTGAGAACCATGGAAGAGATCTCCTCTGCGGCAAACTGCTTCTCCTCACCCTTATAGTCGACAACAATCATGGGCTTATCACCTGGACCAGCAATGACCTTGAAAGGCCATAGCTTGATATCGCTCTGAACTGAACTATCGCTGAATCTTCTCCCTATCAACCGCTTAGCATCTGCCAGAAGACACACACATGCTGTTAGGAACTGTTTCATAAATTCAACAAGCTCATCTTCAGCCACAAAAACGGATCTAGTCACCAACAACTATCACTTACAACCACCGGCAAGGCTCAAAGCATCGTGATCTAAACATACAAAATAAAATCTTGAAATACTTCATTGCTGAGGCGAGGCAAAATCAAAACATAATGAAGGATAACCAAAATTGCCATATCTATGACAGTGCCTGCATACAGTGGCAATGGAAAGCCTAGACTTTTTAAGAACTGCAGATTCACATAAAAAATGCATCTTCCACTACCGTTTCAGAAAGAACAGCAATATTGAAAAACGAATCATCAAAAATTGACAGTCGGATAACGCCTTTACAAACAGCAACAGAATAGATCCAGCTCGTGGAAACACGAAATCATTCAAGCAAACCAGAGATTCTTATAGTTATCCAACATACAAAACTGACCGTAAAAACAAGACAAACAAGCGAATCCACCGGAATATACGACAGATCGGCAACTGCTGATTGTACGACGACACAGATCTAGATAGAAATCTGACCCTTTCGAGCTCAAAGTGATCTAAGAGAACCAAAAAACCAAAAGGAACTGAAGATCTCACCGAAGACAGTGTTGATCGGGTTCATAGCGACCTGGTTCTTTGCTGCATCGCCAATCAGCCTCTCGGTATCGGTGAAGGCGACGTAGGACGGGGTCGTCCTGTTACCCTGATCGTTAGCAATGATCTCAACACGATCATGCTGCCAAACGCCAACGCATGAGTACGTCGTGCCGAGATCGATGCCGATCGCTGGACCCTCGCCCTTTCCGGCCATTGGATCGGAGAGATCGGCGGATCAAAGAATGAACAATAAAGAAATGGAGGACGAACGGGAGAGATGCAGGCGAATGCTAGGGTTAGATGATTCTTGCAGTGGAGAGGAGGTAAGGAGGTTAATATATAGGCTCCCGCGGCCAACGGTGGTCGGGTTCTAGAAGGTTCGATAGGAGACTCCGAAAGTCCTGGGCTTTGGCTGCAAGCCTGTGGACTCTTCTACCTTTGAACGTTGAAATTTCAAATGGTGTGGGCTGAAGATTTTGAATCCCACTCCTCTGCCAACTGAAGTCTCCTTTACAAAGGCTACCCACTTGAATTGAAATGATTTAAAATTTAAATTTCAGTATTACAAATAGAGAAAAATCATAAATTAGTGAGTTAGCTTCACACTCAACCCAAATCTGAATTATTTAAAACTTATTAATTTTTTAAATATAAGGGACGCTTACCAAGTTTTCTTGAGTTGACGTGTAATAATTCAGTTGCTCTGTAAGACGTTTTCGGATATAATATTGTTAAATTACGGGACATACTAAGATTACATAAAATTTTCAAACATATAATTTTTTTTTTTAAGATTGTAGTTGGAAATGTAAGATTGTTATGTTTGGCATGTGTATTTCTAATTAGTTGTAAAAGTTTGATAAGCAAGAGACAAATGATTGTAAAATTAATTGTTACCTAAGAATTTCACGTATTTCGAATATAAATACTTTACCATTTATACTGTGAATTTTTAATTTATGAAATCTCATATTATAATAAAATTTTTCAATTAAATGGTATTATCTATAATTTAAAATGAGATTATATGCAGTTCAATCTTACATTTCATACGAAAAATCAGCTCCGACCATTTTAGGTAACTTGACAATATGATCAAACGGCTCAATGAATCTAGTAACAAGGTAATAAGCATCCAGCATCTCACAACCATTATTGAAACATCAAATACACCAAGACACCAATGCTTATGCTGGAAATGTTACACCAGTATCAGAGATCTAAAGATCACTTCTAGGGTAAGAGACAAAAGAACTATTTCCAACTCCCCTGCCCAAACTACTAATCTAGAGATAGAAAAGGGAAGCACAAACCACGAGAAAAATTGGCTGTGATATCTATTTTCCATCGAGACATCCTGAAAGTTAACAAACGCACGCTCCATCCAAGTGGGAGGGTGGAGATTGACATGAACATCGTGCTCTTCTTGCCCTATGCCATGCTTGGGAACTAAGATCTTGACTTAGAATCCATGGACGAAAGTGTGAATGTTTGGGAATAAGCTATAATAAGTTTCATTCAGACTTTAAATGAATTTTTTCTCTCCTTAAGACTCTGCTAATCAAACTAAATTTGGTGGTTTCTTGCTTTTGTACTACATCAAATTGGCTATTCACTGTCCATTTTTTCCTATCGGTAAGTGTCCATTTTTTCCTCTGATAAAAAAAAAAAGTGTCCATTTTTTCCTATCGGCATTATAATAATTTATTTACCTATAAAAAGCATATAATAATTTATTTATTTATTTGAAAATAATCAAATCATGCTATCAATCTCTATAAAATCCAATCTGTAAAACAGTTTGGGCATACAGAAAGAAAAAGGAAATTTTGATATATATTATCCCTCACTCCAGTAATCGGTGCCTCCTCCGATGGCTTCCACGCAAGCGAGTCTTCTCCTTCAGAAGCAGCTCAAAGGTCAGATTTTTACTGAAAACCGTTTACGGGAGGTTCTTGATCTTTGCCCTTCTAGGGTTTGAGACATTTGGGTTTAATTGTTTCTGTTTCTTGGGTTTGCTGCAGATCTTTTTAGGCACCCCGTTGATGGATTCTCTGCGGGTTTGGTGGATGAGACCAACGTGTTTGAGTGGAGTGTCACCATAATTGGGCCTCCTGACACTCTCTAGTAAGTTCTTTAAGTTCATATCTCGTTCTCTTTTGGCTTCTTTTATGAACTTGGAGTTGTTTCTATCTGATCATGTTTATTGTTGCTTGATCTATTATGTCAAGGCTTAGGATGTTTGACATTCACCGGTGTATGTAGCGGGAATTTCATTTTTAATGGCCGATGTATTGCTTTTTTCCTTGTTCGTTGTTGATTATTTGATCGATAATTGTTTTTCTGTTTTTTTCCCCTTTTTTGTGATCTCATGATGAGAAAAGAGATTCTTATGTGTGACCTGAATTTCTTCATGTTCTGTGAAGAAGAATTTTGCTGTCCTCTTACTGCATTTTAACCCCACCATTTTTCAGAAAGATCCTGGCTTTCGTGCTTTGTTGGGTCTTTGAGATCCTCCCGATGACCTATGTTGTTTTGAAGGGATATCTTACAACCCGGTTGATTGCATAAAGCTCGCTTTTCTTCCTTTAATTGATGGCCTTATGATTTGTACTAAAAAGTAATTAGTTTTCTGTGGGCTACCTGCTTATTTACGAGTAACATGTTCATGTTGATATTAGATTACCTCAGCTTCATTAATAAAAATGATCTTTGCTATGAGGAGCTTTGTTAAATTGGTAGCAAATTAAGTAGCCAATGCAGATGACACTCATATTACGACTTTACTAATCTAGACGGTTACAGGCTGAAGCTTGCAGGGGCGGATCAAGAAAATTTAACGGGAAGGATATAAGCCAAAGAAAGAGTAAAAGGACGGATTCATGGGGGGGAATAATATAACTTAATGAGAAACAAACAAAAGCAATGAAATTTATATAAAATTTCACATTCTTGGGGGAAAGGCGGTGACCGCTCCCCTGCAGCCCCCTTATATACATCCCCTATGCTTGGTACTAACTTGTGAGTTATGACAAGTTAATATCCGTAAATTGATTTGAAATCTCATGAACTAACTTCTATGCCTTAAATCCACGATCGTATTCAAGATGGTTGCTGGGAAACGTATTTGCTCAGGTTGTTCGGTTGATGCGAATTCTTAAAGGCCAGTTACAAAAATTTACTAAAACTGGCTCTGTTACAGTGATTGATGTTGAATTCAGTTATTCCGTGCGCTTCTATATCAGCTGCACTCCTCAGGACAAGGACCTTTTCCGCACCATTGCATGTCTTTGCTTCATATCTTGCTTGATCTTTAAACGGCCTCGTTCTTCAAGAGGCAGTAGCAATATAATGGCTTTATAAAAAGGCATGACATCTCTTTGCTAACACTTGCAAAAACTTATTACGGTGCAGTGAGGGAGGTTTCTTTAATGCCATAATGAGCTTCCCACCTAATTATCCACTTAGTCCCCCGACAGTGAGGTTCACCTCAGAGGTGTGGCATCCTAATGGTGAGCGACAATCTGTGTGGCACTTTTGTCTAAGTTAATTATTTTTGAGAAAAGTGCCTGAATTGTTCATTACCATCTGATTGAACTAGTTTACCCTGATGGAAAAGTCTGCATTTCAATTCTTCACCCCCCTGGCGATGACCCAAATGGATATGAGCTTGCAAGCGAGCGTTGGTCGCCTGTGCACACAGTGAGCTTTTATTGAAGTTTTCACCTTCTATTCACCATTCATTTCCTTCTTTGGCTTTGTTTGGTGCTACTATGTTCAATCTTGGTTTTTTTAGCATCTAATCCTTTAAAAATAAACTCTGGCCTAGGTTATGCAATTTTCGGGAGTCCTAGGAACTGAGAAATATATTGCTTGGTTTGCCTTTAGATTAAGCTCCTTTCATTATCCAAGGTTGTAATATGGTTGGAAAAATTAAACTGGGTTTGTAAATGATCTCTGTTTTACCAGCTGTAGGCGTAAACCTTTATGCTTCTAGGATCGTTACCAGAGCTTACCTTGCTCATCTCTCTCCTATAATTTAGAAAATTCTAAATTACCGGAGAGAGATGAACAAAGTAAGCTCTGGTATAGGGAGGGGGAATTTGGTTCTGCGAACATGTTGGTTTTTGATTGATCTGTTCAGCAACTTCTGTAAATGGCTCATTTTGTAAGTTCTTGCACCTACTTGGTGCTTAGTAATACAATTATTTATTTAACGATAAAAAAAAATTAGAAGAATAGAATATAATGTAACAGGAGGAAATTATTTAATATTATGTTAGCTGGAATGTTTGAAAAACTGCACATATAGTTGTATTCATGTTGTGTTTAATATTATGTACATTATTTTGGTGATGAGCGAGTTATTATGAAATGGAAATAATAATATGTAAAAGCCACAGTCTATAGAATTCCAAATGAATTGGGGGAAAAGAGGATCCCTCTAGAGATCTATAGAGAAAACTCTCAAGTGATGAGATTGTGAAGCCTAAAGTCAATAGCAGCGCTGTGTGACCCAGTTGTGGTCTCTTTGGATGAAAATTTCCGAGACCAGGAAATAGAAGATTTAGCATCTTCATAGGGTTTGTACTATTTTTTTATGCAAGCTACCTGCTTCTTTGCTGAGCCATGTCTTCCGTCGTGATTCATATCAATGTTCTTTCTCATGTTCTACATAATGGGAATTGCCAGTGGTGGTCAGATACTGTTGCCTCACCCCAATATACTTCTATTTGCAGGTGGAAAGCATAGTCTTAAGCATCATATCAATGCTTTCTAGCCCTAATGATGAATCCCCGGCAAATGTTGAGGCAGCAGTAAGTATTCAAAATTTCTTTCCCTCCTTTGAAAAATATTCCCTGAAATATTTACATTTTTACACGTTTATCTGATCGGCATATGTTTGGTGCTTTACCTAATTCAGAAGTGCTAAAACCTAGAAAGAGTTGGTTTTAATCACAGTTGCTTCTCATCTTGATGAGTGGGGGCCTAACATTACAGTTCATTTATAGTTTGTGTGTGCTTGTTTGGCATAGTGATTTCTAGAACGCTTTATGTGTTTCTTGCATCCTTGAACTGCAGAAAGAATGGAGAGAGAACAGGAGTGAATTCAGGAAGAAAGTTGCTCGATGTGTGAGACGGTCTCAAGAAATGCTATAACCTACCTGTCCCATTGCTAGTTTGATTTTGCCTCCTTGTAAAATCATACTCTTTCATCGAGGGAGTGGAAAGAACGATCGTCGGGATCATCAGCTCTGGGTATGTCCGTATAGAATTTCCAATCTATTATCATTTGCTCTTTCTCTTATACCTTTACTCCTCTCCTCATCTTAAGCAATGTGGGGAATATCTTGACATTCGTATGTGCTGTGTCGTGGAAGACTGAATCTTTTGAGTGCAACTTGTCTAGGAGACATGGATGGATCTGATAATTGATTCAATTTGTTGTTCTTTGAATCTTTCCGTGTGCCACGACCTATGCAAACGACTATTTTTGCTCTCTTGCTCTTTCATATCCGATGAAATATGATGGGCTTGGAACTCCATGGCCGGTGGGGACAGAGGCTTTCTTGTCATTTGTGTGAAGAACTGGTTTGGTTCGAAAGGGGATTTTGTTGATTGCCCAGGACAGTGTATTTCTCCTGCATGCTGCGTCTATCCATTTAGAGAATTCCCATCAGGTGAACTCAAAGCTCTCCTAGCCAGCTGTGTGTTTCAGAAGGAAACCCTGGAACTTTATCAATTTTTTTTTATAACTGAGGTATCCGAATGCCTTTTAAGTTAGATTAGCAGTGTTTACAACACTTTCTCTTTAGGCTCGTGCTCCCGAAGGATTGAACCCTTCTCATGGAAGTAAGGAAATACTAACCTACCATCTTGGACTGCCTTGGAGGTATCAAATTTATCAATTATGTAACATACACACTCTTTGTTTTTTTAACATCTACCGGTAAATCAATCATCCTTAGTTCTTAAATATCAGAAACTGAAATATCAATTAATCTCTCATCAAATGATCAAATCGAATATATTTCACTGGAGAATAATCATCACCACTTAAAATTGTTAACAAAGAACCACATAATTAATAACAAGTCGCAGGACATTACTAAGTGAATATCAAGAATAACTATAATTATATTTGGGTGGGACAGTTAAAAAAAGATTTTTTACTGTACTGACCACCTTCATATGACCAATATAAGCATAGATTTAACTTTTCAATCGCGCAACGATTAATCCAACAAATAATATATAGTTGCACCATTTCGAACTGAAGCACATATCTCAAACCTCTGTAACCAATATAGGATTCTATCATTTAAGGATAATAAATATATATAACCATTTGTTTGTGAAATTTAGCAGTGTTACTAAACAACAAGGCACAATATATCTTACATATGTCCAATCAAGTGATTAATATTTATGGTTTAAGACTATCGAACTCTCCGAAAATTATAATAGGATTGAAGAATAACAATAGTCTATAGAGTCTATAACATTAGTTCTGATATCAAAACTATCACGACCTGAAAATTCGGTAGAATTTTTCCCAAAATTCATATTAGAAATTAAACTTGTTTAGCTGCTATATGAATTCGGAAAGAAAATTTTATAAAATCAACAAAAATAAAGGCTGTACAAATTTTTAAGTCGCAACATAATATACAAAATTGTATAAATATCAAGAATAACTTCTATTAAATCTTCAATCGATTCTTCGCTATTAAAAAGTTATCTCCGCTCATCACATTGGCTCAATGAACCTCAAACTTATCTGTAAAAATAACATGCGGAAGGCGTGAGCCGCATTTAAGTTAATATTTAATTATAAACTAAAATGAATTACATAAATAAGCAATTAATTAGAGATCAATCACCGTTAGCAATTCAATTCAATTTGTATCACTTATTAATATTACTTATAAATGCAATTCATATTTATATGTACCTTATCTCAACCTTCACCCATCATCATAGTCTAACGTCAAATCTCAATAATCCAATCGACATCATTATAACTCATAATCACAATAATACAAATGTACGTATGCCTTTCATGGTAAACAATCCAATCTCAACTACATATGGATTCATACAGACAACATCATTCACAGCACGTGTAGGAACTCAAACAAATTGATCTCAACTAGACACAATCACAGCAAGTATAATTTTATATTAAGGAATTCAACAAGCCAATGCATTGAACTTGACAAATAATTAGTATAGTCATGGTGTCACATTTCCCTATGGTGAGGTTCAAGCAATATTAATACTCCGCTTTTCGACGATACCACGATTCCGTGCTATAATCGATGTTGGTATTCCTCCCAATTTGCTGGTGCCCTTCATTTACATACCACACTCCATGGAGGCGCCCATTACTCTTTGACGGTAAGAGCAATTTTAATCATCTTATTTTTGTACATTACTAGAGACTAGCAGTAATTAAATCTCTCTCTTTTCACTTATCTTTTATATTCATTTCTTTTTTTGGTCCATTTCTACTTCGCCGATTTAGTGTTCACCATAGCTATACTCAATTAATTCACATCAACTTCGTATATTATACATCCAAAATCGCACAGCATAGTCAATCAATAACTGCAGAGTCAATTATTCACACCCAATCAAAGCATAGATAATCAATCCATTACAATAATATCACATATCGAATCACCTACCATAATCTAAAATCCATAATCACAATAGAATCATACGTCTAACCACTTACCATTTATCTCAAATTATATAGTACCCTTAAACATTTATATAAAAATATACCACAGATATATTTATAATTTCACAATAGAAAAAAATACTCACAACGAATTTCTTAAGAACATTTCACCAAGCCGATTCTTCAAGTACAAGCCTTCAGCCTCTTTAGACCCTAATAGATACAGAAGCATAAAGAAACCAAGTCACACAAAGGAATTCCGTTCAAGATAACACAAGGCAACTGTTAGATACTTTATAACCAAACCCTAATTTGAGTTTCTTTCATTCAATCCACTCCTGTGGTCTTCCACTCACAAAAGGAAAAGGATCGAGCTTCAAGTGCTCTCTCTATCTCCCTCTCTCGACTCTATGAACCTGTCCACTCTCCCTCAGCTTCGGAAATGTTAAAAGTGAGCAAACATAAAAAGAAACTGAAGAAGGTATGCATGTGGACTACGAGGCAGTGGGATGCAGACATGGACCGATGTAGAAATCGTGGCTGGTGAGCTGGGCTTACTGGCCTAATGGGTACGTGGCTTAATGGGCTTATTTGGTCTTGTGGGCTTTATGTCCATGTTTTAATCACCCAATAATACATACACTTACGTATATGTACATGCATGTAACCATGAATGAGTTCATGCACTCACGGACACCAATATATACATATACATATATATATATATGCGTGTGTGTGAATTGAGGAACAATTTCATCGAATTTACACAGCACCACATAACCATTATTGAAACATCAAATACACCAGGACATCAATGCTTAAGTCGGAAAGGGTGTCCCAGTAATAGAGATTTGACGATCATTTCTAAGGTAAGAGACATGAGAACTATTTCTGAATCTGAGTGTTCAAATTGCCAATTTGAGATAGACAAGGGACGCACAAATTATGAGAAATAACAAGTTGCGCTATCTCTTTTACACTGGGGCCTCCTGAAGGTTGACGAATGCGCGTTCCCACCAAGTGGGAGGGCGGAGGCAGACACAAACCTCGTGCTCTTCTGGCCCCCTCGCAATGCTTGGGAACTAAGGTCTCGACCTAGAATCCATGGATGAAAGTGTGGATACTTGGGAACAAGCTGTAATAGATTTTATTCGGATCTTAAATAAAAAAATTTATTTTATTCTATGAGTCTTTACTAATCAAATTAAGTTTGGTGGTTTCTTTTTTTTTTTTTTTGGTCGCCAGCCACGGTATCCAAGCAGGCCCCACCAGCGGTGAGATGACATCTTTCAGCCAACCATACTTGACTAATCCGTTGGTCGCCCCGGGTCGCACGCCTGGCAATGTCGGGTGAGACTCCCAAGAGGGGTGTCTGCGTACGTGAGGAGTTTGGTGGTTTCTTACTTTGGTACTACCCTTTCTCCATACATGAAATTGGCCATTTACACTGTCCACTTTTTTTTTTTTATTGGTAAGTTTCCATTTTTAAATTTATATTATAATGATTTATTTACCTATGAAAAACATATAATAATTTATTTATTCATTTGAAATAATCAAATCACACTATCAATCTCTATAAAATCCAATCTGGAAAACAGTTTGAACATACAGGAAGAAAGAGGAAAATTTGATATTTATCAGCCCTACCTCCAGTAATCGGTGCCTCCTCCGATGGCTTCTACACAAGCGAGTCTTCTCCTCCAGAAGCAGCTCAAACGTCAGATTTTGACTGAAATTTCTTTATTGGGGGGGAGGGTTTTCTTGATCTTCGCCCTTCTAGGGTTTGAGACATTTGGGTTAAAGTCTCTCTATTTCTTGGTTGATTTGCTGCAGATCTTTGTAGGCACCCCGTTGATGGATTCTCTGCGGGTTTGGTGGATGAGAACAACGTGTTTGAGTGGAGCGTCTCCATAATTGGTCCTCCTGATACTCTCTAGTGAGTTCTTTAAGTTCATATCTCGGTCTCTTTTGGCTTCCTTGATGAACTTGGAGTTGTTTCTGTCTGATCATGTTTATTATTGCTTGATCTATTATGTCAAGGCTTAGGATGTTTGAAATTCACCGGTGTATGTAGCTGGGATTTCATTTTTTATGGCCGATGTATTGCTTTTTTCTTGTTCATTGTTGATGATTTGATCGATAACTGTTTTTTTTTTTTCCGTGATGTCACGATTAGAAAAGAGATTCTTATGTGTGACCTGAATTTCTAACTGTTCTGCGAAGAAGAATTTTGTTGTCCTCTTACTGCATTTTAACCCCGCCATTTTTCTGAAAGATCCTGGCTTTCATGCTTTGGTGGGTCTTTGAGACCCTTCCGATGACCCATGTTGTTTTGAAGGGACATCTTTACGTCCCGCTTGATTGTGTAAAGCCCACTTTTCCTCCATTAATTGATGGCCATATTATTTGTATAAAAAAATAATTAGTTTAGCTCAGCTTAAATAATAACAATGATCTTTGCTCTGGGGAGCTCTGATAAATAGGTAAGAAATTAACTAGCCAATGCAGATGATGCTCATATTATGTCTTTACTAGTCTAGACAGTTACCAGCTGATGCTTGAAGGGGCGAATTAAGAAAATTTATCTGGGAAGGATTGAAGCCAAAGAAAGAGTAAAAGGATGGGTTCATGGGGTGGGGTGGGGAGGTGGTGAAATAATATAACTTAACGAGAAATGAACAAAAGCAATGAACTTTATATAAAATTTCACAGTTTTCTTGGGTGAAAGGCAATGACTGCTCCCCCACAACCCTCTTAAATTCATCCCCGATGCTTAGTACTAACTTGTGAGTTATGACAAGTTAATACCGGTAAATTGATTTGCAATCTCTTCAACTATCTGCTGTGCTCTAAATCCATGATCATGTTCAAGATGTTTGGTGGGAAATGTGATGCAAATTTTTGAAGGCCAGTTACAAAAATTTGCTAAAACTGTAACTGTTAAGATGATTGATGTTGAATTCAGTTATTCCATCCGCCTCTATATCAGCTATACTCTTCAGGACAACAAGGATCTTTTCAGCACCATTGCATGTCTTTGCTTCATATCTTACTTGATCTTTAAATAGCCTCTGTTCTTCAAGAGGTGGTAGCAATATAATGGCTTTATAAAAAGGCTTGACATCTTTTTGCTAACACTTGCAAGAACTCATTACTGTGCAGTGAGGGTGGTTTCTTTAATGCCATAATGAGCTTCCCACCTAATTATCCACTTAGTCCCCCAACGGTGAGGTTCACCTCAGAGGTGTGGCATCCTAATGGTGAGTGACAATCTGCGTGGCATTTTTTGTCTTAGTTATTTTTGAGAAAAATGCCTGAACTTTTCATTACCTTGTGGTTGAACTAGTTTACCCTGATGGAAAAGTCTGCATTTCAATTCTTCACCCCCCTGGTGATGACCCAAATGGATATGAGCTTGCAAGCGAGCGTTGGTCGCCTGTGCACACGGTGAGCTTTTATTGAAGTTTGCATCTTCTATTCACCATTTATTTCCTTCTTTGGCTTTGTTCGGTGCTACTATGATCAATCTTGTTTTTTTTGGCAAGTCAAGTGGTTTTCCCTCTAATCCTTTAAAAGCAAGCTCTGGCCTAAGTTATGCATTTTTCAGGAGGGAATTGAGAAATATATTGCTTGATTTGCCTTTAGATTAAGCTCCTTTTATTATCCAAGGATGTGATATGGTTGGAAAACTTAAACTGGGTTTGTAAATGATCTTTGTTTTACCAGCTGTAGGCACAAACCTTTATGCTTCTAGGATCATTACCAGAGCTTACTTTGATCATCTATCTACTGTAATTTAGAAGAATAGAATGTGATATAACAGGAGAAAATTAAGTAATATTATATTAGCTGGAATGTTTGAAAAACTGCTGATATAGTTATAGTCATGTTGTGTTTATTATTATGTGCATTATTTTGGTGATGAGTGAGTTGTTATTATGAAATGGCAATAATAATATGTAAAAGCCACAGTCTGATGAGTGAGTTGTTATTATATAATGGCAATAATAATATGTAAAAGTCACAGTCTATAGAATTCCAAACGAATGGGGAAAAAAAGACCCCCCTAGAGATCTATAGAGAAAACTCTGAATGAGAGATTGTAAAGCCTAAAGTCAATAGCAGGGCTGTGTGACCCAATTGTGGTCTCTCTGGATGAAAATTTCAGAGACCAGGAGGGTGTGTACTATTCTGATGCAAACTCCCTGCTTCTTTGTCTAGCCATGTGATTCAAATCAATGTTCTTTCTCACCTTCTACATAATGGAATTGCTTGTGGTCAGATGCTGTTGCCTCACCCCAACATACTTCTATTTGCAGGTGGAAAGCATAGTCTTAAGCATCATATCAATGCTTTCTAGCCCTAACGATGAATCCCCAGCAAATGTTGAGGCAGCAGTAAGTATTCAAAATTCCTGTACTCCTTTTGAAAAATATTCCCTGAAATATTTACAATTGTACACGTTTATCAGATCGGCACATGGTTAGTGCCTTGGCTAATTAAGAAGTGCTAAAAGCTAGAAAGAGTTGGTTTTAGTTAAAGTTGCTTTTCATCTCCACAAGTGGGAGGCCTAACACTACAGTTCATTTATAGTTTGTATGTTTGTTTGGCATAGTGATTTCTCTAATGCTTTTGGTATCTCTTGTATTCGTGAACTGCAGAAAGAATGGAGAGAGAACAGGAGTGAATTCAGGAAGAAAGTTGCTCGATGTGTGAGACGGTCTCAAGAAATGCTATAACCTACCTGCCCTATTACTAGTTTGATTTTGCCTCCTTGTAACATCATACTCTTTTATTGAGGGAGTGGAAGGAAGGATTGTCAGGGTTGTCGGCTTTGGGTATGTCCATACAGAATTTCCAATCTATTATCATTTGCTCTTTCTTTTATGCCTTTACTCCACTCTTCATCTTAAGCAGTGAGGAGAATATCTTGACATTTGTATGTGCTGTGTCATGGAAGACTGAATCTTTTGAGTGCAACTTGTTTAGGAGACTTGGATGGACCTGATAATTGATTCAACTGGTTGTTCTTTGAATCTTTCCATGTGCCACGACCTATGCAAACGACTATTAGTACGGTCTCGTGCTTTCATAACTGATAGGTAGGAATAGAATTGTTCATTCCAAAAAAAAAGGTAGGAATAGAATTGTGATGGGCTTGGAACTCCATGGACCATGGGGACAGAACGGCTTTATTGTCATTTACAGGAATAACAATTTTTTTTTTTGAAAGTTGGAATAACGGGTTTTAGTTCGAAAGGGAATTAATTATCTTGATTGCCCAGGACAATGTACATCTCCTGCATACTGCATCTATCCATTTAGAGAAATTCTCATCCGGTGAGCTCAAGCTCTCCAAGCCATCTGTATGTTTCAGAAGAAAAGCCCATAACTTTATCTAGTTTTCAAACCAGCCACGGACCCCTCAATCCCTCCTTTCTCTACCCTTTCATGTGCCTCAGAGTCAGACTGGCGGCACCTACCAGTCAGAGCTCAGGCTTCTGGCAACTTGCGGGTGCTGGAAGAAACTTCGACTCAGGCCCTACGATCCCTGAAACATCTCTAAAATCCTTACTCTCGGGCCCTTTGACCTATAAAATCTCTCTCCTGGCGCCACTCTCGGGGCCGGAGACGGGGTGAGAATGCCATTGGGACCCTAACGTCTGGGGTCGGCTGTCAGGGCAGAAAGGTGAGGAGATCACTGACAGATTTTAAAATTGAAAAACTTTGGGGCTGCTTTCGAATAAGTGGATGAGACCATTTTGACACACGTCATTGACCCATATGAGATAAGTACATTACTGCTACGTAGAGCCTGAGTCCACCTGCAAATTTCTCGTCCATCCATTAACCAAGTTTTCGTGTACAAATTAATTATCTGAAGGAAAAAAGAGGAGGAGGAGATGAAGAATAAGTATGGGTGCTCTACGGACAGGACCAAGAGGATAAGCTAAGGGGCAAATACTCTTATGGAGCAATTCTCCCATTAAAGATTGATGTTGGGAGTTTGCAAGGATTGAAGAAAAATAACAAAGCTAACTCACTCTCCTATTCTTGTCCCCCTTATTCATAGGTCGCCTTTCCTTAAGGCAATGCTATGTTCTCTTTTTTGGGTTCAATTCTTCCTTTATGGCTGAAAGTTGTACACTCTTCAGTCACATTCAACAAAAGTGTTGATGAAGAAATTGGAAGAAACATCGATTACCCGATGATAGATCATCTCATTATGCCCATGAACATGCAACCGACCCATTGACTAATAGTTCAAAAGCTGCCATTGCCCTGATCATGGTAAGAAGCACATCAGATTCGGGGGAGCAAAGCTTCTCCAAAGGCTCTCTCCCCCGACAAGCGACTATCTTTCTGGACCCCAGTAGATCAAATTCGATGATAATGATGATGATAGCGATTATAAGTACTCGATTCTTTTTTAAATGAACTTTTTATCTAACAATCTAAAGGGATATCCAGACTCCTCTCCAAGCATAAATCGGGAAGCCCTGCTAACACCCATTTTACCATTCCATAAAAGAACCGCAGAGCTTCTGGGATATCTGTGATCAATACTTGTTCAACTTCCCTTTCTTTTCTCCCTTGGATAATTAGTCTTACTGATCAACCACAATCGACACAAGCTAAAGGAAATGGCAAGCAAATAAAAGACAATCAGTCAAACAATCCCAATGTCATCTCTCACAAAATCATTGCAATTTCCCTAAGTTATTGCTACTGTCTTCCTGTGTTACTAGAGATTCATGGTAACACGGAGCACTGTTGTGCATTGCTGCTTTATGACGAACATGAAAGCCATGTTATAAATAAGAAGACTTATCAGCAAGACACGCTCCATCATGATTCGGCAAAGGGTGCAAATGCTGGCTCCACCTTTGAAGGCTGAGCAAGTTGACTCAGTTGCCTTCGTACTTGGGGTCGGCCATCACATAGTGATAAGCTATCACCAGGACGAATATGAAAATACCGAGAAAATTTGCAAAGAATCCAAGGTCTTGATCGTCGAACATCTGCAAGCGCAAGTGGAGCAGGTGGCTTTAATTCCACATCAAAAGCAGGAGGCAGTATTCTTGTGAAAACATAATGGCTTCAGATTCAAAACCACACGCTGCAACTGCAAGCTAAAGCGAGAGAATAAAGCTTGACAGACTGACAGAGTCAACACGTCTAAAAGTGACAGGTATTTGCAAACGCACTTCTGCTCACTGTAGCAATGCCATCGCCATGCCAACTATTCACATGCAATGCCTATACATGGTAGTCAGAGCATAAAACAATGAGAAATGAAAAGAGACTCTGACAGTGGATGCTGAATGTACAATGTGATTTACAAAGTCCGGAAACTGTCCAGAGTAGCTACCAAAAACTGCTAAGGCATTCACAGCCCCCCCTTTTAAATTTGGGGTCTTTTGGAAGCCCAGGAATTTGAATGGAAACAGCAATTTGTGTTTCTTGTCAACTGGGAAAGTGATATCTGCAGTCCGCACTATAATGTCGATGAAATAAACATCTAATTCACCTGACATTGACTATTGTCGTAGAACCCTCTACTTATGGCACAGTAAATTCATGGAGCTTACTTCTTATAGTGAATTCTCCTGTTCCAAGCATAATCAAATTTAAACAATTCAAATTCATCAAAAGACTTGAAGAAAGCGTGACCTTCCATTTCAACTCATACACAAGGGTAGGAGTATGATCTCAATTCCGCTGAACCACTGGAAATTGGATAGAAAAATCAGGGAAACGGAAGACAATCGATTGACAAACTATCGAAATCCATGTGCAGGAAACCAGTTCTGCACACTTCCTGCAAGGACCGTCACTATTGTGACGCCAATCGCCAATGAATTCTCAGAAACGAAAGATGACAAAAGGCGGCACGAGAAGTTCGATCCTCCATAAGAACAAAACATATTCATCCGAATTGCTGTTAGAATCTAAGGTTGAAGGATAAGAAGCTAAAAGACTGAAAGCTCTCACCGATGAGAGGAACTAAAACTTGATTCATACATACATACATACATACATATATACATACATACATATATATATATATATATATATATAGGAAGAGAGCAAAAATCAATTCTTAAAGTGACGTGCCTACCTCGAGAATTCACCGAGAAAACTCCATGAACAGAGAGTAGGGAGAGGGGACGAGATGGTTACCTTGTTCAAGCAGGTTGTAATCTCAGACTGAAGCAAGCAGATCTCGGCAGCTCGAGACGACGAAGACGACGGATCGCTGAGCTCCGAAGACGGTGAGGCTGTATGCATAGATAGAGAGAGAGAGAGAGAGAGAGAGGGAGAGAGAGTGGGGGCGCTATGGGCCGGGCATCCTTGACATTGGGCTGGGTTTTATATGGGCCGAATTTCGGATTGCGCCCTCCAATTTTCGTCAAACATGACCGCTTGGATCTGACGTGGGAGAGATAAGTGCGCCACGCGGACTTTGATGGACCCGGCTGCATTGTACCCTCACGGCACTAATGTTCCTCGTCAACACTGCGTCATCTACGACCCCAAACACAGGTTCACGCACGCGCGCGCCAATCTCCACCACCCCCCCCCCCCCCCCCCCCCCCCCCCCCCAACACACACACACTTTAATTCATAAAAAACAAATAAAAACATTACTTACGGGGATATGACGTTTTACCAGTGCAGTCTATTCATTTTAGCCTCATATATATATATATATATATATACACACACATACTTGCCCTACTACTCTGCCTCCTTTTGGTCCACCCCTACTGCCTCCAAAACCTGGCATGTCTGATTTCTTGTGTCTGGGTAATGCAGAAAACCCTGATTATTATGAAATTATCCAGAAAGGCCTTAATTTTTATTTGGTTACTTAATCGGTCGCAAGGAAAGTGAGGTTCAGATCTGGAGTTTGATTAGGGACGTGTCGTGCGGGCCCGGCTCGACTCCTCAGTGTACCCCACTCTCTCCCCACTTTCCTTGATCTTGAAGGATTTTCTTTGATTTGATTAGTTCATTAGAGTACCCATCTCTCTCTCTCTCTCTCTCTCTCTCTCTAGTTGGTGCAGTTCGGTGAGTTTCCTGTGAGACCCACAATTCCTATGCGTATAAAGGTCCATCCTTTGAACTTGCGTGCATTTACGAAAACGAAATCTGGGATCTTAAAGTTGTAAGAGACGGTTCTTGAATCTGAATCCTGCTCACTCTTTGCCTTCGCCTCCTAATTTGGTTGAAGGTCATCTTTTCTCCTTTTCCTTCTGACGATCAGTGCATCTCCTGAAAGCATGCTTATTTTGATGAATTTCGTTACTGGTCAATTGAACGTAAATTCTGTCCTTTCTTTTTGTCTGATCTTACTTTTGTAATTCTGAATTGTCATCTTCCCCCTTCGAAAGCACATTGTTAGTGTGTCAATTTCGTGTTCGATCGGTGGGGTTGACCTCTGGGAAAAACTAAATTTTGGGTAACTTAATCCGAGATTTTTTTTCTTTTGGTTCCAGCATTCTGGTGAGAATGGCTAAGCAAGTTTCCAATGGCGATAGCCACTCTGCTGCAAAGCCACCTCCAACGCCATCTCCTCTACGTTTCTCCAAGTTCTTCCAGGTAATTTTGACTTTGTCTTTAGCTCCCGTCTTATTCTGCTTTATGCAAGCAATCTCTGGCTCTCAACTTTCCTTCCATCGGTAATCTGGCCCTGCAACCAAGGTTTTAGAGTTCTGCATAACTGTACGTCCTGGGACAAGTTAGTCTTTCAGCAATTGAGCGGGCTTTGGTGTATTTTCTATAAGATGCATAAAAAGTAGTGCGGATAGCGATAAATACATGATTTTTACTCTCCCCGTGTTAAAACTCATGCAACTTTAGGTAGATAAGGATAAGATCTGATCTTTTCTACACGGCTATTGTCAAATCTGATATATCGGGTGCCAATTAGCTGGTCATGGACGTTCTCTGGTTCTCCATATTGTCCCATTTTCTTTTCATTTGATGCTCTGAAAGTTTGCTTTTTGATTGCAGCCCAATATGAGGATTTTGGTCACTGGGGGAGCTGGTTTCATTGGTTCTCATCTGGTGGACAAGTTGATGGAAAATGAGAAGAATGAAGTGAGTGCTCTCGTGAACTTAAGTTCTCAAATTTTCTTCTTTATTGAACAATTTAAATGAACTTGCAGCAAGATATTTGAGGAAGAAGAAAGATAGGATATTTCCCCTCTGACGGTCTTAGGACCATGAATTAACTGTGAGAAATATGTCAGATAAGAGAGCGTAAGTCTTTCAAATTTTGATGCTTCATAGATGTTTTAAATTTGAGTATGCTTTTATTGTCAGGTGATTGTGGCAGACAACTATTTCACTGGCTCAAAAGATAACTTGAAGAAGTGGATCGGTCATCCCAGATTTGAACTCATTCGTCATGGTAAGTTTCAATTTTGCATTTAATTCATTTTGTTGACACTTGACATATAGAATACCTGGTTTTCGACTATCATAAGAATCTTCGAGTGCTGTCTTCGAGTGCTGTCTTGCTGACTGTCACTCTTTTACCATAAATATTGATATAGTAGTGGCTTTATTGGGTGAGCCGTGTTGTTCCTGATTTGCTGTGGTTCTCATTTTAGATGTGACTGAACCGTTGCTGGTTGAGGTGGATCAGATCTATCACCTTGCTTGCCCAGCTTCTCCAATCTTCTACAAATACAATCCAGTAAAGGTATGAAACTTCTGTTTTCCATCTGGTGGCTAAAACTACTATATACAGTTTATTACCATAGAATATTGTGGGATGGAATTTCTCATCTTCATATTTTGACATTTTGGGCAGACAATCAAGACCAATGTGATTGGTACACTGAACATGTTGGGGCTTGCAAAGCGCGTTGGGGCAAGGTATTGAGTCATCATTACAATGTGATGGAATCATTTAATGTCAGAATGCTTTGCTTCTGATAATATGAATTTCACTGCAGGATTTTACTCACTTCAACCTCGGAGGTCTATGGAGACCCACTTGTGCATCCTCAGGAGGAAAGCTACTGGGGAAATGTGAATCCAATTGGTATGCAAAATCTCTTCAGACTGGAGAGGAGAAATCATTCCCCCTGCATTTATGAGTCTATTCCTAATGTTGGAAGTTATGCAGGGGTTAGAAGTTGCTATGATGAGGGGAAGCGAGTGGCTGAAACTCTGATGTTTGATTATCATAGGCAGCATGGGATTGGTAAGCAATCTTTTATTGTAGTGTCGGGGAAAATACTGGCTCTGGCTCTCCGAAAAAATGTGCAGTAACTTGCATCTGTTTCTTCTGATTGTATAACTGCTTCCATTTTGTTTCTTGCAATCTTTTATAGAGATTCGGGTTGCTCGGATCTTCAACACGTATGGACCCCGCATGAATATTGATGACGGTCGTGTTGTCAGCAATTTCATTGCCCAAGCTGTTCGGTAATATCCTGTACTACATTGTTTGACTTTCATTAGGTTGATCTCTGCTCGGACATATGCTGTAGTGTTCATGTGAGAGTCTATGCGTAACTCATTTGTCCTATTTATTGCAGTGATGAACCCTTGACTGTTCAGGCCCCTGGAACACAAACTAGGAGCTTCTGTTACGTCTCTGATATGGTATGCAATATTGGCTCCTCATGGCTCTTGTTAGTAAGTCGTGATTTCTCGTAGTTGGAAGTCATCAAGGTATTGTTCTGAATCTTGAAGGTTGATGGCCTCATTCGACTCATGGACGGAGAGCACACCGGACCTATCAACCTTGGGAATCCTGGTAACTTTTATGCAGACTTTGTTTTACATCATAAGTAATTGTTTTCAATACAGATGAATTTCTTTGTAGGTCCCTTCGTTAACCATTATCTTTTTATCTTGCGTTATAGGTGAATTCACAATGATAGAGCTTGCAGAGACTGTCAAGGAGGTAAAATAACATCTGTAATTACAATCGTATCACTTTTATCAGCTCAAGCTTTTCAATTCTGAAATTTGGTTATGGCTTATTATAGAAGGTGATTCTCAGGATGTGATTTCTAGAATCTGAACCATTTCGCTTGAGCATAAATCATCATTAATAAGGAACATATCATCGGTCAACACTAAAAGCTGGTCTAATTTTGGGTCGTACCATGTACAGCTTATCAATCCCGATGTGGAGATCTCCATGGTTGAGAACACACCCGATGATCCGCGACAAAGGAAGCCTGACATCACAAGGGCAAAGGAGTTGCTCGGGTGGGCACCCAAGATCAAATTGCGTGACGGGCTTCCTCTTATGGAGGAGGACTTCCGTTTGAGGCTTGGGAAGCCAAGAACAAAGTGAGAACCCGATCGCCAGAGTTATAAGAGGATCCCTTTCTGATCCTTTTCCTATGCGTTCCGTGTCTTCAGGAATAGGTTAGTGCATACAACAATAAAGGCATGAGAAAGTTGTTTTTTTATAAACCATTAAATGGGGTGTTTGGATGGTCTATATCTATACCCATATGGTAGGATGTTGATGATGTCCCTAAGTGTCAGCAAAGGATTATCTGTGTTGATGGGGGAGATTCTTTAATTTCTTGCCTGTTTGCTGTCTTCTTATGTAATGAATCAGCATTTTACCCCTTCTCTGTAAGTCTTACATCACTCCTACACTATCTTTCACCTTACATCAAATACTACACATGAACTTTAACAGAAAAAGCAAGTATAGACAACTTTTTCTCCTTGTAAGAGGAAGAGAATCTGCACTCCGCATTAGCTGTTCTTAGTCAGGTTTGAGGGATATTTGTGTCATGGAAAGTAAAATTTATCCTAGCAGAGGGTCAAGCCAGACATGCTTCTCATCATTCGGAAATGTAATGTAAATTTTAAACCGATAAGCACAATACATTCTTCTTGAAAGTAAAAGGCCGGATCTTGACATCTTCGTCAAACCAATCAAACGAATTCTCAAAGAGCATGAAACCTGGAAGAACATCTGCCACTGCTGTTGAGCATACATCAGACCTAATCCCACTGAAACCATCAGATAAGGGATGGATCGATCGAGATCAATATGGATGCAGCTTGGAAGAGGAAACGCTCATGCCTTGCAGGAGTGGCACGTAATCACAACTATACTGTTCTATTCACCTGTTTCTCCACCTGCATCACATCCCATGGTGGCCGAAGCATCGGCAGTTTCCACAGGAGTCAACTGAGCCTTGGATAGATAGAGGATGGGATAAAGTCTGGATTGAATATGATGCTCTAATCCTTGTACCTGACTCCGCATATGGATAGCCTTCACACTCATGATTTAGGGCAATATGGCTTAGATGTTGCTACCACTTGTATTTTGGAGGTCATCCACCAATCATGCTAACAGATCAGAGCCCACCGTAACGGTTGTGTATTTCCAGCCATTAAATCTGCTAGTATGGTCTTCTCTCTGTTTAGTTTCTAGTATTTCAGTCGTCAATCTTGCTCTTGTAAAGAAAGTGTGCTGAGCTCAGACAGCTGATTCTCCAAGTTTTTGTTGCATTGATTTTGATTAAGAAACTGGTGTCCTATGCTTGCCCATTGGTGAATAGAGGATCTTTTCTTTTTTCCTTCCACACGTGCTTCTGAACTCATTTTATGTGCTGCACTGTGAAATCACCTTGGCCATGGACCACTTCATCATCATGGAATCCATGTAGGCTGCTGTTGCTTTTACTGTTGTTCCACAAACTCTTCCTCTTTTGTTTTGTCACATCCATTGGTGCGTTTAAATTATAGCATTATTTCATCATCTGCATTCACAAGAATGCTGCATCTGGTGTAGAGGCTAAAAGTGTGATTTCATCCGTACACGTATGAATGCTGCATCTGGCAATGAATTGTTATGAGAAACCCTAAAATAGATTTTCAATGAAGTCCCTGCAAAAACCTGTTTCTGGGTACGACATGTCGTCGCGGATTATTCCTGTTAGGCCACTGGCCTCATCTATGACAGACTGATAAATGCGCAAAACTCATGCAGTAAGAGCTAATGGGAGTAGAGCAGCTCAAGTATGTCCAGTGAGCTATGGAGGTTGAATAGCTGTGCATTTCGTTGGATAGTAGTAACAGTGTATGGTATAACTTCTCACGGTAGGTGTTGCCTGAATCAACAGATATTTACAAGCTCGAACATCTTATAAAAGATGCATTTGCCAAAGGAGTGGAGTTGCCCTGAAAGGATTCTTCTCTGTCACGATCTAACCACCGGTTGAGACATCATTGTCCTGGTGCATCTCTCATCTTCGGCCTCAACCATCACCGATCGGGTCATCAGCTGCCATCACTGCATCTGTAAGATCCACCAAAAGCTTCAAGCTTATGATCAGATGCCGTTGCTGCATCCAACCGTGAGGTGGATTGTGCTCTTACTGTGAAGAGCAAGCCACATGGAGAGCCTGTTTGTAGATAGGAAACTTGAGGGAGGGATTGCCCTTTTGTACCTCTGAGTTTGTCGGGAGAAAGAATATTCTTAGCATATGCTTAGAAAAGCACATTTATTTCTTGGTCCTCTCCCTTTCAACTAACATGAACTTACTGGCAAGCTTTTACCATACCAAGCATGCAGCCAAGAGGAATGCTTCGAAAGCTCTCAGGTTTCTTGAACCATGGCGATAAGTCTTTTTTGTTACCAATGAAATGATATACGCGAAACTCGCAAAGAGGATGGACTTTAAAGTAGTGTCGCAATCTGGAATGCCTTGTCTAGAACGCGCAAAGGGGGGTTTGAGTTGGGAGTTGCCACAAAGATAAGTGAGAGAGATTGAATTCTATTTATGAAAAAAAAAAATTAATTAACAATGGGCCTGGTTACATAAGCTCTCGGGTTTCATGAACCATGGCGATAAGTCTTTTTTGCTACCGATGAAATGATATGCGCGAAACTCGCGAAGGAGATGGAGTTTAAAGTGGTGTCACAGTCTGGGATGCCTTATCTAGCATGTACAGTGTGTGGTTTAATTTGGGAGTTGCCACAGAGATAAGTGAAAGAGATTGAATTCTATTCATGAAAATATATATATATATATATATATATATATTTATATTAACAATGGGCCTGATGACATAATCATCTTTGTCGTTCAGGCCCAATTTGACATTTGGGCCTTCGGCCCACTTCTCCGAATCTTAATTCTGAACCATACACGCTGCGCGGCGAGAGAAGTCGGCACGGAGCCCCCTCCGCCCAGAGGAAAATCATTCAATTATTAAATGGCGGTATAATAGGGAAATTTGACAATATTTCAATATAGAATATGGATTTCGATAACGGTCTATGGTAAAATAGGAAATTTAATAATAGTTCGTGATTTTTTATAATAAGATATGTACCACGTGTCATCCTACGTCATACTCTATTTATATAATTAGTAAAATTAATAGTACATTAACAGTTAAAATTAACCATATGGTATATTAAAAAAAAATATAACACAGCTGATAATTTTTTGAATAAAAAAATATTTCGGGACACAAATCAAATAAGAGTTTGAAGGAAGGAAGGCATGCATCGAACCGTCTGTTTAGCTCTGGTTTTGGTGGATTATTGAATCGTTCACTCTCTCTAGATTACTATAAAAAAAATTTTATTTAATATGTCGTGCGCTCTCTCTCTCCCCTCCTTTGCATTGCCGGTCTTCTTTGATTTTCTGGTTAAACGATCTTCACCTCTTCAGGTAATCTCTCTCTCTCTCTCTCTCTCTCGATGTTTGAGCTGTCTTGATCTCTGCATTTTCTCTGAAAGATCGTCTCTTTGCGTTCCTTCGGGTTTTCTTAGTCGGTGAATTTGTATAAAATTGTTAATGTGCAGGTACGGATTGGGGTCGGGACTGTCTGAGCTGAGATCTCATGGCAGCACCGCCGGCTAGGGCTCGTGCCGATTACGATTACCTCATCAAGCTCCTGCTGATTGGCGACAGCGGTTAGTTGATTGGTTCTTCTTTCTCTCAGAATATGATTAGGGGATGTGGGAGTTGGAAAGAAGGGAGCTTCGGAGGGCTTTGATTTGGGTTTGATCCTTGTCGTTTTGAGCTTTTGGTGTAATCCCGGTTCAGGATTAGCTTTTCTGTTGGAAGCGATCCGGCGATTTGGAAGAGGAAATTGTTAGAAGGGGCTCCTTATTGCATATTGATATCGTGTGGAAGTTGTGCTGTAAAGCATGAGATCCTGCATTTACTGAAAACGCTCTCATGGCAATGGCTAAAGGATGCTTTTGCGTGATGATTTCGTGGGAGAAAAATATAATGGCTTCAGATAGCAAATTGTAGTGTTTCCCTGTTTTCTTTTTGCACGTTTTGAGAGCTTGGTGTTTGAGGTGTACTGCATATATTTCTCTTGGTTGGTCTTGAGGTGAAGCAATTCTTTGTAATGTCATGAGTCGTTAATTCTTTTCCTATTACAGCGGAAATGGGGATATGCGATGAGTTGCTTGAAACTTTTGATAAACTTGTTTAATGAAATTGCCATTCTCAACTTCATCATTTATTAACATTATGCATTGATAACCTTTGTAAAACCTTTCAGGTGTTGGGAAGAGTTGTCTACTCTTACGTTTTTCTGATGGTTCATTCACTACAAGCTTCATTACTACTATAGGGTACGTATCATCAGGAAATCCCTATTGCTTATTTTTATCAGGGTCAGTTGTAACCAGTCCTTTCTATTGATCATGCAGGATTGACTTTAAGATAAGGACCATTGAGCTTGATGGTAAACGAATTAAACTACAAATCTGGGACACTGCGGGTCAGGAACGATTCCGAACAATCACAACAGGTTTGCATTAGCTATGCATTTGTTCATTTAATGATTCAATGATGTCAGATTGCTCTGGGAACATATTGATTTTTGATCTATTCATGTATGAGGTGGGGAACAAAGGAAGCTGATATGAACACGAGTGAATTGCTACTCTTGATCTCTTAAAGCATTAAAATTACTTATTGCACAGTCAAATTTTTTTATTGAAAAGCAATGAATATCTCTAGAGAAAAGCAAGCTTGTAGCCCAGAGCAGAAGCTGAGATGCCGTTTCTCTTGAAAATCTTGGATATGTTCATTCAGGCATGAGAAATTGTTTCTTTTTCTAGGTTGACTTTGATTGACTCTGTTTTTGGGCATATCCTACCACATTATTGCAGTTCATCCTTTAAATGTTGAATGTATCGTTACCTACTCTTGTTAGAGTGCTAGATGACCGTAAAGCATACTGTTTTTTGCAGCTTACTATCGAGGAGCTATGGGTATCTTACTGGTTTACGATGTTACGGATGAGTCATCTTTCAACAGTAAGTTTTCCGTGCTTATTATATGAACTGTTAAGCATCTTCTGCTGTTGTCGGCGATCAGCCTCCTGAAATTTATATCCTGCAATATCTCAGTGCACAGTTTAAAACCTGAATATTTTGCCGGAGGGCCATTTCCCATCTTGAATAACGATAAATTTGAAAGCCCATAATCTTTTCAAACTATCTTTTCATGCTTATTGTGCTTCTTGTCAGATATCAGAAACTGGATCAGCAACATTGAGAAACATGCATCTGATAATGTAAACAAAATATTGGTGGGCAACAAAGCTGACATGGATGAGAGCAAAAGGGTAAGAGATCTGTTATGATTGCAGAAGTGCTTCTTCTCTCTCATTGTATGGCCCATTAGTCTATAGGTACTTTTATTTAAGTTAGCCATTCTGAATTTATGGTTGATAAGTGCAAACATTCGTTGGTTTCTTTTGCTTAGGCTGTTCCTACCTCCAAGGGCCAAGCTCTTGCTGATGAATACGGCATCAAGTTCTTCGAAACTGTGAGTAGCAGCTAAACTTCTTGTTAAATATTAACTTCATATGAAAGCAATTGCCTGTGGCCTGTTTGCCTCATGGATTTGGTCTTCTGCAGAGTGCAAAAACAAATATGAATGTGGAGGAAGTTTTTTTCTCAATAGCGAAAGATATCAAGCAAAGGCTCGCAGAAAGTGATTCAAAGGCTGAGGTACTTACTTTTTCCACACGTACTTAACTTTGGCTCCAGTCTCTCCACCAAGTGTTTAACTGAAGCAAGCATCTATTAAATGCCACTAATCCTTGTATTTCGATTTATCTTGATTCTTCCAGCCTCAGACAATCAGGATTGCGAAGCCCGACCAGAAAAATGATGATGGCCAAGCTGCACAAAAGTCAGCATGCTGTGGCTCCTGAGAAGAATAATTCACGTAAAGAGAATATTCTGCATTTTGTTTGCTCGATTTCTGACATTGTTTCTGTTGGTTCGATGCTGCAGAAGAGCGACCGACATAGCAGATGCCGGTTATCTCCTTTTCCCTATGAAAGAGAGATTCCCGTGATCCTTCTATACCTATGCCTGTATTTTGCATCTTAAATATCTTTTATTTTTAGTTCTTTCACATACTTTACTCATGTTCTTCTCATAAGATTGGAATTGGGTCAGGTAAGTTCTTTTGGTCAGACTCGGTATTACATTTGTTAGATTGGTCTTTTGGTGACCTCTATCAGTTGTCCTTTCTTTCGAGGGTTTCGAGTTGCCATAATCCTTCCTCATCTTGATACGCACATAATCCTTCCTCATCTTGATACGCAAGAAACGATGACTGCAGACGTATGTGAAAATGGAGCCGGTTAACTATGCACTACTGGATTCACCAAAGGATCAGCTTTGCTAATATCCTCCAAGAACATCCTCAACCACACGAATGTTCTTTAACATTTTTATCTGAACTATTCAAGTCGATATGTATAGTTCAAGACCCGACATTCAGGTTGACATATAGTTCAAGAAAGCGTCACGAGACATAATGCTTTTTAATGGTGACATATAGTTCAAGAAACTGTCTCGAGACCTAATAATCATTAGCGGTGAACCATGATACTCGGAAGATCCACACATCTACAATCCTACGCATGGAAGTGCTTCTCACAATAGAGTCTAATAGCACTTGAACCAAACTCTAAACAAAACGATCGACTCTTTGTCACTTGAGATATCTATGATTTTGTTGTCTTGCATTATTACTAAAAAAGCATGACCTCAAAGTCCCTAAATTCTGCATTTAATAAGTAATTTAAGACACTTTGTTAATGATCTATATGTTAGGTGATACAATGATACATATGGAGATCAAGGATCATCCATGCAACCATTCCTCACCAGTCTAGCTTTTAGGAGCATTACAAAGAAACATACAAAATGACCAAAAATCACTATAGCTTGGAAACGGAATTCAACCCAGAAAAGCGCATTCCTTGATCCCTCTACAGTTTCCAAAAGTGCACGCAGAAAGAACCGATTTCTACAGGTGTGTGAGAGAGAGAACCACTAGAAGATCAACAAAAGACAGACTAAGAACACAGCATCAGTCATCCTAGGTAGAATACTGCCACTCTACCAACTTATTAACAGATTAATATACGCTGAAGAGAAGCAACCCGATACACTGCTGCTTGCTCCCCGAAAGAATATGCATCTAAACCAAAACCATGCTTGCAACAGCTAGCAGACTTTCAAAATCTCTACTCTAACCCACTACCGAACATAAATCCCTGCAGAACTACCACTTTATATTATTGATGCAGACAGGCCCCAGTACGCTCCTCTCTGTGGTTGGACATGCTGCACGGAGATGCCTCCTTTCTACTGTGTTTCCAAGAAAACAAGAACCTTCAACTTTACAAACAAGTTCACCTGAATCTAAAGTTGCCCTTAAGCCAGTCGATTGTGGCGCAGACCCTTCCCGAAGTGAGGCTGCATCAGCCGGACATACAACCCATTCTTGGCCATCAGAGAATCGTGGCTCCCTTCCTCCACAATTCTTCCTCCATTAAGAACCACGATATTATCAACATGCCTCATCATTGCAGCTCTGTGGGCTATCAGAATTGTAGTCTTGTTTCCCATCACAAGAGTGTCAAGAGCCTCTTGAACCACTCTGCTCGACTCAGACTCAATTGAGGAGCTGGCTTCATCGAGTAACAAGATAGGGGCATTTTTTAAGACTACTCGAGCGATCGCAATCCTCTGCTTCTGTCCCGGGGTAAGATCTACTCCTCTCATCCCGACATGAGTGTCATACCCATGAGGCAGGCTGCTAATGAAGTGGTGGGCATTTGCTATTCTAGCAGCCTCCTTCATCTCGGCTTCACTTGCATTGTGCCTTGCATAAATGATATTCTCTCTTATTGTCGTAGAGAAGATGATAGGTTCTTGCTGAACGAGACCCAGATGACTTCTCAACCACCTCAGGTTGTAAACTTGCAGATCCCGACCATCTAATAAAACCTGACCAGCAACAGGATCATAGAATCTCTCGATCAGAGATATAATAGTGCTCTTACCCGATCCTGAAACTCCGACAACAGCCACAGTTTGACCACCGTTGACTTTGAGACTGAAATTGCTTAGCACCAACACTTCGGGACGAGTAGGGTAACAAAAGTCAACATTTCTCAACTCGATGCTACCATAGACATTAGGAGGCTTCAGGGCGGAATTATCATCAGGCTCAATCTTAGGTACTCGATCTATTATTTCAAACACAGACGTCAGAGATTTCCTCCGTTTCAATATGTAGGGAGCCAACCCAAATGGCTCCACCAGTGCAAATGTTGCAAATGAGAAAACAATGAACTCCTTGAGAGCAGTAGGTGGCTCCATGTGATGGTTCTTCACTGACAATGCTGCATACCAAAGTAGCAGAGCATTGCAGGAGAAGAGGAGAAACTGGGAGAGACCAAAAGCAAAACCAGCAACCATCCCGTGAAGGAGGCTCTGAAATAGTGTTCTTCTTAACTGCAACTGGTAGAGGTCCATCACCTTGTTTCCAGCACAAAATGCAACAACAGTGTATATGTTTCTGACTGCATCCTCAAGGACCAAAGATGCCTTCCGGTGCATTTCCTGTATACCCCTTGAAAAACCAGCGAGCCACAGTTTCTGCATTAGAGCAAAAATCAGCATCCAACTGGCTATTTATAGAAAAGTTATTGTTCAACCAAATGAGCATAATGTTAGCTGCTGACAAGCTTTGCTAAAAAAAAATACTGCTAACAAGTTGCATGATGATGAATTTATGAAAAGGGGGAAGTAAAATGACTGCGGTTTCAAGTCTCAACTAATCAGGGAAGCACGATGAGGACACTGAAACTGCCAGTCGTTGAGAACTTAGTCCACATAAACAATCCAAAAGAGCTCATGCCAAATCAAGAGAACCACCAAAATGCAATTCTAAATGGGAGGCAGCCTAGACAAACAAGATACTAGTTAAAAATGAGGGAGGAAAAGGGAAATGTCCATCATAACTGCACAAATTTGCTTTTAGGCATCTCAACCTGCTTAAAGATAATCGCATATGAAGTTTTTGGCTCTTGACAGAAGCCTTCATTGAAAGAAAATTCAATGGCAAATGCACTACATTGGGAGTGTGGGTCTACACACCATTGTCAAAAAGGGAACTCAGCAATGGTATATCATGTCAAAGACCTCAATGAATTTTACACGGAAAAGAATGACTATTTCACTTTAAGTTTCAACCAGCCTTTGATATTATGATGTTTTTCTATATAATAATTTTTCATGACAATCAAGAATGCAGACTTTTGCTGATACAACCATTAGAAGAGAGCACGGGTTTGAGATAGATTTGAATGAATAATGCATAAGGTAACCTGAGCGAACACAAAACCAGTTCCTAAATGATGTGCAAAAACAGAAGGTGCTGAATGAACCTGTGCAATAGCTGAAAGTGTGAGGACAGGAAGAGTTCCCAGTGCCACAAGAGCTAACCGCCATTCTAGCAGCACCCCAATAAGAAGAGCCACAATAACAGCCGCAGTATCCTGGATAAAAATGGAAAGCCTATTGCTAAAAGCAGCCCTAACAAATGTGGCATCATTCGCCAATCGCATTGATAGAGTATCTGCACTATTCTCCTCTTCATCAAACCATCCAACTTCGTTCCGCAGCATCGCTGTTGTAGAAATAACACAAACCAATTAATGATGAAATATCCAATGGTACAAAATAAGCTTAAGTTATCATAATTCAGAAATAATCACACGAGAACTATATAACAGGCACCTGAAAACATCATCCTACGAACACGTTCTGTCATTTTCTCCCCCATGATACCGAAATAGAAATGTTGAAGAAAGTTGGCAACCACAGTGACAATACCCATACAAGCAATTACTAAGCACCATTTGTCAACTTCCTGCCTCAGGTGAGAATGTTCGTGGAATCTATAGTATGCGGTTATTATGAGTGCAATGACGTATGCAAGAAGGGGATTAAAAGAACCAAAAATAGCAGCCCCAATGCTGCCTAAAACAGCGTAAAGCCATTCTGGGAAGCTGAGCTCTGCTAGTCGCCAAAATGATGGTGCATCCCTATCTGCTCCGTCTTTTGCATCCTTCATTCTTCTTGGGGTATCATTGGATGGACTAAGGGGTCGGCTAAATGTCTGTGAATGGGACCTCTCATTTTTTGGATCAGATGTCAAAAGTGGTGAAACAGGGGACTCCGGGTCTGAACCATTCGATGTTTGCTGCTGAGCAGTGTGGACATCAATCTTTGGCAACTGGGGCAACCTCTTCTCAAAACTGTCCTGCCTTTTCATTGATGGTTCCTCCGTATCT
The DNA here is from genome assembly GCA_037672795.1 of Lagerstroemia speciosa. Classification (NCBI taxonomy): domain Eukaryota; kingdom Viridiplantae; phylum Streptophyta; class Magnoliopsida; order Myrtales; family Lythraceae; genus Lagerstroemia; species Lagerstroemia speciosa. Next base: position 5,156,410 of record CM075293.1, on the reverse strand, counting down.
GAGGGCATGCCATTTTCCGACATCTTCTCAGGAGGCGGGCTCCGAGTTTTAGGTGATTCTTGCATGTTAAAAGTAGCATCTGAAGGTCGAAATCCATGAACACCAGGAACAACTCTTTGAAGGGATGGGGATTTGACCAGTTTGGGGGAGGTCGGCTCCTGGAGGCTGGGACTGGCTGGATAATCCTTCTCAATTTCAAAAGTGGCAGTCCCTTTGTAGTTTTGGGTAGGCATCCTGATACAGATAGAGGATTCATTACATGTTTTCAGTAATGTGAATCCAAAATAATCAATAAATACTCGAGCAAAACATTATAAATTATACCTCCTAGGAAGTTTGGTTGCCTCTTCGCATCTTAGAAGCTCCGCATACAGCCCATCCAAATTTACTAATTCATCATGAGTACCTATTTCAACCAGCTGTCCCTCCTCCATCACAGCTATATAATCAGCGTTCCTTATAAGACTAAGGCGTCGTGCAATTATAATAGTAGATCGCCCAAGCATGATCAAATCAAGAGCTGCCTGGACAGTTTTCTCAGCTTCAAAATCAAGACCACCAGTGACCTCATCAAGCAGAAGAATGGAAGGATTTAAAAGCACAGCCCTAGCAATAGAAAGCCTGATTTTCTGCTCTTCTGTCAATGCTAAGCCAGCCCTGCCCACCTAAACACAAATATGATTAATTTTAATTACAAGAGCATTTAGACCTACGACCTTACTAAAAATTTTCTATGTTAAAATTTCTTAACTCTTTTACCTGTGTGTCATATCCCTTCTCAAGAGAACTAACAAAAGTATGGGCATGGGCAATTTTAGCAGCTTCTACAATTTGATCCAAAGTAGCGTCTCTCCCATAAGCAATGTTATCTCTAATGCTTAAGCTTAGCAGCGCAGGCTCTTGAGTAACCAGTCCAATTTGGCTTCTTAGCCATTCCAACTTCAGATTTTTAATGTTCTCCCCATCTAAAAGGACTTCCCCTGCACCAAAAAACCAAAAATATCATTGACCATTGGAAATAGAAATGATGGCTGAAAGTTTTAGCTGAAATTTGCAACGGGGTTTAAATAACGATGACACTTGAATAATGTAATATACCTAATGTAGGATCATAAAACCTCTCCATCAATGGTATAATACTGCTCTTCCCTGAACCATTTCTGCCAACAAGTGCTACAGCTTTTTTTGCAGGTATAGTGAGGTAGAATCCACTCAAGATAGGGATTTCAGGACGGGATAAATAGCTGAAATATACATTTCGGAACTCAATATTTCCTTGAATGGAAACAGGGGTAGTCCCATCATAATTAACCGAAGAGGATGATCGACTTATCATCTCGAAAAGTCTATATGCAGCAATCCGTCCTTGGTCAAATGAATAGAAGTTTGTTGCAGCTTGGTTAAGCCCACTGTAAGATACAGAAACAAAAACGAGTGAGGACAATTTTATGATTAAGATGCAAGATGCAAACTGAGAAAAAGATGCTTACAGGCCACTCAATATTACAGCAAACAATGCTGCTATAACTTCACCACCATGAGCTTTTCCATGCATAACCAAGAATCTTCCTACCCAAAGTTCCAAGGCACAAGAACAAATGGCAAGGCCATATGTAAATCCAAGTCCAAGACCTTGCACAAGACTGATCAGAATGCCATATCGGAGTGTCGCTTGTAATGATGTAGCATAAGAATACTTGGCCAGTGTTTCGTTAGTAAACGCATATAATGTTCTAATAAAAGACACCGCCTGCATAAAAGAAGAAAAATCATTCTTTAGATTACAATATTAATTCAAGTCAGGGATGCTGTTTCCCGCCATAAAAAAGTCAAAGAATACCAAAGGTCTCCTCCACTTCAGTATCTAGCATACCTTCTTTAACATGCTATACAGAGATGAAGATAGAATCATGATATTATTTGTAAATCAGTTGTGATCCAACTTCAATCAAACAAAGGATTATATCATTGCAATTTGCAACAGAAAAGAAATAACAGGTTCCCTCTATTTGAAGGTAAGGGCTACCAAAGAGTGGAAAAGAGCTTGCTCCAGGAAATAATAGACTCCGGCTGCAAAAAGAGGTTTGCTGGGGTTTAGGACCAGAGATAAGGCACCTGTTCAGCAATACTAGCAGCTTCAGCATATGCATCCTGAATATTCTCAGCAAGCCTGTGAAGGAATATATTTGATACTCCCCCAGCAGCAACAATGAAAGGACCGGTCGCTAATGTTATAAGTGCAATCTGCCAACAGTTTATAAATCCAACCACAAGGCCACTCAGAAAGGTTGCCATGTTATGAATATAATTCCCAACCTGCACAGGCAAAATGTCAATCTCAGAATCAGACAAGCATGTGGATAGACCGAGCATTTCCATCATTTATAGCAGCATACCTTCTCACTGAGAGCAGACTGAATGAGCAACACATCACTCAACACTTGGCTCACTATGTCTCCATTGTTGCCATATGTGTCAAAGAAACTCATGTCCTGGTTAAGTAATACTTGAACATATTTTAACCTGATAACAGCTGTTTGTCTTTCTCCCGTAAAAATCCAGCATGAAACCTCTATAAAAAAGGAAAGTTAAAACTCAGTATCTGTGGCTGCTATTGATAATCTACTGGTAACAGGCTCACGTAGCAAATTCTATGACTGTAGAAGCTCACCTATCAAGCCAAAAGCAAAAACACCCACTGCGATCCAAACAAGGGATAATGAAAGCTGCAGGCAAGGAGGCAGTAGAGTCAACATAAATAAAAGTTTGAAGTGCACTTTCATCTTCAAACGGGTCACCATAAAACACAGCAATTAAGAGAGCAGACACTGAACTATCAGTTACTAAATATTTTCTCCCAAATTAGTTCGAGTGATCAACTTTTGGAGAGAAAAGTTTCTATTTTTATTAAGAAGACAAGAAAATTGGATTGCTTTGGATCCCCGTGAGCATTCTTGGCAGTCAAAACAGCAATTGGCCCTCAGAACACCAGGAAGAGATACCTCCTTAAACTGGTGGAAATACTCCTCACGCTTTGCAGAGGGCCCTAAGTGGAGCACGTTGACGATCTTCGCAAAGTAGTGCAAGTAGACAACCAGGGCAGCACCATGAGCAGCTGCCGCGAGAGATCCAACGATCATCAGAACCCAGTCAAGGCGGTCAGCGCAGATGAACAACCTGAAGAATGGTACAGCTGCGGGGGGCGGTTCCTCGGCCTCATCAACATCTTCCACCTCTTCCTCCTGCTCCGGCTGAGTTGGCACTGCCCCTGGACCCTCTGCAGTGTTGTCAATGTACGGAGACGGAGACTCTGGTGGCTCAGAAACTTCTGAGACTGGCGTTAATGGCTGTATGTGAGGTGGAGACCAGCCGAAAAGCCCTCTCGATATCATCATCTTGGGTCCTCCTCCTCCGAAGACGACGACCACGAAGTATAAGAGGTCACTTCACTTTGTAGAAAACCCAAAAGCGTGCTTTAGCCCTGGAGATGTCTTTCTTGCGCAAATTGAACTCGGGGAAGTGAAAACAAGCAACGATTGCTCCCCGGAGAAATACACCCGAGCTTCTAGCTATTGAGAGATCTTCGCTTTAGGAATTGCAGCGAAAATCCCCTGAAAGGCAGAAACTTTGCAACTGAGCAGCCACGAGAAGGACCCCCACCTCAGTCCCAAGTAGCTCAGAGCTCAAAATCCAGTGGATCTGATGAATTTAGAGGGATAGTAGGAGAGAGGCTGAGCCCTCGGCTGATGTTCCGCTGGGGAGCAAGAGGAGATCGGTTGAGACGGCTCGGAGCTGGGCGGCCTCGGTACTGGCGACGGAGTCAAACAAGGCGGAGAGAACGATTGACTGGACCGCTGTAGAGGTTGAAGAAGAATCAGAATCGAAGTCCAGTCTTCCCTTATATTTTTCTAATTTTATTTTAATGTTACGTGCTCCTTTAGTTGTAGTGGAAGCTTCAACGGTCCAGCGCCGCTCGATCAACTGCCGGAGGATTTTCCCCTTTGTGAATCAGAGACAAGCGGCGGCGTTTCTTCATTGGGCGAGGTGGCGTCGGGAGGGGCAGTTTGGGGATTTCATGCTCAGTAATGATGTGCTGAACGTGTAAACAGCTGGAAAGCGCCGAGGTGAAGTGGGTCTGAAATTACGTTTCAGCCCTCGAGGTCGCTGGTCGGACCCCAAGAAGCGTCCAGTTCCGGCAAAAGTAACGGTCGTCATCGTGGGCCCATTGAGAAAGTACCACCTGAATATCCAGGCGACATTGGCCTGAATCAGCCGAAAGATCATGATCCATTACAAGCTTTAAAAATACACAATTAGTCGTAAAAACACAAACACGACGGATTCGAGCATCCTAGGACAGGGTCATTTTTGTACTATAGTAAAAGGACGATATCACTCCCAACGTAATAAAAGATCCCAAGTTTAATTAATAGACTCCAATGCCCTTTCTTATCGTTTTCCTATTCTATCAATTGGAGATCCACAAATTCCCTTGTAATCGGAATAAAGTAAACAATGCCTTTTCATGGTATATCCTAATAATAACACACTACAAAAGGCATCAGCTGGCCACTCTGTTTTGCATGTCTGGTTGTTCAACATGGGCTGCCAGAGAGAGAGAAAACTATGAACAATAATAAGCATCTTTTCTCTCTCTGTCTATCTATTTCGTCGAAACTTGTCTGGCCGGCCCCCCGCGAATGTCCCCTTTCACAGCACTTTCTGCACGTGAACTTTTTATTTAACTACTGACCCTTTAAATAAATCAAAGCACCATGCAGAACCTAAAGCAAGAAAGATCCGTGAGGATCTGACTGGGAAGGTGGAGATGGAAACCAACACCATTTCAGGAAAGGAGGAAGAAGACGGTCCGAACCCCCATAAAACAGTAATGTATTGGAGTAGCCTGGGAGGGGGATCAATAACACATTGAAGTCCTTGACCAAAATTTTCAGTGTGCTCACTAAAGATGAAGGTTTTAACTCTGATCAGTAACTGCAACATGCAGATATATCGCTTAGATGATCCTGATCTTGTTCGCCACATCCAATGCATTGTAGTCTGGCGTCAATCTCACATATGCCTTCTTCGTCCCATTGGGTCTGCCAGATCAGAATTTGAAGAGAGGAGTTAGCAACATAACTTCAATTTATTTCCTCCTACCGAGGAGAGTGCTTGAGTTTGCGAATCAAGTAATGCCAACGTCAAGTGTTTGGCTTACCTGATCAAGGTGTTCACTTTCTTGGCCTGGATGTCGTACATCTTCTTGACAGCATCCTTGATCTTCTTCTTGTCGGCACGGATGTCCATGATGAAGACAAGGGTGTTGTTGTCCTCAATCTTCTTCATGGCGGACTCGGTGGTAAGGGGGTACTTGAGGATCTGGTACTGGTCCAACTTGTTCCTCGGAGGAGCACTGATGCGTGGGTACTTTGGGCTCCTTTCCTTCTTCAATGTCTTAGGGCGATGGAATGTGACCGATGCCCTGATCTTCTTGGCTTTCTTCTTGAAGGTGCCAGACTTCATGGCCTTCGCAGCCTTCAAGGCCTGTGCCTTCGGGTCACTCTTCTTCGCAGGATCTGGTGCAGAAACACGAGAGCAAACAGGACAAATTTAAAAGGAGATGCAAAAGCACGAAAAGATACACTATAAAGAGAGTACAACAAAGGGAGTGGAAGCTTGCTAGCTCCATTACATATTATTCAATTAGTGTTTAACTTCAAAATTTGTGATTTCTTCCCAAAACCATGGCTCGAACATTGAATCACATAAGCCTATGAAAACAGCTAAAGTACCATGCTCCATGCAACCGATGCATAGAAGGGGTTCCAAACATTCAATTTTCCAGCTGATACTTTTCGACAATCAAAACCGCCCCCAAAATGCTCAGACCCTGACTCGGCTTGCCTAGTTCTACAATACAGTATATATCATAAACCAAGTGCATCCAACAGTTTCTCAGTTTGATTTCGAATCATCAACAAGAATTATTAAGGCAATTCATCAAAACCTCTGAATCCTTACAAATGATGCAGAGAGCTCAATGTATCAGCAGAATCACAATTTTCTAGTCAAGCATGCACATTTATATATTCATGACAAACTCATACGATTGGAATGTGAATGTTTCCACGAGCACAATACAACAATGACAAGAGTTGATGAGTATACACTTATCCAAAGAAAAAGGACAAAAAATGAAAGGTTTTACCTTTTAGCAGGAGCCATTGGTAGACCAACAAGTGCTGAAAAACCTGATAAACAGACAAAAAACGTAACCGATCAAAAACATAAGCATCAAACTGTATCCTGTCACAGGTGGAAATTGAGTCTTAAGAAACGCCATCTTCACTGAAGTGGAACAGTCTCCATAGCTACAGGCATTCAATGCAAGTATCCCTTACCTTAGATTCTCTTAAACGGAGCAAAATGAAATGGCGAGTTCGAGCTGAAGCGTACCAGAGAGAACCGGAGATAGAGCTGAAGACAAACCCCGAGAGCGAGCGACCGGCTCTGGGGCGGGGGGGTTGGCGCGGGGGCGGCGGGGTGTTGCTAGGGTTAGGACCCTTAATGTGATGGCAACGGAAACGATGCTGGTGGGCAATTACACTGGCCAACGTTGGAGGCCCACTTTGCCTTGTCTTTCGCCCTGTAACAGCTGAGCTGAGGTCGAGCCAGGAAGATTGGGCCGCAATAGTGATCGGTCCATTGACATTATATTTTTGGGGAACCTCCGTGGAAGCCTCAAGAATCTCACGTCATTTTTGGTTGGTCAGATTAGGAAGCCGTTGCTGAGTTCTTAGCAATTGTCAACGATGTTGTTCAGTTTGGCCGGTTTCTTTTTGGTGGTCCTGGTGAAGGGATTGACCTACTGTCGATTGAATACTGAAGTACCACAGCTCAAAAATCGACAAACTAACCGACCGAGAGAGAAGAACCACCACAAAACATGCTGCGTTATAAACAGAAAGCATATGCAACCCATGGATTACAGACCAAGCAATCAAGGCTCAAGACCCCCAAGAAATATTCCTTACTCATTAGTTTAAGGCAGTCCCCCCAAGAAATATTCAACCAAGTTCCAGATCGAGACTGACAAGTACACAACAATAAAAGCTCATTTGTCCCATATATAATTATCTTGCATATAGTATTTAATTGTCGACTAGAACAACCGTTTCGTTATCTCTCAACAAGCTTTGTAATCTCTTTTTATCGCACCCTTTCCGGCCATACCGTTAAGGAATACGTCCGTTAAAACTGCCTTGGTCTGCAGGGAAGCTTTCAACAATTTCATGGCCTGCATGTAACAAGTTGAAAAAATTGGGTAATAATTATGGAAAAGTTCTGAATCTTGACATGCAGAGACGATTTGCGTCAAACAAAAATGTGAAGCTTACGTTCACTGCAAATCAGACTTTACCGTGTATATGCAGACTTCCATGTGGATAAAAAGCTGTTTAGTAATTTCAGTACACCGTTAGTGGAAGGAACTGTAAACACTACTTACCTCATCCCTTCCGAAATCAACCTCCTTGTTCTCAAAATTACTGACTTGATCTCTGGGTCCCATAAGAGATAGTGCGAACGCGGTGGACAATGGCTTCACGACAAGGTCATCCAAAACCATAAACACAACCTGCGGTTTGACATAACCGTTTCCGTCCCCACCCATGACCGTCGTCACCAAATCGGCCGAGTCTCCCGATAAGTCTAGCTGCGTAAGTGAATAAACAGTTTTTTTGCAGACACAGCAAATACCGGAATTGTTTAGAGCCTTGTCAGTGAAGACTTGAACCCAACTCCTGCACCCCTGACATTGCTTGAATTCCCTGATACTGGAGAGAGAGGCCTCCGGCAACAGCTGAAGAGTTGCCGTGCCGTAGAAGGGAGCCCTGGAATTCAGGAGACGTTCCTTAACAGTAGGCCAGACGTAGCTATCATCCAAGACCTCGACGCCCTCGTAGAGGCCCCCCAAGCAACCTGGAGCCGTCACTCCACTGTCACCGCTTTCGGAGAGTATTCTTGTCACCGTACCGAGCGGAAGGGACAGAATGTGGAAGATGAAGTCCACGAAGTCCTTATCGGCTTCAGCGAACAGGACCCGGTTCGCTCTCTTGTCGATCACCAGCTTCAGCTTCAGACTCGCCATTTTCTCTGCGCTGTCGCGAGGAGCACTGGTGCTTGCAATGGTGAAAATGATGATAGATCAGTGCATCGAAACTGAACAAGTATATATAGTTGTAGGGGTAAAACGTACTCCTAGCATTTACGCAGCCGTAAGAAGAGAACTTGGCTGGCCAGATCCAATCAACTAAATTCAGTAGGAGACTTATTGGAAAGTGAAACTGTGTACTTAATTTCCCTCTGGAATCTGGATAGAACTGAACTTCGATCACCTTGTGTGACGCCCGTATCTATATGTATTTAGCTCTAGAAAATTAATGGTGTTTTGGGTGTGAGTACATGCGGTAAATCATCCAAAGGGAGACGGTTCAGGTGGTGAATTTCGTACCTCCGGTGGTGGCACAGAATTAAATTTAAGAGTATGCTTGTGAAGTTAACCGAAATTTTTAAACCACAAAATAAAAAAATTATTCAAAATAGATTGTTTGATTGAAGTATTCCGAGGCTTTTTATCTTTTAAGTAAGGATATAGGTTCGACTTGTTATACATTCAGCAAAAATTTTACACTAACTTTAGTGGATGGTCTCCTGGGAGAGATCATTAATAGGGTAAGAGTACCTGTCGACCAGCAGCTTCAACGTCACCTTCTTTCCTGCCTCTGCCGTATCTCTTTTGTCAAAGGAATTGTAGTGCAAGTCTGGTCTAATTGTGAATCCTCTACGATCCGCATTTATAGTCATGAGAATGCCTTTTTATGTTGGAAAAGCAATCTTGCAATTAAAAGGAAAACAACAGTATTCACTTCATGGAGAAGTTATTTTTTCTTTACCCATAAGAACGCAACTTTAACTTTGTGTAGAAAAAAGTCAGGCTTTTCTTGAATGAATGAATTGATGAATAACCAAGAGGGGTTGGGCCGAGTGGTAAGCAGCTCGGTGCCGCTTAAGGAGGTCTCAGGTTCGAGACCTCACGTACGCAGACACCCCTCTTGGGAGCCTCACCCGCCATTGCCAGGCGTGCGACCCGGGGCGACCAACGGATTAGTCAAGTATGGTTGGCTGAAAGATGCCATCTCACCGCTGGTGGGGCCTGCTTGGATACCGTGGCTGGCGACCAAAAAAAAAAAATTGATGAATCATGTACCTTAAAGAGGATCTGCAGCTTTCCTAGCCATAGTGGATGGGCAATCATTGCTGGTGCTGCTGATTGCTTGCTGGGGCCACAGAGATTACCTGCTGAGACTCGAAAAAGCCGAGTGCCCGGGCCTGCAGGGCCCTTCTGATTTCACTGTTTTGTCAGCATATGGGATTACCTGTCATGGTTTAATTGCATTCTTCTTGCATTGCCGCGAAATATGCAGTACTATCAAATTTATATCCCTACGACAGAATTCTGGGTTTGACAATAGGAGAAGGAATTAGAACATTCATTACACCAACTCCCCCCGAACCAGAGAGATTGAACCGCAAAAGTAATGGGTCCATTAACATTAAGTTCTGTTCGGGCTGATTACTGTGACATGATTCCTCCTTTGTTTGTTTTGTGGGCACATGGGTCTATTTCAAACATTAACAGGATATTTTCGGTTGACATCAGTGGCCGCTTCGATGAGCATCCAATGCTTCAACTGTAGTATGAATATATAATAAAAATCTCTATGGACACAATTATAGGATGAATATTATAAATAAAATATTTTTTCAATTTCTTCCTGTATGCACGAAATCGTGTTAGAAAGACCTTATTGGAAAAGATTGAAGAAGAATGAAATAAATAATATAGAAATAATCGCTCGAAAGTAAAAAGTTACTGATCGTCGAAAGCTGTTAGTTGCTATTTGCACCTCTAGCACAGGCACAGGAGCCACGAAGAAGTCGACTGTTATAGCTAAAGAGATTGTTCATCATAAAACCACTTTTAATTTATAAACCCTTTTAAGTTACCACCCATTTTCAATATGGGATTGAATTCCCACCATCCACCATCGGCTCTTGTGGGTTTCTTAATGAACTTTTCTAAACCCAACCCACATTATATAAATTAAGCTCATTGACTTAAGTCCAATTCAAAATTTTTCAATTTATGAGAAAAATTTCTCATTCACTCAATAATATTTTCCAACATGAACATAGATTACTTTTTCTTCAAATAAAATGAATTGGCTTGTCTCGTTTTATCTTCGTTTATTACATGCTGGTGAGAATAATGAACAAAGATCAAGTAAAAATTAACGAACAACTGCAATACTTCGACTAGAGAATCATCTAAGAAGACTTAGTTACTGTACATGCTCGCGATCACTAAAAATCCCGAGAACATAGAATTGTCATCAACAAAGTAACTGCTTCAGAAAGAACCCCAATCAGATGATTGCTGTCAAAGCTTTTCTTTGCTTAACATTGACATAATCTCACATACTTAGATCATATATGATCGATGGATTACAGATCAAGAAACCAAAATTGCCCAGCAATATCCCTGAAAATTAAGCCAAAAACACAGATAAATCCACTGATCCCGCATATAAGTATTGCAAATGCACATCCACAATTAACAACTAGAACAACCTAGCACTGTTATCTCTCAGTGTCGGAGCTTCCTGTCAGACAAGCCATTATTTAAGGAAGACATCAGTTAAAACTGTCTTGGAGTGCATGGAAGCCTTCAACAGTTTCAGCGCCTGCACATAATAGGGTGAGAAAAATGAGTAATATTGAAGATTCATTGAATCTTATTGCTTAAGTTCCCATAAGATTGCTTAAGAGCATCGAACTAATTACTTTTACACAGATAATAAAGCAAAATTTTAAGAACATACAACTTTACCTCATCCCTGCTGAACTCAACCTCCCTTCTCTCAAAATTACTGACTAGATCTTTGGGTCCAATAAGAGAGAGTGCAGACACGGCAGACAGGGGCTCGACAACAGGGTCGTCCATTACCATAAACACAGCCAGGGGTTTAACATAACCATCTTCATCACTGCCCTTTACCACAGCCAGGTCGGGTTGGTACTCATGTAAGTGTAGCTGATTGGTGTTCTCTCCTCGATTTTCTGTGCAGCTTTTGTGGAGACTCTTTGGAAACTTGTGACCATCTTTTCTTCGACTGCCTTGTAATCAAAGGCATTTGGGCTGCAATTCTCCTTAAGTTACAAATTTCTAGAGTGGTCGGAAATTGGGAGTTTGAACTACAACGGATATCTTCTATCAAAGGCAGAAAGTTTATTCATTCCGTAGCAGTTAAGTTAGCATATATAAGTGTTATTTATGTTATGTGGAAGGAGAGAAACAATAGAATATTGCAGGCAACATCTAGACCCCTCACATTCTGCAAGCTTCAATTATAAATCTCATATTGGGTAGAATCAGTTCACATCCTAGATAGAGAGTCAAATTAAGAAATGCTCCAATGTTACTTGCTTCATTAGGGAGTCACTTTATATAGTCTTTTTGTGCAGGACTTTTGCACATGAACTCTCATGATTAATCAATGAAGCATACTACTTACAAAAAAAAAAAAAAAAAGATCAGAAGGCCTTTGCTTTTCATTGTCGGACAAACAAATCGCAGTCCTGCTGTTGGAACATCGCCAAAAACCGCTGATACCGGGGAGGGAAGCCTCCGGTAACAACCTAAGAGCTGACGCACAAAAGAAGGGAACATTATATTTCAAGAAACGTTCCTTAACGATCGGACCGATGCAGATACTATCCAGGACCTTGAGGCCCTCACAGAGGCTCCCCAAGCAACCTGGCATGGCTGTTCCGCTCCCATCGGCAGAGGACAGTAATCTTGTCACCGAACCGAGCGGAAGGCACAGAATGTGGATGATGAAGTCCACGAAGTCCTTGCCGGCTTCGGCGAACAAGACCTGGTTCACTCTCTTGCCAGTCACAAGCTTCAGATTCAACGTCACCTTCTGTCCAGCCGCTGCCATATTTCTCCTGTCGTACGGATTATAATGCTGGAACTTTAAACTGTGAAGCCTCTGTGCTCCGTATTTATATAGCAATGAGAATGAGCACCTGCTAACGAATACCTTATTACTAATCCTCTTTTCTTTTTCTTTTTTTTTTAAATGTCAGGAGACATTAATATATAACCGTGGGAATCAACTTAACTTTGAAATCCGTGAGTCATCCGGAGGCAGATTAATCTATGCGTTCCAGCAGGAACCATATTTACGAGTAATTGGGAAATGTTGAGGGAATCAGGTGACTGCTGCAGACACAGTAAGAGGATCAATTAACGAGCATGGTGTATTGATTTTTAAGATCGTTCCCATAATCAGCGGGACTCTATCTGGATCCTCCTCCTGGGCCATAGTTGATAGGCCATCCTCACAGGTGCTGACGCCACACAGTAACCGGTTGCTGGGCTGTGAAGGGTGTGTTGGAAAAATGACATTGAATTGAATGAGAAATTGTTCTCATGAATTGAAAAAAATATTTGTTTGAGTCTAAATCCAATTGAATGAGAAATTGAATTGAGTTTAAGGCAATGGACTTAATATTTGTAATATGTGTTGGATTACGAAAAGTTGAAGTCCACAAGGGCTCAGAGGGTCCATAGTGGGAATAATAAAAACTCAATCTCACATCGATAAGAGATGATAATTTAAAAGAGTTTATACGCTAAAAGTGATTTTATGATGAGTAAACCATTTCAACTGTAATAAAAGACTTCCTCGCAGCTTCTGCGCTTGTGCCGGATGTGCAGACGCTACATTTTACCATTTCTTTTAAATTTTTTTCTCCTTTAATAAACTAATCTAGAATTCCTGACTCTTCGAATTCCGAGTAGTTTAAGACAATTAACAAAGAATTAAAGGGTGTATTAAGGCATGACATTAAGAGTCGACCTTAATAAAGGCAATGAATGCTTGGTTTGATCAAATTGATGGCCTCTTCATTGCAATTAAGGGCTCTTAGTGTCCGGCTCAGTGCCTTTATGGCCGGTTTGGGCAATCAATTGTCTTGTTCTTTGCTATTAAGTCAGCAGCTCCCCTCCTACACTATAAATAGGACCCTGGTCCTTAGGATCAGACACCACACACAAGCTGTCAGACTCTCACTTCTCCCTCTCTGCATTGGCATCATTTCCCAGAGATTTCCTACTTCAGTTCAGTTCGCCTCTAGTTTCGAGTTTCGTGTAGCCTCAAGCTCAGCTGTCGTTGTATCTTGGGAAACTGCAGTCTATACTTCTTCAGCACGACCAGAGGGGACAAATCAGTTTTAAGGATATTGTGACTGCTACAGGTCTCAACGATAAGTAAAAATTTTCTTTTATTAGATTATTTTGTACTTCAGAATTTTAGTCGATTCTGGTAAGGTCTTTCTAGTATGCTTTTGTGCCCATAGAAAGAAATTGAAAAAATCATTTTAATTATAATATATATTTTTTTTTACTGTGACAATCGAGATTGTCATTAATTATATATATTTCGGATTACAGGGTCTAGATCGAGTTGCAAGTTCTAATATCGCTAGTTGATGTTCACTTGCTGTTTAATTGCATTCTAGTATGTGCTTCCTTAGTAGTGCTGAATCACATAGTAAGAATGAATTCATAACCTCGTGACAGAATTCTAGGTCTGAACGGACGGTACTAGCCTATGATGTTCTTTAGCGATAATTATTTTTGATGTTCTGTCAAAAGATTTGCTTCTATGCTCACAACCAACATGTAAAGATCTTCAGTGTCTAATAGAAATGTAGCTGAACAAAGTATTCGTGGGGATAACACATAAAACAATAGGCTGATCGACGCCGAAGTCCAGTGTGAAGAAGAAGTCAATAATACATGCGTTTACCAACCGTTAGGTCATCCGATACTACAAATGAACTCATATGACACCTCACTGCTGTTTAAATTGATGTCTGTCCCAGTATTGCATCCTTCATACCTTAGCATTTTATCACGATTTTGGAGATCCCTTTTTTGCAGTAAGTCAAATTTGCTAACCCTCCTGTTCTAATCTGATGAACGTAAAAAATCTCAATTCCTTAAGCTAGATAACTTTTTGGAAGAAGATTAAGGTGATCTTGGATGATCATGATGGCCCGCTAATGCAAGTTATTGCAAGGTCACTGCAGCATGGACATGGGAAACTGTAATTGCTGCTGCATAATTCAGCAGAGCTGCAAGTAGGTTCAATCTTTCATAGCTATCTGACCACTTGTGTCACCTAACTTTGTAAAGGGAACAGGGGGTCTCTGAATCCTACTAATGAGAGTCAAATCCATGATATCTTGATTCTGGTATTAGCTTCTAACATCGTACCATGCCCTTGCCAACAAACTTCTCTAGCAAAATGAAACCATACATATAGTAACCCCATCAAACAACTTTCCGACGTTCTTGCACGCAGAAACACGACAAAAGCTGGCGCCGACCAAATGATCGATCAATGGTGAGCTCTCTTCTTCTTTCCAGCAACAAAGACATCGGTCTGAACAGTTTTTGATTGCAGAGAAGCTTTCAACAGAGCCACGCCCTACAGTGAAGACCGTTGAATTTAGAAGCAATGCATCCGAATATCTACTCGTTCACACACAACCCATCCAGCATGGACAAAAGCTGGAAATTCAGAAGCAATTTAATTCATACCTCATTCATGCCAAATTCAATGACCTTCTCATCGAGGCTGTTGAGATCAGTAACATTAAACTTGTTGATCAGAGTGATGCTACATATAGTGGACATGGGCTTGACCAAAAGATCGTCCATCACCATGTAAGTCACCACCCCTTTTACATACCCTCCGCTATCATCGCCTCCTTCTTTGTCTGCATCAGCCGGCTTATACTGAGGTGCCTCCACTAGTGTCACCGCGTGGTCCATTTTGATGCTGCAAGTAGGGCAACTACCAGAAGGGCTAACCGCCACATAACGTCGACAAGTGTTTTGATTTCCCGGACATCTGCAGAAGAAAGTAACTTTGCATCGTTTGAAAATCGAATCTCACATTGAACAGTAAATAAAATGAATGCTATATATAAAAAGAACTGTTACCACCACCTGTGTAAGTTTAGGCTTGTAGTCGGATACCTCTTGCAGTCATGTCTTTTTTTTACTTTCCATCCATATACGTGTACCCAGTAAAGTGCATTCATGGCTGCAAAATCATTCAGAATACAGTTCAAAATAATATGTCACCTATAATAGGCCTTCTTCGAGTCTTCAGTTGAGGTGAACTCCAGTGGCAGCAGGAGTGGAACATTGGCTGATGCCGTACTCCCGAAGTAGGCGGGCGTCTTGGGCTTCAACAGACTGTCCTTGAAATTGCAGTTACCTGATGAAGGTTGGATGCAGTATGCGTCGTTGAGGTTCTCAATGCTGTCATATAAGTTCCCCAACGAGCCCACCATGCCCGACTTCCTCAGCAGCCTTGTAACTGTTCCGACTGGCACGGCCAAGACGTGGAAGAAGAAGTCCACAAAATCCTTCCCAGCCTCTGCGAACAGCACAACATCGTTCTTCCTGTCGACCAGCAGCTTCAACGTCACCTTCTTTCCTGTCTCTGCCATATCTCTTCTGTCAAAGGAATTGGATTGCAAGTAGTTTGAATTGCGAAGCCACTGTTGTCTGTATTTATAGCCATGAGCATGCTTTTCAAAACACTCGCTAAAGAACCTTCTTTTTAATCAAAGTTGTCTTTTTAGTTGCCGGCGACATTAATGACTTTGTCGGAAGTAATCTCTGCGTCGCAGGACGAGTGATTAGGTAAATATTCGAGGAAGAAGCAATGCTGCGGACACAGTTCCAGAGGATCAACTAACGAGCAAGCGTTTTTTCTTGAACGAATAAATATTTGTATTTCTATGAGTAAATAATACTTTTAGTTATTAACTTTTCATATTTTTATCATTTTTATTTTAAATCTTTATTTTTTTCTCATTCACGTTCACAATCTTTTGAGTTTTTATCACTTTGGTCCTATTGTTATTTTTTTATCCAAAAATATATATTCCATCTAAAAAATATTTCATCAAAAAATTATTTTCCAATAAAAAATATTTTTTTAAAAAATAAAGAACAAAGGAAAAAAATGAAAATGAAAAGTAAATGTGGGGTTTTATTGATGTCTATATTTCCTTTAAAATTAAAATATATTCATAATTTAAAATTGATGGATGATTATTATTATTATAAAATCATGACTTATTTTGAGAAAAATGAGTTCTAATTTAGAAGGGCACATTTTAGTAATCAATATTTTTTTAATCAGGGACGAAATATAGTTATTTGAAAAATATTTTTATTGAAAAATGATTTTTCGATGTAATATTACTTTTCTCAATGGAATATGATTTTTGAGAAGGAAAAAGTAACAGTACGATTAAAGTTGTAAAAACTTAAGATATTTAATATGAAAATGAAAAAATAAAAATATTAAGAATTAAAAGTATTTTTTTCCCTGTTCCTATAGACTCTTCATTTTTCCTGGCCGTCACATTGAGCATGCGAATTGATTTTATAATCTTTTCTGCGGTCATCCGGACTCCCATCTGGATCATCTTCTTAGGTCATAGTTGATAGGTCATTCTTACAGGTGCGGCTAATCAGTTGCTGGGCTGTGAAGCGTGGAGAGAGGACTCGGCTGAAACGCGAAAATCCAAATCCGAGAGCCCGAGACTGTGGGGCGTTCTGACGTTGCTAATGGACGATCCCTCTCTCTTTGGTTGCATTCTTTCTGTCATGTTCTTCCTGGCACTGCTGAATCACACGGCAAGATCAAATTCCTGACCTCATGTGTAATTATGGGTCTCAACGAATGGTAATGGCTTATGATGCTTTAAACTCGTGTAAGGCCTTCCTAGGAAACTCCAACAGTCTTCTGTTTAGATTGAAGTCAGCCCCGATATCTCTTCTAAGAAAGTAGTGGTTTGTCTGTGTAGCTTTGTTATTATACAAGGATGAGGAACAAAAATCTACTATATGATTTATGAACATCAAACTTGGCATCAGAGTTTTGAATTGAACATTAATCTAGGACAGCACCAAAATATGCGAAATAACAGCCCAGGAAAGAAGAATCTATCTGATAGAGATGCAAATTCCTAAAAAATTGATAGCAAGGTTATAAATTATCCGTTCTCCTAAACAAGCAAAATATTTCTGGTGTCACCGCACTCAGCCACAAAGTAAGATCAGTCTTCAGCCATGTACATGTTGGAGGGAGATCAATCTTCAGCCAATAACTAGCTATTGATACCGTGAGATATGTTTTCTTTACTCGTGACAGATCATCTGACAAAGAGAATAGTGGAAATGGAAGAAGATTGTTTGAAATGATCTAAGTTTAAGCCGGGTCGCAAGAATTTCTTGATTTCAACTATCACTCCCAGTACTAACCATCATCCTCCTGCTCTTAATTATGTTGTTTTAATCTATTATAGTACTTGCACAAACTCTTGGGAAAATATATACTGTAATGGAGTAGAAAAGATTGATGCAGCCTTGGATATCATGCAGAGCCAACAGACTTGGGAGGCTGTTTGTAAACAAACATCTCTAACTAAGCAAAATCACACATATACCTAACCCCATCAAACATTTTAATCAAAGCAGGGATCCCTAGACCAATTGATCAATCGCCGATGAACTCTCTCCTTCCGAGAAAAGTGTTAGGATTAGGAGAAGAAACAGAGAGACAGAGGAAGATGAAGTCAGAGCAGAATTAGTTCTCCGCACAGCCAGAAGAGAGTGGAATGCTCAGCTTACTGAGAGCTGAGTCTCTTCTTGTATTTATATTTTATACTGTAGAAATATCCATGTACAGAGAGTGAACTCAGTGAGAAAATAAAAGTCCAGCTCAGCTATTAGTTACTTAATTCTCTCACGCCTCTTCTCACCTTCTCTATTTTCAATGTAACAAAAATAACAGAAGGCAACCTCATTAATTTTCATCCGAACAGCTCAGTACATTGTGAGAAAAAGAAGACATCGGTCAGGACAGTCTTGGATTGCAGGGAAGCCTTCAACAGATCCACGCCCTGTAGTGAACAGCCAGCCATTGGTTTAAAAGAAAAACATTCAAATATCGACTCAGTCTACGCACAATCAAGCTGGTATGGACAAAAACTGGAAATTTGGAAGCAAATCTTTTTATACCTCTTTCATGCCAAGTTCAATGACCTTCTCGTTGAGGCAATTGAGGTCTGTAATGTTAAACTTATTGAGGAGAGTGATGCTACTTATAGCGGACATTGGCTTGACCACAAGATCGTCCATCACCATGTATGTCACCACCCCTTTCACGTACCCTCCACTATCATCACCTCCTACGTTTTCCGCAGCAGCAGGCCGATGCTGAGGCGCCTCCACTAGATTCAGTCTCTGGTTCATTGCGGCCCTGCAAACAGGGCAGGTAGCAGAAGGGCTCACCGCCACATGATCACGACAATTTGCATAAAAACCTGATGGACATCTGCAGAAGACAGGAACCTTGTATGATATGGGCACAAATATATTGTTTCCTAAGTCTTTGTTTACTCTCTATCCATATGCATACATATTCAGTATAGTATACTATTGGCTGAAAAACTATTCAGAATACAGTTCCACTACCTATAATAGGTCTTCTGGGAGTCACCAGATGAGGCTAGCTCGGGTGGCAGCAGGAGCGGAACATCGGTCGACGCTGCACTCCCAATGTAGGTGGGCGTCTTGGGCTTTAACAGACTGCCCTTGATATCACAATCATCTGCAGAAGGCTTGATGTAGTAGGTGTCATTGAGGTTCTCGATGCTGTCATATAAGTTCCCCAGGGAACCCACCATCCCTGACTTCCTTGTCAACCTTATAACCGTTCCGACAGGCAGGGCGAGGATGTGGAAGAGGAAGTCCACGAAGTCCTTCCCTGCCTCTGCAAACAGCACAACATGGTTCTTCTTGTCCACCAGCAGCTTCAACGTCACCTTCTTTTCTGCCTCTTCCATATCTCTTTTGTCAAAGCAAATTGTAATGCAAGCTGTTTGAATTGTGTGGCCACTATGATCTGCATTTATAGTCATGAGAATGCCTTTGTTTCTGTTGGAAAAGCAAATTTGCAATTAAAAGAAAAAAAAATGTGTACTCCATGGAGAATTTATTTTTTCTTCACCCATAAGAACGCAACTTTAACTTCGTGGAAAAAAATTCAAGCTTTTTTTTTTGTAAGTTTAAAATTTCATTAATCAAAGCAAAGGTACATTAGTAGGCTGTACATGAAATTATAGCTTCAAAAATCTAAGTTTAGGGGTTTGATCTAACTTTATCTCCATCTTCGGTAAGGAAGCTATTCTTAACTTGATAAAGTGGACAGGAGAACTGTACCTTGAATACCGGATATGGGCATATGCCTCTGTTGGAACATTGTTGATTCCTTTCCCTCCAAATCGTGTAGATGAAGCAAGTAAAAGCAAGCTTATAGACTGTACAATGCAAGGATTTTCCTTTCTTTTGGCGTGTCATCCAGTTTAGCTCAGTATTCTAGTCTTGAACATTGCAAATTATCATCAGTCTAGCTAAGATGGCAGACCAAGCCTAGTGAGTGGCTGGGCAGGAGAAAATTAAGTGATCTCTAGACTTTGCTCTTGACCTACAAAATTCAAACAGAATGTAAGGAAGTTGCTACCAATGGGAGATGATTTCTTTTGTGGGAAGTCTATCAAGAATAGCTAGCCAACATATGAAGGATACTCGGCGTATGTGACCTTGAAACCATATTGTCATGAACCATGGAGCTTTGGCCTTTCTTGGACAAATATCGTCCCAAATATCCAATATTTTGAAATTGGATATGAAATTCCAACAAAAACTGTCTTGAGGGGAATAAGACACTGCATTTTGGATGCTAAGGAGAAAGTTCAATCTTTTCTTGAATGAATGAATGAATTGATGCATCATGTAACTTAAAGAGGATCTTCAGCTTTCCTGGCCATAGTGGATGAGCCATCCTCGCTGGTGCTTCTGATTACTTGCTGGGGCTGCACAGACTACCTGGCTGAGACTTGAAGAGGGCGAGTGCCCGTGGCCGCAGGGCCTTCTGATTCCACTCTTTTGTCACCAGATAGATTAACTGTCATGGTTTAATTGCATTCTTGTATATGGTTTTCTTGCATCGCCGTGAATTATGCAGTCCTATCAAATTTATATCCCCACGGTATGACATTACACAAACAGCGGATTGATTCGTCAGATGATACTTTTGAGTCAATAAAAGTTACATGTGCCTTATTTCTAAATCATGGTCAATAATTGTAAACAAGAAAAAACTAAGAATAAATAAATTTTAAAAAAACAATTTGGCTACTGGGATTTGAACCCAGGTCTCAACGGCCACGATGTGGAATTCTAACCATTAAAATACATTCACTTGTTGATTAGGATGCACAATTCTTCTAAATATAGAGGGAAAAAATCGACTAGACTGAACTTTGGCCCCTCTTTCGCAGTAGTATTCGCTTCGGGCCAATTGTGATCACTCACGGCACTTGCCCCTACAAAACGAGATTAAGATATGGTTCAGTTTCTAATAATAAAAAATGGTTTAATTGCCAATTCGAAATGGGTTGCTTTCGATCATTTCAATCGTGCTTCTCTGAGCAATTGAATTTGATGCAATCACCACTCCCTTTTTTTTTTTTTACCGGTGGGTGTTCCTTCGGGCTAGTAGAAATTTTCTCTGGTTTCTCCTTGCCGGGTTCTCACTAGGGATGGTTCGAGTCATGTGGTTCATTCATGTTGTTTCTTTCTTTTGTCAATATTAATTCACAGAGTCGCTCTTTCATTATTATTAGCTACTGTGGTCTTCCTAATCTTTCCCGAATTTTGCAGAAGGCAAGAATTGGAGGCCCTGAGATGCTTCAACTTTGGGTGTTCCATGCACATTTTCCTTTAGTCGTGTGAGATTGAACGATTTGTTCTCAGTCGAATATTATGAGTAAGTACAATGCTTTCAGAGTGCTCGTTGTCGTAAGCGATTGGTTGTGTGTGGTTTGCCTCCACCTGTTACCTGGCTGCTGTTCCCACTGTTCTGGATAACAATGCTGATTTGTGCCCCCATTGAAACCAGTGATGTACGGGAAATTGTTATCCCATTCAAGTCAGCTCCATTTAGATGGCCTTTCTAATGCATATTCAGTCGTACTGGGACTATGTTCAAAATTGTCGATTGAATATTGAAGTAAGACAGCTTAAAAATTGACAAACTAACGGACCGAGAAAGAAGAAGAACCCCAAAACATGATATGTTTATAAATAAAAACCATATGCAATCCATGGATTACAGATCAATAAATCAAGACTCAAGATCCCAAAGAAATATTCAACCAAATTCCAGATCGAGACAATAAGTACACGAAAATAAAGTTCATTTATCCACTATATTATTATATCTTGCATATAGTATGTAGTTGTCAACTAGAACAACCGTTTTGTTATCTCTCAATCTCTGCCCTCTGTCCCTTTCCGGCCATACCATTAAGGAAGACATCAGTTAAAACTGTCTGGGACTGCAGGGAAGCTTTCAACAATTTCATTTCATGGCTTGCATGTAACAAGCTGAGAAAATTGACTAATAATTATGGAAAATTTCTGAATCTCAACATGCAGAGACGATTTGCGAGGCACTAACATGTGAAACTTACCTTCACTGCAAATCAGACTTTTCCTTGTATATGCAGCATTCCACGTGGATAAAAAGCTATTTAGTAATTACAGTACACTTTTTTTTTTGTGCTGGATAAACGATGTATATTAATATTGTAGAAGAGAGAGAGGCATTAAACAGTGCTGCTGGCGAAGGGTTTCAAAGGCCAAAAACCTAATTCCTCGCCCTTAAAAATACAGAGACCATCTATCGGAGACCTCTGTTCAAACCTAGATAGTTTGTCAGCTAGGAAGTTTTGCTCCCTACGATTTCATACACAATTCCAGCTCTCAAAAAATTGTAGAGAACTTCTGATCAGTTAGATGGCTTCATTGATTGGGGAGGCTTCTTGGTTATCTCCATGCACAGCTTCAATTAGGGTGAGAGAATCAGAATAGAATTTGACCTTCTCCATTGCTTCCCGATGGCTATTTTGATCGAGGTGAGAAGGGCCTCGGCTTCTGCATGCAAAGGACTAGTGGTTTGTCTTTTCTCCATCCAGGCACAAAGGGCTTCGCTTCTGTGGTCCAAGGCAACTCCAGCAAGGCCTGATTCTTTGTTCGACCATGAGGCATTTGAGCATATTTGTATCGTTCCAGGGGGGCAGCTGGAGGTATGATCTTCGTGTGTACTTCCCTGAGACAGCATAGTCATTCCTAGCTGCTCATTGCCTCTGTTGTCCTCTTGATATAGTCTATTAATTTTTGCCACAAGATTCGACAAGTTAGGCTTGTGATTATTATATATAGCTTTATTTCAAAGATCCCACAGGTAAAATAACATAATAGCACCAAATAGAGCAAAATTATCGGGATTTATCTCATTCATTGTAAACTCCTTGTTCAAGAAAAAAACTGATCAAGTAATTACTGTGCACAGCTAGTGGAAGGAACTGTAAACACTACTTTACCTCAACCATGCTGAAATCAACCTCCTTCGTCTCAAAATTACTGACTTGATCTCTGGGTCCCATAAGAGATAGTGCGAACACTGTGGCAGTGGCTTGACGACAAAGTCATCCATCACCATGAACACGACCTGCGGTTTGACATAACCGTTTCCATCCCCACACATGACCGTCGTAACCAAATCAGCCGAGTCCCCAGATAAGTTTTAATGCCTACTTGAACATGAAGTATTTCCGCAGGATCAGCAACTATTGGAATTATTTGGAGTCTTGTTAGTGGACACTCGAACCGAATTCTCATACACGGAACATTGCTTGAAGACCCTGACACTGGAGAGAGAGGCCCCTGGCAACAGCCGAAGAGTTTCCATGCTGGCTGCAGAAGGGAGCCCTGGAATGCAGGAGACATTCCTTAACAGTCAGCCCCGTGTAGTTATCATCCGGGACCTTGACGGCCCTCATAGAGGCTCCCCAAGCAACCTGGAGCGATCATTCTACTGCCGCTGCCTTCAGAGAGTATTCTCGTTACCGTCCGAGTGGAAGATGAAGTCCACGAAGTCCTTATCGGCTTCAGCGAACAGGACCCGGTTCTCTCTCTTGTCTATACAAGCTTCAGCTTCATGGTCACCATATTGTTTGTAGCGAGACACCAGTGTGCATCAAAACCATGCAAAGACACATATATAATAGACTATTGCTAGCTTTTACGCAATGGTAAGAGAGAACTTTGCTGGCTTGGGGCAATCCATTGAATTAATTAGGACACTCTTCGGGAAGTGATGATTTTGGATGAGCATCATGCAATAAATCATCCATAAAGAGAGACTCTTCGGGTAGTGACTTCGTACATCCTCTGGCACAGAATCAATTGTGAGGGTGCTTGCCAAGTCAATTGATAAGCGGCCCAAGGGTCTATTTCGAAGATAGAATAAAAGGAAATCTTCTGTCTACATCACCAATTCCAGAAATCAGCTGGCCTTAATTAATCTAGTTTGAAGCCGGATTACCAATTTTCAATCATAAATTTTTTCTATTTATAAAACTCAAAACTCAAGTCTTAGTGGAGAGTGGTTATTAGACCATTGTGGTGCACAATTCTAGATGGTATTAGAATTTGTGTAATAATTCCAGAACTTTCAATATTTCTAGGTGATAGATAAAATTCATGAATCTTCTAGAAATCCTCTAGAACATTGTGGATGGTAGGAAATGTTCCTGGAAGTTACAATTCTCTAGAACATTCAAACTTTAGAACACTTTAATATGTTGGATGGTACTGTTCTAGAGAATTTCAGGAACCGCTATAAATATGTGATGTACCCATTATAAATGTAATGATCAATGAAACACAAGTTCCTTTCTCCTCCTAAAGCATCTCCTCCTAAGCATATCCTCTTCTCAACCTCTTCCCATCAATCCAACAATTCCCATTCCTTCTAAACACCCAAAAACATCATCCTACAAACTTCCATCCATCTTCAAACTATCATACAAACATCAACACAAAACATCAGTGGTGCTGAATTACCCCAACCAAACACGTTGGTTAGTTTTTCAAAGTCATCTAATATATAGAGTTTAATGAATCTTGAATAATCTAAATTTGAGTTGAATTGGTCTAGTAAGAGTGAAGTCGTTCCCAATGTCAAAAATTTTTCCCATGTACAGCAGAATCCAAACTTGGGAGTAGAAAATTATGCTTCTGGGAATTGAATGGTGCTGGAATGATAGCATCTCAGTTCACTTCTTTCTGTCTCTTGAGAAGGCATCAATCAGAACCATCCTGGACAGCAGGAAAGATTTTAACATCATTTAGGCCCATGATCTTTCTTTTCTAATCGTGATTCTGGAGATCCTTTTGTCATGCTTGTGATTGTGAATGGTTCCTTCTTGGATAGACCGAGTCAGCTATTGCGAAGAAGTGCAGCTCAGAATCAAAACAATGTACATGGAAGTGGACGTGGACAATCTAGCAGTGAGGCGACCCCTTGCTCTCAGCATGGTTTCTGCAATACTTGGCAAAAAACAGTTCCAATGATATCAAACTAAATCATGAGATGAGACATCAGCGTTGGCGATGAGGTGGTAATTGATGAATACATGCGCGTTCTCCTCTGATGATGTTCATGTTCATCCATTTAAGGATCGTTTGTTCTTATGAGAAGTGGATTTTTGAAATAGCACCTTCTCAGATACCTCACACACCCGAATTCCAATGAAGACCGAGTTGATCTTCCATTCTTAAGAAACATCAGGTGCCCCATCGGTGCACATCTAATGCTTCAACAAATCAATAATCCTCGGAAGATAGAATAACAAAACATGCATCAACAAATCTAGCTCAGTTCCAAAGAAGAACAACACAGGGAAAATACTCGGCATCCTAACACAGAAAAAAACATCCATCCAAAATATAAGTGTCACAAACTCAAATCTAATTGACACAACTAGAACTGGGCTCTGTCTTTATGCTGGTCGAGTCATTAAGGAAGACATCAGTTAAAACTGTCTTGGAGTGCATGGAAGCCTTCAACAGTTTCAGCGCCTGCACATATAGGGTGTGAAAATTGATAATATTGAAGATTCATGAATGTTATTGCTTAAGTTCCCTTATGAATTGAGGAATTGATTCGAGTTACAAGAATACACGAATTTTACACAGTTAATGAAGCAAAATTTTAAAAACACACAACTTTACCTCATCCCTGCTGAACTCAACCTCCCTGCTCTCAATATCAAGTAGATCTTTGGGTCCAATAAGAGAGAGTGCAGACACAACAGACGGGGGCTTGACAACAAGGTCGTCCATTACCATAAACATCGCCTGAGGTTTAACATAACCACCTTCATCACCACCCTTTACCACAGCCAAGTCGGGTTGTGACCCATGTAAGCATACCTCACGTAGACAATATCCTCTGCAGGAACAGCAATAATCAGAAGGCCTTTGCTTCTCATTGTCGGACAAACGAATTGCAGTCGTTTTGTTGGGACATTGCCAAAAACCCCTGATACTGGGGAGCGAAGCCTCCGGTAACAACTGAAGAGCAGACGCACAAAAGAAGGGGGCCTTATATTTCAAGAAACGTTCCTTAACGATGGGATCGATGCAGGAATCATCCAGGACCTTGAGGCCCTCATAGAGGCTCCCCAAGCAACCTGGCATGGCTGTTCCGCTCCCATCAGCAGAGGACAGTATTCTCGTTATTGAACTGAGGGGGAGGCAAAGAATGTGGAAGATGAAGTCCACGAAGTCCTTATCAGCTTCAGCGAACAGGACCCGGTTCTCTCTCTTGTCAATCACGAGCTTCAGCTTCAGACTCGCCATTTTCTCTGTGCTGTCGCGAGGAGCACTGGTGCTTGCAGTGGCGACAATGGTGATAGATCAGTACATCGAAACTGAACACGTATATATAGTTGTATTGGCACAACGTACTCCTAGCATTTACGCAGCCGTAAGAAGAGAACTTGACTGACCAGATCCAATCAACTAAATTAAGTAGGAGACTCTTTGGGAAGTGAATCTGTATACTTTATTTCCCTCTGGAGTCTGGATGGAACTGAACTTCGATCACCTTGCGTGACGCCCATCTCTATATATATGTAGCTCTAGAAAATTAATGGTGTTTTGGGTGTCGGTTCAGGCAGCAAATCATCCAAAGGGAGACGGTTCAGTTAGTGAATTTTGTGCCTCCAGTGGTGGCACATAATTAAACTAAAGAGGATGCTTGTGAAGTTAATCAAAAATTTTAAACCACAAAAAAAAATCAAAATTGATTGATTGATTGAAATATTCCGATACTTTTTATCTTTTACGTAAGAACATAGATTTGACCTATTATAGCTTCAGTTTTACACTGATTTTAGTGGATGGTCTCCCGTTGTCAGATCATTAATAGGGTAAGAGTACCTGTCGACCAGGAGCTTCAACGCCACCTTCTTTCCTGCCTCTGCCGTGTCTCTTTTGTCAGAGGAATTGTAGTGCAAGTCTGGTTGAATTGTGAATCCACTATGATCTGCATTTATAGTCATGAGAATGCCTTTTTATGTTGGAAAAGCAATCTTGCAATTAAAAGGAAAACAAAAGTATATACTTCATGGAGAAGTTATTTTTTCTTCACCCCTAAGAACGCAACTTTAACTTTGTGGAGAAAAAATTCAAGCTTTTCTTGAATGAATGAACGGATTGATGTATCAAGTACCTTAAAGAGGATCTTCAGCTTTCCTGGCCACAGTGGATGGGCCATCATTGCTGGTGCTGCTGATTACTTGCTGGGGCCGCAGAGACTACCCGGCTGAGACTTGAAAAGGGCGAGTGCCCGGGGCTGCAGGGCCCTTCTGATTTCACTGTTTTGTTACCAAATGGGATTGATTAGCAGGCATGGTTTGATTGCATTCTTGTGTATGGTTTTTCTTGCATTGCCGTGAAATATATATGCAGTCCTATCAAATTTATATCCCTACGACAGAATTCTGGGTTTGACAGTAAGAGAAGGAGTTAGAACATTGAAGCGATCATAGGGGAGAACATGTTCCACCAACTCTCCCTCAACCAGAGAGATTGGACCGCAAAAGTAATCGGTCCATTAACATTGGATTCTGTTTGGGCTGATTACTGGGACATGGTTCCTCCTTTTTTTCTTTTGCAGGCCCATGGGTCTATTTCAAAACATTAAAAGAATATTTTTCGGTTGACATCAGTGGCCCCTTTGATGAACATCCAATGCTTCAACAAACATAAATTACTTTTCTTCAAATCAAATGAATTGGCTTGTCTTGTTTTATCTTCGTTTATTACATGATGCTGGTGAGAATAATGAACAAAGATCAAGCAAAAATTAACAAGCAACTGCAATGCTTCGATGGAATAATCATCGGAGAAGACTTTGTCATTGTACATGATAGAGATCATTAAAAATCCCGAGCACATAGAATGTCATCGACAAAGTAACTGCTTCAAAAAGAACCTTAATCAGATGATCGCAGTCAAAGCTTTTCTTTGCTTAACATAGGTATATTCTCACATGCTTAGAACATATATGATCGATGGATTGCAGATGAAGAAGTCAAAGCTGTTCAATAATATCCCTCAAAATTAAGTCAAAAACACAGATAAATCCATCGATCCCGCATATAAGTATTACAAATGCACGTCCACAGTTAACAACTAGAACGCCCCTGTACTGTATCTCTCAATGAGTCAATGTCGGTGCTCTGTCTTTATGTCAGACAAGCCATTATTTAAGGAAGACATCAGTTAAAACTGTCTTGGAGTGCATGGAAGCCTTCAACAGTTTCAGCGCCTGCGCATAATAGGGTGAGAAAATTGAGTAATATTGAAGATTCATTGAATCTTATTGCTTAAGTTCCCTTATGAATTGAGGAATTGATTCGAGTTACAAGAATACACGAAACCCATATTCTGCTTATACAGCATTCCAGATTGCTTAAGAGCATTGAACTAATTACTTTGACACAGTTAACTGAAACGATGCTGGTGGACAATTACACGGGCCAACGCTGGAGGCCCACCTTGTCTTTCGCCCTGTGACGGCTGAGCTGAGATCGAGCCAGGAAGATTGGGCCGCAATAGTAATCGGCCCATTGACATTATGCTTTTCAGGAATCTCGAGAATCTCATGTCATGCTAGGCTGGTCGGATTAAGGAGCCGTTACGACAGTTCTTCGCAATTGTCAACGATATTGTTCAGTTTGGCCCGGTTTTTTTGTGGTCCTAGTGGCTGGATTGACCTTTCTAACGCATGTTCAGTCGTACTGGCACTATGTTCAAAATTGTCGATTGAATATTGAAGTATGACAGCTCAAAAATGGACAAACCAACCGAGCAGGAAAGAAGAACACCAAAACATGGCATTTTTTACAAACAAAAAGCATATGCAATCCATGGATTGCAGACCAAGCAATCAAGACTCGAGACCCCCAAGAAATATTCAACCAAATTCCAGATCATAACAAGTACGCTAAAATAAAGTTCATTTATCCCGTATACAATTATCTTGCATATAATATGTAGTTGTCTACTAGAGCAACCGTTTTGTTCTCTCTCAACCTCGGCACTCTGTCTTTGTCGCACTCTTCCCAGCCAAACCATCAAGGAAGACGTCAGTTAAAACCGTCTTGGACTGGAGGGAAGCTTTCAACAATTTCATGGCCTGCATATAACAAGTTGAGAAAATCAAGTTATAATTAAGGAAAATTTCTGAATCTTGACATGCAGAGAAGATCCGCGAGACACAAATATGTGAAACTTACCTTCATTGCAAATCAGACTTTAACGTATACGCAGAATTCCATGTGGATAAAAAGCTATTTAGTAATTACAGTACACGGTTAGTTGAAGGAACTGTAACCGCTACTTTTACCTCATTCCTGCTGATGTCGACCTCCTTGTTCTCAATACTGACTTGATCTCTGGGCCCCATAAGAGAGAGTACGATCATGGAGGACAAGGGCTTGACGACAAGGTCAGCCATCACCATGTACACAACCTGCGGTTTCACAGAACCGTTTCCATCCCCACCCATGACCGTCACCAAATCGGCTACCTCCTTAAGTGAAGAAACAGTAGTCCCGCAGGTACGGCAACTATTGGAATTACCTATAGTCTTGTTAGTGAACGCTCGAACGAATTCCAATGCACAGAACATTACTTGAAGACCCTTACACTGGAGAGAGGCGTCCGGCAACAGCCCAAGAGTTGCTGTGCCGTAGAAGGGAGCCTTGGAATTCAGGAGACGTTCCTTAACAGTGAGCATCACGTAATTATCATCCAGGACCTTGACGCCCTAGTAGAGCCTTCCCAAGCAACCTGGAGCGGTCATCCCACTGTCGCCACTTTCAGAGAGTATTTTTGTTACCGTACCGAGTGGAAGGGACAGAATGTGGAAGATGAAGTCCACGAAGTCCTTATTGGCTACAGCGAAGAGGACCCGGTTCTCATTCTTGTCGATCACAAGCTTCAGCTTCATGCTCGCCATATTTTTTGTAGTGTAGAGCATGAAAACGAACACACACACACAATCGCATATATAGTAGTGCTGGTGCTATCTTTTACGCACTCGTGAGAGAGAATGGCTGGCTTGGTGCAATCAATTGAATTAATTAATTAATTAATTAGTAGACTCTTCGGGAAGCGAATCTGCATAGTTTCCTGTGGCCAGAACCGAACATCGACCATTTCTAGAGCT
Source organism: Lagerstroemia speciosa (assembly GCA_037672795.1). Taxonomy (NCBI): domain Eukaryota; kingdom Viridiplantae; phylum Streptophyta; class Magnoliopsida; order Myrtales; family Lythraceae; genus Lagerstroemia; species Lagerstroemia speciosa. Next base: position 5,126,528 of record CM075293.1, on the reverse strand, counting down.
ATCTTTAACTCTAGAAACTTAATGGTGTTTTGGGGTATGTCTACATGCAGTGTGTCATCCAAAAGGCGGCTCTTCGGGAAGCGAATGTTCGTATTGATGGTTCGATCTCATAGTTAAGTCTTGTAAATAGAGAAAACTCGTAATTGAAATCCCCCAAGTCATGCAGGGTCAGAATAATCTCTGTGTTCCAGCAAGAACCATATCGAGGGAAGGAGACTGACGCTGACACGGTCATAGGATCAATTAATGAGCAAGGTTATTAATCTTCTGGATTCTGATCCTCCTCCTAGGCCATAGTTGATAGGCCATCCTTACTGGTGCAGCTGCATCCCATGTAACTGATTGCTGAGCCGTGAAGGATCTAGAGTTGATCCGGATGAAACTTGAAAAGGCCCTAGTATCCGAGCTTTGGCACGCTTTGATTGTGCTGGTGGAAGATCACTCGCTACTTATGATGTTCTTCTCATCAGAAGCAGATTTTCGAAACAGCACCTTCTCAAATACCTCACATACATGAATTCCAATAAAAACTGAGTCAATCAGCTTCCATTCTTAACAAACATCATAAGCCCCATTGGTGCACATCTAATGCTTCAGCAAATCAATAAACACATATTTCCCCGGAAGATAGAATAACCAAAATAAAAAAAAACAGCATGCATCAACAAATCTAGCTCTGTTCTGAAGAAGAACACAAGAAAATACCCAACATCCTAACACAGCAAAATCCATCCATCCAAAATATAAGTATCGCAAACTCAAATCTAGTTGACACAAAATAGAACTGCCTTGTACTATGTCTCAATCACAGCACTGTGTCTTTATGTTGGCCAAGCCATTAAGGGAGACATCAGATAAAACGGTCTTGGAGTGCATGGAAGCCTCCAACAGTTTCAGCGCCTGCACATAAAAGGGTGAGAAAATTGAGTAATATTAAAGATCCATGAATCTTATTGCTCGAGGACCTAAGAATTGTGGAATCAATTCGAGTTATAAGAATACAAGAAACCCAGATTTTGCTTATACAGCGTTCTGGATAGCTAAAGAGCACCGAACTAATTACTGTACACAGTTAATGAAGCAAAATTTTAAAAACACACAGCTTTACCTCATCCCTGCCGAAATCAACCTCTCTGCTCTCAAAATTACTGACTAGATCTTTGGGTTCAATAAGAGATAGTGCAGACACAGCAGACAAGGGCTTGACAACAAGGTCGTCCAACTCTGTCAGTCACGCGGAGTCAAATTTATCTCTGTGTCCCACCAGCAGGAACCATATTTACGAGTAATTGGGAAATGTAGAGGGAAGGAGGAGACTGCTGCAGACACGGTCAGGAGGATCAATTAACGAGCTGCCTATTGATTTTTAAGATCCTTCTAATAATCATCGGGACTCCATCTGGATGACCCGCCGGTGCTGCTGCCGCTGCTATAACCAGTTGCTGGGCCATGAATGGTGTATATCGAGTTGCACGTTCTAATTTCACTGGTTGATGTTCACTCACTGTTTAATTGCATTCTTGTATGTGCTTTCTTAGCAGTGCGGAGTCACAGAGTAAGTAAGATCGAATTCACAACCTCGTGACGGAATTTGGGTCTGAACGGGCCATAATAGCCAACGATGTTCTTTGGTGATAATTATTTCCAATGTTCTGTCAAACATTTGCTTGTATGCTCTAGTGGAAATGTAGCTGAACAAAGTATTCGTGGAGACAATACGTATAAAACAATAGTCTGATCTACGCCAAAGTCCGCTGTGAAGACGAAGTCAATAATACATGCTTTTACAACCTTTAGGTCCAATACTACAAATGAACTCATATGACACCAACCTCTGTTTAAATTGATGTCTGTCCCAATATTGCAGAAACTTAACATTTTTTGTCATGATTTTGGAGATCCCTTTTTCACAGTAAGTCAAATTCGTTCACACCTCCAGTTCTATTCTGATGAAGGTAAAAATCTAAATTCTTTAAGCTGGGTAACTTTTTCGAAGAAGATTCAGGTGATCTTGGATGATCATGATGACCCGCTAATGCAAGTTATTGCAAGGTCACTGCAGCATGGACATCGGAAACTGTAATTACTGCTGCATAATTCAGCAGCAGCAAGTAGGTTCAATCTTTCAGAGCTATCTGATTACTTATATCGGCTCACATTGTAAATGGAAAGGGGAGTGCTTTGGGTGACTGTCATATGACTCTTCTTTCTTGTTTTTACTTTTTATAGGCAATGAATCTGAGAGTGAATAGATAATTCGGGCCAACGGAAACGAGAACTAAAACCAATTTGTTCGTTCCAAATTAAGGAAGATCAAGCTATTTAAAGTGCTTTCTAAGACTAGTAAATTCTACCTTGATAAGAAACAACCTGTATACTTATACATTATTAACATTTATCACGTCAAGAAACTTTACCAGCATAATCTGCCCATTAAAAATTTTCTTAATCATTGAAGTCTAACTTGAGACATTATTTAAGGTAAAGATTTATCCAACTACTCATTCATGCGGGAATGAGGAACAGAGATATTCAAGGATTGATGAACGACTTCATTACTTGGGCAATTGTATTGAGTTACTGTCCATAATCACAATCGTTATTAACGATCCAATGTCAATGTTGCTTAGCTCCAAAATCTACGAAGTAAATGCTATAGAAAGAACAACCTTAACCAGACAATCACTCTAGTCTCATATATAGTCGACAGATTACAGATCAAGGAGTCATAACTACCCAACAAATTTTTTCAACAGTTAGATGAGTACAAAAGATGCAAGTTAACATGCACAGACGTTTTAGACTGAACTGAAGCAACCTTGTACCATATCTTAACCTTGGCGCTCTCTTTTCATCGCACCCTTTCCGGCCAAACCATCAAGGAAGACATCGGTTAAAACTGTCTTGGACTGTAAGGAAGCTTTCAACAATTTCAATGCCTGCATATAACAAGTTAAGAAAACTAATTAGTAATATGAAATTTCTGTAAGAATATAAGGAAAATCCCTTATGGTGGTCCTCATGCCTCAATTACGGATTAATTTCCTAATACAGCTGAGAGTGTGATATTCCGTATTCTGTGGATATCGTTTATTATTCTTTTAATTGAAGGATATATTAGTAAACAATATTTATGAGGGTCTTTAATTCCACCTAGTATTTATGGGTCTGTCTCCATCTAGACGTCTCTATTCGGAAAAGGTGACGCTCTCAATTCATCAACCCTTCGTGTTTTCAGGTTCTCAAGATCATTAGACCATGGCTGGAGGTCAGTTTTCCGCTATTTAATATATTCAATACATTTATAGAGTGCTTCAATTGGTATCAGAGACTACCTTTATGCCATGCTTTAATGATTGTGACGGAGGACATCTCGTATTCATATTAGTTTAGAGATTACCTTTGTCTAATTGAAGGTGTTAAACATGATTAATATACACATGCTTATTTATACATAATCGGGTATCTCAGTAAAAGAACCCATCAAGTTATAAGCTTCAACATATAAAGTTATAATCTTTAATGAATACTCAGTGTCTCAGTAAAAGAACCCATCAAGTTATCATCTTTAACAAGTAAAGTTTCAATTTTTGTGATTATCTGCCAATCAAATTCATAACTAAATCATACATGTTGATCTGTTTATGGTTAACGAGATTGGTGTTATGTGTTCAGTATGAATCTATAAAATAATACTATATAAACATATGAATATTGTCTCATTCTAGGGGCAGTCAAATTGAGATTTGTGCATTGGTTTTGTTTTCATCTGCCTTGTGATTCTGTTCTGTCTCGAAACATAATTATAAGCTCTTGACATAATGCCTCTAACCTTCGGAAGTCAGCCAAAGCTGCCTCTAGGTCAGCCTTGTGCTCATCAGAACCCCTATAAGAGATACGTACGTCTTCCAGCATGACTCAAAAGGGTTCTGACTCCTTGAAGTTGGCTACCGTCTTCTGCTCGATCTTAGCCTTGATAGAGAGAAGGCAAGACAGGTCCTCATGCATCTCTTTGATTCGAACCTCCATGTCATCTACTTTCTTTTTGAAGTTAGAACTCCAATGCAACATGAGGGATATATCCTGCACAATTGAGTCCATGAGACCATGGAGATCCTGCCTTAGTTGGTAGATGGAGGAAACCATAGTCTTCTTCCAGTCCCTTATCCTGGAGTATCTCTTCTCGACTTTGCCAAGTTGGGCACGGGACTTTCTCGATCAGCATCTCCATCTCAGCCCGTGCATCGAACAGTTCTTTCTCTGTGGCGTCCCTAGTGGCCTTCACCTCTTCCAACTCTTCGAGTTGCTCATGAATGGCTTCCATCTCCAACTTAAGATAGTGCATAGGATTAAGGCCCGTTCATAACACAAGTGCACTCATTCTACTTTTCACTTACATAATACTGATTACCTAAGAAAGCTCATTATTCAATTTCATTCAAGAATTGTAATTGACCCTCATTACAACTTGTCTACTACCAAATTATAAATTTGAAAACTGATGACTCATTAATTTAATTGAACATTTGTCAGCCCTTTACTTTAACATTTTAATTCACTAATTATTTTATTTTAAGCACCACTAAACAGTAAATAACAAATTTCATTCAAATAATCACAACGATGGGATTACATATCGCAATTCATGATAATCATAATTGACCAAATCCACTAAGCATGCACCCAATATTCCATTTTCATGATTGATGCATATATTCAACTTATTAAGTATATTAAATAATTTACCCATTTATCCTATATGCTTATTATCAGTTACCTCGATGAAACATTTATTTATACAAAATAATTATTTACCTAGCATTAATTAAGAAATCCGCCATTTCCATATCTGAAAAAGATAATGAGCAATCTAAATTAAGCATATAGTTTTCCCATGTTAATTGTATCATCACATTGAAATATCATTTATATCCTTTACTACACAAAAAAATCCCACAATCAAATTTTCGAATGATTATCTTAATATTGCTCTATGTAATTATGACTGAATAAAATACTTTCTTCTAATTATGTCACTTATTTGCAATAACTAATTTAAGTTCGCCAATGGTTCAAATAACATCTGAAGATTTTTCAAAATTAAACAATCGTAGGCAAGAAACACTAACTACCAAAGGAAGTTGACATGTAAATATTAGCAATATAAGCTCTTCTAGCTTGATTAGTAATTGTTCAAGAATCTTAGTTAGGTTAGACATCTCCAACACCTCAAATATATCATTTAACTTTTATTCTAACCCACCAATTGAAGAACGTACAATCATCAAATACTAGCTCATTAGACTAATAAATTTTTTTAACATATACCAAGACACTACTCATTTGATGCTGAATTTATTTTCTTACGTTTCTTTGTATAAAATTCCTCTAATATCTCATTAAACTATTGGCTATTCACATCTTACTTGAATTCTCTTCCAAAAAACATGCACACTACCTGCTTGATTGTTTTCAGATAATCTCTCCTTTATTATCTACTTACTGTTTCTTTTTCTTCCTTTTATTTTGGTCGTCTAATATTAAGAACACACTATTCACTTAAGAGTGTTATTTAAATTAACCGAAATCAAGTAACAACCAACGAATCTACACTATGACATATGACTACTAACTGACACAAGATAATGATAGCACACCTTTATCATCTTAGGCCATTCTCCTAATTACATTGTACAATACATCATAACAATAAAATTGTCCAGCCTACGATTGAGAATAAAATAACAATCAACTCACCTTATAATCATGTCATTTTTACTTCCACACTTAATCATGCAAAACTTTACCGATAAAATTCAACTTACTTGGCACTAATTCCGAATCTATCTTGAGCTCATATAGAGACATGCATAGAGTCGGCTAGAAATACACTTTATCACACATACATATATATATAAATAATAGTTACCCAACCAATACACATTCTGATTACTTGTAATTAATTTAGATCAACTTGCCAATGGATTACATTATCTCTTTTTGACATAACAACCTCTTATGGAGATTTATTGAACCCATCAAGAATGATATTATGCGTTCAATGAGGCATCAATAAAAATGATTAGAATATTTTACTAACTTAAGTATAGTAATAACATCCATCCACATCAAAGATAAAACATGATTCTTAAGCAAGTATTAATAACAGGATTAATGCTCCCAGATTTTAAATGAAACTTCTAATTCATTACCAATAACTATAACTCAAATGACAACAAAATTTAAATCATAAACTCTCTTAATAACAATATAATAATAACACGAGTTACTGCGGTCACCTCCTAATGGTAGCATATCATCTATATTTTAACAAAATTTATTCTTATGCCAAACAATAAAAATTACACAAACAATCACATAATAATAACTCATCACTCAATCACAACAATAGAAATCACATTTACATAATCATCATCGGACATCACAAGATTAATCAAGATTTTATGTCTCAACTATTCAATAAACTAATCAATCAATCAATCCCAAGAGCAAATATGAGATCTCACATTTCAGCAGCATAATCAACCAATCAGCTACTTATAATATTACCATATTGAAAACTCAATCACCATATGAAATTATAATCAATCAACTACAAATTATTATGAAATATAAAACATAACATATATCACAAACACTCAATATATCATTGGCCTAAATAATAGCCATGACTATCAAACTCTCTCTCTAAAAATCTATCAGGGATCGATAGGGTCTACAGAATCTGTAACCTAGGCTCTGATACCAAAATTATCACGATCTAAAAATTTTACAAAGTTCTCACTTATTTGTACAATATCCCATATCAAACAAAAACATGTTATAATATTCATCAAAACAATATATACTCCACCATCATATTCACAACCCGAACTCATCCTTCCACCAACCAAAAACCATCTCCACCAACATTCAGGTCATAAAATATCAAACTTATATACTTTTATCTTACATATCCTTAATATCTACCTACAGATGACCTTAAGCTAATCCCCAAATGAAATAAAAACTCCACGCAGCTCGTCCATCTATAACCTATCTAAAAAACATATCATAGGGGGTGAGCTACAGGTTCAGTTAGTACAAATCTCTAAAATAGAATAATATCATAATATAATTTCTTAAAAATTGTTTTGTGTGTGTATATATATTCACAAAACAATAAGAATATCAAGCTATTATGCTCAATAATATTATATATGCAATGCAAACAATCAATCGATACAAATAATAGCCATGGGATTGCACTCCCTTTACGACAGAGTTACCACAGTATCGATACTCCGCTTTCCGACGATACCGTGACCTTGTGAAATAATGAATATCAACCTTACTCCCAATCTCCCGGTGCCTTTGTCTACACACCTCACACCCACGAGGGCTGCCCATTTCCGGTGGAAAGAACATATTTAAATTCTCTTATTTTTATATATCGCTGGAAACAAAAAGTCTCTTTCCACTTTCGTTTATATTTTCTTTTCTCATCATTTTTTTAACCCATTTCTAATTTGCTGGCTTAGTGGTCACCATAACTATTTACAATCACATATAACAATACAATATACAGACAATGATGCACACATGGACCTAACAACTTTCTCATACTCATGCATTGATGTTAGATATAATTCATATAATTTGATAAATATGCAATCGCATGTATATATATATATATATATATATGCATGCAATTGGCTACTATATATATGTATATCTATACATATTATGCATGTACACACCTGTGCATGTAATCTGATATATATACATTGATTTAATAATTTTTTCTGTTTTTATATATAACATGATTGCATATATATCTCATACTATATATTATTCCACAATGTAAAAGAGTACTCACAACCTCATTCAAGCAATTCCATTGCTAAGCTAAGTCTCCAACATATATAGTTTCGGTCTCTTTGCCGTCTCCACCATTCTTCTTTTTCCTCTCTATTTCTCATTGCTCTCTATTAGGTGATTGAGAGGAAATGGTGATGTTTGGTTTTTGGATAAGCTTACGGGGTTTTGATGGCAGAAAGAAAGGGAAAAATAATTAAAAATTATTTATGGGCTTACGTGTATGTAAATGGGCTTCTTAGCTAGCCCATGGGCTCACATCCTTTTCATACTCTTATCTTCCCTCTCTAATTTAGGTATCGGAGGGCCGCTCCAAGGAACCACCCTCAAGCTCGACTTTGTGCAGGTTTTAAGGAGCCATCGTCGAAGCAACCTGTAACTAGCAACAAAAAGTCCGCCCACTAGGCTACCCGGATCATCCAAAGGACCTATCAGAATATATCTGTCTTACATCTTAGATGACATTATTTGGATACAAAATACTTTGTACTTTGGGTTTTCTAGGCCACTTTATCGGGTCTGGGGGGTTTGGTTGGAAAGTTTTTACAGAGCAAAAAGGGTTGAATTCTTCTTTTACATGGGCTCACCTCTAAAATTACAATAACCCCATGGCGGGACCCAACTCAAAGCATTTGTGCTGTCCAAATCCCCCGCATGAGAGGTTGGACATTTTTGTAATATTTATCATTATAATATTATATTTTATCTACTTTCTTTGTAATCCTAAAAAACTTACCAGACACTACAATATTACAATTTATTTTCCATGCAAAATAAATTTTTTTATGTAATCTAACTTTCCTTTGTAATCTAACAATACTCAAACTAAATGGCCCCTTACTTATAAAACCATCAGGAATAAAACAATTCCATCTGGAATAGTGAAAAAATGACAAAAATACCCTCCAATAGTTTTTTAATTTACAAACTTTGTCATCGTCTTCTACCTCTACCCCCATCCAATTGCCTCGTGCCTCTGCCACCGTCAACAACTTCCCTGCGCCTCCACCATTGCCGGCAACTTCCCCACACCTTCATCGAGCCTCCCCGTGTTGCCCCGAACCCACGCGACCCACTCGAACCCACATCTCCCTGAGCCTCCTTGAGGCCATTCGCCCCATGGATTCGGTTGTCGAGCCTGGCCGAGCCCTCCCATGGGGTCTAGAGCCCCCAGTGGCTCGAGTTCGGCACTCGATGTAGCCAAATCAGTCTCTCACTTGACTGGTTCGACCTCCTTGAGCCCTGGTCTCCAGCCATTGGGGGCTTGCGACCCCACGGTGGGGCTTGATGGCAACTCGAGGGCGAGGGCTTGAGGGCGAGGCTCGACCATGGAGGCTCAAAGGTCGGGGCTCCCTATTCGCACTTTTGGGGAGGGGGTGTGGTGGGTTTGGGGAAGATGATGGCACTGTTCATGATTTTCCTTTATTTATTTTAAAAATTTTAAAGATTTAGGGGCAATTATATTTTTTTATTTATAAATACTCTATTCTGTATTCCCTTATTTCCTCCAATCAAATGAAACACTTTTATTCCTCATGTAACTCTATTTACCACACGATTCCTTATCCTTATTTATTTTATTCCTTATCTATTTTATTTCTTGTCATTCTATTTTAGCGAACCAAACGCAATATAAGTATGTTATTTTAATATATGATAGTAATTATCGAAACTCTAGGGAAAATATATATTGTAATGGAGTAGAAAAGATTGATGCAGCCTGGCATATCATGCAGATCCAGCAGACTTGGGAGGCTGTTTGTGAACAAACATCTCTAACAAAACAAAATCACACACATACATAATCCCATCAAACATTTTACTCAAGCCAGGTATCCCTCGAACGATTCATCGATCCCAATGTCTTCCTCTCTCCCCGTACAAGAAAGGAAGACATCGGTCAGAACAGTCTTGGATTGCAGGGAAGCCTTCAAGAGAGCCACGCCCTGCAGTGAACAGCCAATTCAAAAATCGATACAGTCTACACACAATCCACAGCTAGTATGGACAAAAACTGGAAATTTGGAAGCAAATTAACTTATACCTCTTTCATGCCAAATTCAATGACCTTCTCGTCGAGGCTGTTGAGGTCCGTAATGTTAATCTTGTTGAGGAGAGTGATGCTGCTTATAGTGGACATTGGCTTGACCACAAGATTGTCCATCACCATGTAAGTCACCACCCCTTTCACATACCCTCCACCACTATCATCACCTGCTTTGTTGTCTGCAGCACCGGGGTGGTGCTGAGGTGCCTCCACTAGATTCAGCTTCTGGTTCATTGCGGCGCTGCAACGAGGGCAGGTAGCAGAAGGGCTCATCGCCACATAACCACGACAATCTGAGGAACTACCTCCTGGAAAATTTGAGTAACTACCTCCTGGACATCTGCAGAAGACAGTAACCTTGCATGATATGCGCACAAATATATATATGTTTTCTAAATCTTTGTTTACTCTCTATCCGTATACGTACACATACAGTTTGGTACATCCTTGGCTGAAAAACTATTCAGAACACAGTTCCACGTAATACATCACCTATAATAGGTCTTCTGGGATTCACCAGATGAGGTTAGCTCGGGTGGCAGCAGGAGCGGAACATCAGTCGATGCTGCACTCCCGATGTAGGTGGGTGTCTTGGGCTTTAACAGACTGCCCTTGATCTCACAATCACCTGAAGAGGGCTTGATGTAGTAGGTGTCATTGAGGTTCTCGATGCTGTCATACAAGTTCCCCAGGGAACCCACCATCCCCGACTTCCCAAGCAGCCTTATAACTGTTCCAACAGGCAGGGCGAGGATGTGGAACAGGAAGTCGATGAAGTCCTTCCCGGCCTCTGCAAACAGCACAACATGGTTCTTCTTGTCGACCAGCAGCTTCAACGTCACCGTATTTTCTGCCTCTGCCATATCTCTTTTGTCAAAGGAATTATAATGCAAGTCTGTTTGAATTGCGAGGTCTGCATTTATAGCCATGAGAATGCCTTTTTTAATGTTGGAAAAGCAGTTTTGCAATTAAAAGGAAAAAAAAATGTACAAACTTCATGGAGAAGTTATTTCTTTTCACCCATAAGAACGCAACTTTAACTCCATGGGAAAACGGCTGAAGCTTTTCTTGAATGAATGATTACCATATACCTTTAAAGAGGATATTCAGCCTTCCTGGCCATAGTGGATGGCCCATCATTGCTGGGGCCGCTGATTACTTGCTGGGGCCACAGAGACTGCCCGGCTGAGGCTCGAAAAGGCCGAGTGCCCGGGGCTGCAGAGCCCTTCTGATTTCAGTGTTCTGTCACTTGTCACCAAATGGGATTGCCTGTCATAGTTTAATTGTATTTCTTTTATACGGTTTTCTTGCATGGCCATAGCCATGAATTATCGCCTGGGATTGAAGGACGGGCTTCATCAACAAGAGAAGGAATTAGAACACTGAAGCTTGTGATCGATAAATTGGTCATAGGGGAGGACATCACACCAACAGAATAAAGAAATAAATAAGCCATGCTCAGTAATTGTCAAAAACAAAAAAAAAAAAGAATAAATAAATAAATATAAAGAATGTGGCTGCTGGGATTCGAGCCCAGGTCTCTAAGACCACAACGTGGAATTCTAATCACTAAATTACAGCCACCTGCTTTTTTTTTTCTGGTAAGTGACAGCCACCTGTCGTTTGGGTGGCATGATTTTTTTTAAGAGATATCTGATTGCCAAGCGCTCAACTCACCACGTCATTCTTAAGTTCCGTCAAAAAATGTTAAATATATCATCATTAGTCATCACATCCTCATTTTCTATTCATTTTTTTAACACCACATTATCATAACGTCGGTCGGCCAAAATGTTTTTCCCGATAGCCCATAATGGACACTGAGCTTTGGGCCTCTCACTTGCAGTAAGTGGAGCTTTGGGCCCATCGTGATTACTCATGGCACGCTGATGGCTTACCTTAGACTGATAAATAAAACATAGAGGCCGGTGGGCCCCTACAAAACGAGATTAGGACATGCTTCACTTTCACTTTCGAGTAAATTAACAATTACAATTTCATCCTAGAGATAGATTTGGATCCTTAAGAAATTTTTTACTTCATTCTACTCTCTCAGATATGCATTTTACATCGATTCCATTATCACGGTTTCAATTGGGTCCTTGATAACTTCAATTAGGTCCTTCATGACTTCAATTGGGTCCCTCGTGACTTCAGTTAGACAGCTTGATTATACGATCACTTAGGTCCCTCTCTCTATATTTATTTTTTACAATTTGATCCTCCCACTAACAGTATTATTATACTATCAATTAGATCTCCATCTTAATTTTTTTATCAATTAGATCTCCCATCAATTCCTCATTTTATTTTAAAATTTTTAAATAATATTTTTAAATAACGCGACACATTCAAATAATATTAAAAATTTTAAAAGCGAAAATCGTAAATTTTTAAATTAGAAAAAATTTCAAAAAAATGTAAAAATATCATATAGATTATAAAATATAGGAAAATTAAAAAAAATAAAAATATATTCAAAAAATATATAAATAGTTTGAAGAATTTTTAAAATTTGTGAAAAATATAAAAAAAATTTATATTTTATAAAAATAAGGTTATATAGAAAATAAGAAAAATGTAAAAATAATTCAGAAAAATATAAATTTCATAATAATTTGAATAAAAAGGTATATGTTCAAAATAAATAAATTTTTTGGTAATTTTTTTGTAAATCGGGAAAACTTAAAAATAAACAAAAATTTTTATTAAATTGTAAATGAGTAAATTAACAGTTTCGTTCTTGAGAGATATTTTTGTCGTCAATTGGGTCCCTAAGCTATTTTTTGCCTCATTTATCTCTCTGAGAGAAGCATTTTATATCATATGGGCCACTGATGGTATCAATTGTATCCATGGTGTTATCAACTCGGTCATTCATGGTATCACCACATTTTAATTGCATTCCTGTACATGATGGGATGATGGATAAACCGGTGTCACCTGGACTTTACATGATACCGGTAGTATAATGAGTGGTGTTGCTTGGGACCTTTTCTATTTTCCTATCAATCAGGCTTAACGGAGCACAGCAGTAATCCTGGGAAGCTAGATCAAGAATATGTTCCATATAGAGGCTACCATATTTATGAGCAGTTGGAGAAATGATGAGAGAATGGTGTGGACATGGCCAGAGGATCAAACAATGAGCATGCGAATTGATTTTAAAGTCTTTCCAATAATCATCGGGACTCCCATCTGGATCAGCTTCCTAGGTCAGAGTTGATAGCCCATTCGTACAGGTGCGGCTGCCACCACTATAATCAGTTGCTGATCTATAAAGGTTGCACTGAGTAGAGACGACTTGGCTGAAACTCAAAAATCCAATCCGAGTGCCTGGGACTTGGGGGGCATTCTGATTTTGTTGATGGATGATCTCTCGATCTGTGGTTGCATTCTGTCTGTCATGTTCTTCCTGGCACAGCTGAATCACACAGTAGGATCAAATTCACGACCTCACGTGTAATTATGGGTCTCAACGAAATGTAATGGCTTATGATGTCTTAAACAAGTATAAGCCTTCCTAGGAAACTCCGACACCGTCTTCTGTTTAGATTGAAGTCAGCCCTGATGTTGCATCCCTATCACAATAGAAATATCTCTAGCTCTCCATTTCTAGACATAAACATATTCATAAGCTTAAAATTTTATTACATCCAGGTTTACTGACCAAGAAGCCAAAACAGCACTGCCAATATATTCATTCAAAATCTATCGACCCCACTGGCAATATAGGTATTTTGCATATGTAATATCTAGTTTTCAACAAGAACAACCTTATACTATGTCTCAACCACAGCGCTCCGCCTTTGTTGCACCGTCCCCCCGCCACGCCAGACATCAGTCAGAACCGGCCCAGAATGCATGGAAGCCATCAACAGTTTCAACGCCTTGCATAAATGCAGCGAAAATCATATATATGTATCTGTTCACTAAATATTCAAGATCCAGCACAATAGAACTTGAACCGACGACGTCGGGTTTCAGAGTCCAGCACATTCATATGTTCAAGCATATATCATTATATCTAATATGTAAGTTGCGTAACCCACTCAAAGGAAAGCTCCCCGACCAACCTGGAATTGCCATTCCATTCTGCTCTCGTCAGTTTCGGATGTTATTGAACTGGATCCATTTTAAAGGGCATCGATTGCACTAATGTCATTTAAAAATATTCTCCAACTCACTTATCTGATAAGAGATTCAAGTTCCTAAAAAATTGATAGCAAGGTTATAAATTATTTGTCTTCCTAAACAAGCAAAATATTTCTGGTATCAGCACACTCAGCCACAAAGTAAGAACCAGTCTTCAGCCATCTAAATGTCCGAGGGAGATCAACCTTCAGCCAACAACTAGCTAATGATAACATGAGTTATGTTTTCTTTACTCATGACAGGTCATCTGACAAAGGAATTGTAGGAATGGAAGAAGATTGCTTGAAATAGTTTAAGCTTAAGCCGGCTCGCAAGAATTTCTCAATTTCAACTATCACCCCCAGTACTAACTAACCATCATCCTCCTGATCTTAAGTATGTTATTTTAATATATGATAGTAATTATCAAAACTCTAGGGAAAATATATATTGTAATGGAGTAGAAAAGATTGATGCAGCCTGGCATATCATGCAGATCCAACAGACTTG